>QXDP01000295.1:0-308074 GCA_003717255.1 Protomyces gravidus
AGATACCGGCAGAAGATTTAGCCGAGGGAAAGGACGCTGTGGTCCTCAGAGGAAGCGGTTCAGCCTGACGATATGGGATCGGTCAGAAAGCGGACTCGGAAGCAGTTTGGGCGGTGATTGTCGTGTTCCAGAGAACTGACAACAAATGGGAAACAGGAAGGTTTCCGGTTCCGGTAGGAAAACGAGAAGGGACATCCGAAGAACCAGAGAAGGAAAGTTTGGAAAGTACAAGAGGCGTGACTGAGACAGGAGGGCGATGACCAAGAGGCAATTCGGAACAACACGAGAATTCAGCTCAAGGAGGAATGCACATGTGGCCGAAATGGTGTGCTCATGTAGCCTTGCATGGACTTGGAGCTAGGGGAAGTGTTAGAAATTGAGGTTCATAAGCTCCTGAGTCATGCAAGTAGAGATCCGCGCTTTTAGCCCAACTGGTTTTCTAACAGTTCTAATTCCCGCCGAGTCCTTATGCTAAGCTAATCATTCCTCTCGCCGGCAGTACTTCAGGGGCTTCGCAAAAAACGATGGATGAGAGCACAATGACCAGACTTTTGAAAGAAAAGACTGCCATTGGCAGCCGAGGAATAAAACTGTAATGGATGCCGATTGGATACTGGTCAAAGACTAGAAACGCGTCTACCGCGTGAAATCGTGGCCAGTGGTTGAGTGCCAAAAAAAATAAAGAGGCTTTGCTTCTAAACAACATTTACTGACCGGGAACACCTCCACCTTGACGCTCGCAGTCGTCAGCTGGATCGCAGTCTCGGATCCGCTGCTGAGGATCTATTGGTTGAGAAAACCCCGAAACGAGCGACGTGGTTGCAGTCAGATTTTGCTTGAAGAATTGCACGATTTGGATATGTTGGACTGCGTGTCAGTGAGCTGTCGGCTGAGGCAGAGGTTTCTCGGCTCAAGACCTGCAGGTAATGCTGTATGAACAGTAGTCGATTAGAAGCAATCTGGTTCTGGAAGGCCTTTCATAGCCTTCCAGGCGCGTGTCCATCTACACGCCTGCAAGTTGTGAAAGGCCACAGCTACAGAAGCTGTGTCAAACCTCGCAGCAAACGCAGATCCCAATCGCGCGAGCTCATGCAGTCGTCTGAGATTGCGAGCTCAGCTGAATACCTCTTTCAATCGCTCGATTTTTGAGGCTGACCCTCTCTCGCTCGAAAGGCCTGGCTGAGAGAGATCATGGGGAAAGCGACGCAGCAGACAGCTCATGTGCGAAGAATAAACGATGCGGCAACGACCAGAGCCCGCAAAACGAAATGCATCCATTGGATGTGGTCAAATGCACGTCAACGCGTTGTAAGCAGCGTCGGATGTAACCAATATCGAGTCCTTCAGGTGTTTCTCTGCTAGTAGACTGTCTCTTCTGTAAACGGTAGATGGTGGACCGCGTGAAGGCGCTTCATAGCATCTCTGATTTCTGTTCGGCTAGACGTCTGCAATGCAGATTCCTGTAGCTGTTGCAGGAATGTGTCGAGATTTGCGTCAAATGCAGATCCTGATGGCCCTAACCGGTGCAGTCGTCTTGAATGAGTCGTCTCAGGAGGGTGCGCCAAAGCGCCAAAAGAATGACAGCATACTGGACTTCGCCAAGCTAAAGTCATGGCAGCATGCCGGTTGTGATGTCAGACATGCCCCATATTTACTGCTTCTATGCGCAAGCTAGAGCGAGGACATACCGAGCTGTTCTCCGACACCCCGTAGCTTTGACTGATTGCAGCTAATCTTCTGTTGCGAAATAAATTTATAAGCTCCTGCGTCTTGCAAGCTGTAGCTCGCGCTGATGGATCGACTGGTATGTTTGAACATCTTCCGTGCTGGCAGCCTGAATTCAGGAGGAGAGAGATGCATTTGAGACTTCGATGACCGTAGACTCTTCATGCATATGGCGCTGAGCACTTCGAGGTGCCAACAGACGGTCGATCTCAAGATGACGCCATTGAAGCATCGGTGAGAAGTACAAGTACAAGGCAGCTGGACAAGTAACAGCTACTTTGGAGAGAGCCTCGGCTCGCCCTGAGCGCCTAGATGTGGCCTTGGCCTTCGGAATGCCCTCAAGACACTTTCCTGCGAGTGACGTTCCGGCGCTCGAGCACGCGGTTATCAGGTAGTATCGACGAGCATGCGTAAATATGTCTGAGACAGTTTTTCAAATCTGGTAAGTATGGTTCTCCCCGAACATGTCACGTTTGCAATTTCCCCTATATAGTAGACCGTGACTGCTCGTCGCTCCTGATACCTCCTCACAGCACTCCCTATTTTCTTACAGCAGTGCCCGTCCTGCGACGCCAAGGACTTAGTGTCGCGATCGTGACAATTTTGGTCAGAAGAGGCCTGCAACGCATGCTCAGCCTATGGATTGCCGCTTCGTATACTTGAGCTAAAAGAACTTTGCCTTTTCGCGCACCCTCGTCTGTTCATTGACCGGAAGATCTTCTAATATGCTGTCAAGCCTTGTGCGAAATTGATGCTCACGGGCGTGCTTGAGTGTTGCGCCATATATGTAACCCCTGAAATGCTATTGATGTTTCCAAAATGCGACGAAAATCGCGCTTGCTCCGAGCTCTGAATCTGGTAGGGCTAGATTTCCGGTCCAACGGCGACAATTATGCCACCTTGCTGCGCTTGCTGTTTGGTTCTCCTCCTTTCTGCTTCACACCATTCTGCTTCACATCATTCGGCTTGTCGCCGTTTACCGCGGCGCCAGGGATTTCAGTTTCCGACAAAGCAGACAAAGCTGACGCAAGGTCCTCTATCAAATCCTCAGTATCCTCAATGCCAACGGACACTCGAATCAGGTTGTCAAAAATACCTGCCGCCTCTCGAACATCCTTAGGCAACGATTTGTGCGTCATTGCCGACGCTGGCACTTCAATCAGCGACTCGACGCCGCCAAGACTGACAGCAAACTTGAATAGCTTTGTCTTTGCGCAGAGTGCTTCTGCCGTGCTCAAGTCACCCTTGACGCGGAAAGAAAGCATTCCTCCACCAAGAGTTTTTGTATTCTGCTGCATGGTTGTGTCGTAGTATTTTGAACTGCGTAAACTAGGATAGTTGACGGCCTCGACTTTGGGATGATCTTCAAGCATACTAGCGAGTGCAAGTGCTGATTGGGACGACTGCCGCACGCGTAAATGAAGCGTTTTCAAGCCACGATGGCAAAGCCAGCAGTCGAAAGGCGACGGTACACCTCCCACGAGATTCTGCTTGAAGCGTATTGTTGTGTTTCGCGCATCATCGTTGAGAGCCAGAAAGCCAATCGTAACATCTGCGTGACCATTCAAGCTCTTCGTGCCGGAATGAACAACAAAGTCTGCGCCGAGTGTGAGAGGCTGGTTGATCACGGGCCCTGAAAAGGTGTTGTCCACTGCGAGCATGACGCCGGCCTCCATGCATTGCGCAGCGAGCTTTTGGATATCTGTCACAAGCATTGTAGGGTTTGTAGGAGTTTCGAGCCACACCAGCTTCGTCTCAGGCTTGAGGAGCGCCCTCAATGGCTTTGACTCAAAGTCCTGTACGTAGTCAACATGGATACCAACAGTCGGCGCAATCTGGTTGAGATAGACGGTTGTTCCGCCGTATAATGCCGAGATGGCCAGAACACGATCGCCCACACCTAGCAATTGAATGACTGAGGTGATGGCGGCCATGCCGGATGAAAAAGCGATTGCATGCTTTGCATTTTCGAGCGAGGCAATGGCTTCCTCTAAGTTTGCGCGATTTGGATTGCCGGCCCGTGAATATATGTATTTGTTACCACGCTCGAATGTTGTACTGAGCGTGATGGGCTCGACAATAGCACCTGAGGCGGCATCAGGCCTAGAGCCGCTGTGAATAGCCTTTGTACCAATGCGCATTGTGGTGTCAATCAAAAGTCAGAGCGTGTGGGACAATGATGAGCGCCGTTGAGCTGACACGCGTCTCTGATGAATCGATTTTGTATGCGCCTGCTTGCTGGCCACTCGACTGTGCTCCACTGCTCCGCTGCGTGTGTCCGCCTTATTATAATCGCGTAGATGAAACCCCTCGAGCTCCTGGCGCCATTTTGCGACATTTGAATATCCCATCGGCAATCCCGACAGGCGCAACCCAGTGCTGCTGCAGAGAGTGGTGCAGGAAGCCTAACGAAGCTCCCAAGCTACAATTGCCATCGAAGATGGAGGAATATCTGTTCCTGTCGAGCGCAAGTCCTCTGGGCTATCAGAGCCAGCAGCGCCTTATGTATGAGCTTGCCCGCTTGGTTGTGTCATCTGAATGGCGCGCTCGAAGGCCGACATGGCTGCCGCGCCTTGTCTTTTGTCATGGAAACCGCTCAGCGTTGGCGTGAATTTGACTATAATTCGAAGATGTATTAAAGTATATATGGAAGAGAGAAAGGCTCTCAAGTTGGAGAAGTAAAAAGACTCTATGCGTTGCCTGCTTCGCGGCGACTAGGCACTGCATCTGACCAGCAGAGGAAGACCTGCCTGTGCGGGCGTCCGCCGTCCACTATTTATGGATCATGCAGACCTTTTCCCTTTCAGCCGACCGCACGATGGGCCAAGCGTGCTCGTCGAAGCCTCGGGCAACGATCGCGCAAATCTGTGATGGGAAGTACTTTGGCCCAGTCTGAACCTCCATTGCGTACACCACAAGAAGTCCATAGATCCCTTTGTCATCTGCTAGTTGACTGTCGAGCTGAAGTTAGATTGGCTCTTTGAAAGATGAGTGACTGACCCTGAATCTTCGACCAGGCTGGTCTTTGCAAGGGCCTTTGTTGGCGTGCCCGTATTCTTCTGGTCCAATGTATTGCCACATGGCCTCTTCATTGGCGTACAGTCCTTGCTGCAAAAATGCCTTGTGAGGAATAAATTCTTTTTCACCGTTGAGCTCGCAAGACAGGGACGTGAATTTCATTGTCGGTGAAGCATTTGGCCATAAATCATCAACCTTTTCCGGCCAACGATGACCGGGCTTATGAGCAGTGCACTGCAGAGGTGGTGACCAGTCTTGACCGTCCTTCTTTGTTGGATCATGTGCCTGGAAAGAGGTGAAGCAGAGCTTTCTGGGACCATCGACACTGCCGCGCGTCAAATAGGTCACAATTCCTTCATCAATAGGCTTCGCGAGCTTCGGGAACAGCCTGGTCTAAGAGTCAGCCAATGCTTTGGTTGCGGATTCCGATTACAGTGAACCAGTCACCCTTGTCATTGGCACAAGCTAGCTTCCAGCCCGATGGAATCGTCATGTTCTTGTCGTCTGACGGAGTTTGGACCCAGCCTTCATCGGCCCGGGCATTCTCGAGCTCCACACGGGCGATTGTAAATACTTGACCAAAGCCTCCACACTCGATGTTGCCTGATGGAGCTCCATCAGGAAGAGTGTTCCCAGCTTTTGCCTTTGTATGGGTATGAGACTTGCCATGTGGATTACCAGAGACTTGAACAATAGCGAGTGCCGCAAAGACGCCGTCAGACCAGCGCATGGTTGTGTGGAAGGATACTTTCGCGAAATTGGGTGTTCAAAAGCTTTTTTTGAAGGACTTCCGGACAGGCTGGCGATGTAGGTTTGTTTGCTTCGAAGCATGGCAGGTGCATCAGTTTGCGAGCCCCTGCATATTCGGAAATTTCATTGCTCACTCGAGCGACCCTGCTATGTAAAGGCCGCTCTGCGAGCAGCAATCAAAGCAGACTGCCAGCTCAAAGCGGTCAACACTCGATAAAGAAGCATTGACGAGAGGAGAATCCACCAAGGACTGCTCTGCTAACCCTGAAAGACAAATATTAACAATTTCTGGTCAACTCCGTGCTGCTAAGGATAGATCACGGCAGTCCCTTGCCAGCGTGTTCATTGAATGGATGAAATACAGCTGTGTCCAGTCTGAGCGTCAAGAGCGATGCCTTATCATAGCTAGAGTAGAACGTTCCCAAGTTCAGTCTGGTTGCATTAGTTGCTCCTGTAGCTGTCGCGCTTTTCCAATTTTTTGTTGTTGAACGCGACGCGCAAAATGGCATCCGCACAGGGCGCGATACAAAGGACGATGCTGCAGGTATCGCTAGGGCGCTAGATGCTAGAGGGCCACTCCCCTGTGATTTGAAATGGTCTATGATAAAGCGCAAAAGTCGTTCTTTGCAGATGACCACAATCCGGCGCGGCGGTCTTTTCCACGCTTCAAGCCTCGACAGCCAGCGCAGGACGCTGGCGCACGAAGAGTGTCGGCTCCGCCTGTCCACATTTGCAGCGGCACGATACAGAAACTCACGAGCTATGCTCTGACGACAGAGCCGGAGGCTGTAGCAATTCCGGCCCCCACCGTTCAGGTTCAAGAAACAAGCCAAACGCCCGCACGTCAAGTGATAAGCCCGGCCGTTGGCAAAGAGAGCATCATGGTACGAAGCAGTCAGAGTGATACTGTACACTGGAAGCCTTCGCCATTTCAGCATGGAGGCGTGTCTTCCACTGAAAAGCTCACGATTGACGAAGTTTACGAGATCTACGGTGGCTCACCAGGTCTTTTGGCAGCCCAGACACCGATACGGAAGCGGCCAGCGGTCAGTCCTGCAGGAGAGCTATGGGCGCGCTCTCAAGGACAGCAAGTATCGCTGATTGAATTCGATTTGAGCCCTCAAGCAGCCCGCAGTCCAATGGTAGAGAAGAATGCAATCAGGAGGGCTACTTCACTGCCACCGTGGACGCTCGACAATGATTCCAGAAAGCGACGCAAGCTACATGAAGGCCACAGCCAGCTGAAAGGCCTGATGGAACAAGTAGAGGCCTCTTACAGCAGAGATGAGATCGATCTAGAAAAGTCGTCCCCACCAGACATGGCACCACCATCGATGCTCAAAGCTAGTACGCCTAAAAGCAACATTGCAAAATTGACATCAGCTGAAGCGATTGTAGACTTCGATTCTGATGAATTCAGTAGCCTCGGTGAGGTCGATTTGGGCGATTTGGAGCAACAAAATGTCGCCGCGCAGACTCGCAAGGTGAGCGTTGAGCCTCAATCAGATCATTTCAGTGACAGCATCGACAATGTATCGCCAGATGATCTTCAGCAATTGGATGTGGCTGTACAGGAAAGCATATCGACAGCGAAATCTGCTCAGAAAGCGGAAAATACACATGACGCTGAGCAAGTTACAGTCGCTCCTAATGTCACAACAATTCAGGGACATCCATGCGATGATTCAGATATAGACTTTGCGTTTGCTGGCATGAACGACGATGATCTTTTAGAAGCAACACAGCATCTCGAGCAGCAGTACCAGGCGACTCAGCGTTCCGAATGCAATCTGTCCCCCGGCCTTGTCACAAATGCCACATCTCGGCAAAAATTCCCAAAGGATAGCTGTCAGTACATGGCCACCCTGCCAGCGATACACGACGATAATGACTTGCTTACTGGTATTGACGAAGAAGAGTTTGCCGACTTCGATGTAAGCGCTAACGACGTAATGCCAAGCTGACAACAGAATGAAGATCTCTTGACTGCCAAAGACCATTCTGATGTGTCAATCCATACAGTTATTGCAACAGCACAAAGGTCTTGCTCATTGCATGGCAAGACGTTCCAAGAGCTTGTCCTTCAGATAAAAGATTCATCCGATCGGCCCAAGACTGCCTTTCTTCGCGATGATTGGATCTATGCACAAATCAATGCAGGGGACACGATTCGCCTCCATGGCCTATGGGAGTCGCCGTCATGTTTTGTCGCCAGCAGCACTAGCGGTCTCGTCATTGTACATCCGGACATTCTCGTCAGCGCCACGTCAGTCGCCGATGCTCACAATTGCATGCGCAAAGCCGTCCTTCAAGATCGTGTCAAGGCCACGTCGCAGCTTTCTCTGCCGCTACTGTACGGCAGTATGCTGCATGAGGTTTTGCAACAAAGCCTGGTAGCCCAAGACTTTGGGGACAAGGCGATGCGCCGTGTGGTCGAAACGCAGATTGCAAGAAATATGGAGAGCTTGTACCTGCTTGATCAAGCTGTCGAGACTGCAAAGGATTATCTTTATGAAAAGATGCTACTGATCCAGCAATGGGCACACAAATATGTTGGCGTGAGCACTGTATCAGCGGCTGAGCCGATGCGAGGGCAAGGAGTTCATAAGAGCCGCTTGCAGCAAGTCGCTCTTGGCGTGAAATCGATTCTTGAGATTGAGGAACGCTTCTGGTCGCCCATATGGGGCCTCAAAGGCAATGTGGACGTAACGGCAACCATGAATGTGGCTGTTGATAATGAGCGCGCGATACATGCAGCGCCACTAGAATTCAAGACCGGCAACGCGACAAGACAGCAAGGCAGTCACCGGGCGCAGACCATGCTTTACACGCTCATGATGTCCGATCGATACGGCGTTCCCGTTACAGCCGGATATCTTTACTATTTAGAGACATGCCAGGTCACTCGAGTCACAGCATTGCACAACGAAGTACGTGGCTTGCTACAAATGCGAAACGACGTGGCAAGCTTCATCAAGAACAAGAAATTGCCCGACATGCTCAAAAATCCATTTGCTTGCAAGAATTGTTATGCATCGGAGGCGTGCTTTACGTATCATCGCGCGTTCGACCAAGGAACCGGCGAGACGTCTGGCTTGGATCGCATCTTTGACGAGAAAGTGGAACACCTGACTGTAAACCAGCTTGCATGGTTCAACAAATGGGAACAGCTCATCACAAAAGAAGAAGGCGATATGTACAAATTTCGGCATGAGTTGTGGCAGCTCTCATCTGAAGAAAGGGAAGGCCTACATCGATGTTTCGGTCACCTCAGAATTGTCCCGGACAGCGAGGTGCAAAGCCCAGACGCTCGTAAAATGACGCAGTGGACATACCAGCTCAGTCGACACACGCCAGGTGCCACCTTCCATGATAGTCAGATTGCTGAGCGCGACCCCATTGTGATCTCCGACGAGGCAGGACACTATGCTTTGTCTTGTGGCTTTGTGTCGCGCATCACACCAGCACATATCACTGTAGAGGTGGACAGACCCCTGCGAGATTCGCGAAGCCCTCTCGATGGCTTCGAGATGAACAACAAACAGGTGTTCAGAGGCACGGGCACTGTAGAGACCCAAGAGAATCCTTTGCTTTACCGACTCGACAAGGATGAATTCAAAAATGGCATGGCCATGGTCCGCAATAACCTCACTCAGCTTCTCCTACGACCCGCGAGCAAGCAGGCTACTGTATCGACTGAAAGACTTCGTGAGTTGATCGTTGACTTGGCGCCACCTTCCTTTGACAAGAAGGCCTTGACGTGTCCTGATCGGGAAAGTCAATCAACTTTGAATGTTGACCAGATCCGGACAAAGGAGAAGGTCTTGCAGGCTCGTGATTATGCTCTGGTTCTGGGGATGCCTGGAACTGGTAAGACAACGACTATTGCAACCATTATCAAATCTCTCGTTGCAGCTGGCAAAAGTGTCTTGCTGACTTCATATACACATTCGGCTGTTGACACAATTCTACTGAAGCTCAAGAGCGATGTCAAGATCTTGCGATTGGGTTCGGTAGGTAAAATTCATCCAGAGGTTCTTTCATTCGCAAGCACAGAGACGCACAACCTCGAAACATTTGAAGATCTGGAGCGATACTATGACGAGCCTTCAGTAGTTGCAACAACTTGTCTGAGCATTCAGCATGCGATCTTCCAGAAGCGTCGATTCGACTACTGCATCGTTGACGAGGCCTCTCAGATCACGCTGCCAGTGTGCTTGGGTCCGTTAAGGTTCGCAGACAAGTTCATTCTTGTCGGTGACCATTATCAGCTTCCGCCGCTTGTCAAGGACAAGGAAGCGCTTGCGGGAGGCTTGGACGTTTCCTTATTCAAGATGCTCTCAGATGCCCATCCTGAGGCGGTCGTCAATCTTGAGCATCAGTATCGCATGAACGCGGATATCATGTCTATCGCGAACGAGCTCATCTACAGCGGCAAGCTCAAGTGCGGCACGCCCCTGATCGCAGAGCAGCATTTACACCTGGATATGGCGAGGATACAAAAACATCTTCATGCGCAAAATCAGTGCTCTGATGAGCCTTGCTGGATCGGGAATATTCTTGCACCATCCCGTAATGTCGTTTTCCTCAACACGAACGACATTTCAGAAGCTAGGGAGACAAAGCGTGGCGACCAGATCCAGAATGCGACAGAGTCTGCCCTAATTGCACAAGTGATTGCGGGCCTGATAGCAGGCGGTATACCGGAAGCATCAATTGGTGTCATTTCGCCTTATCGATCGCAGCTCAAATTGCTTCATGTAGACTTGTCTGCCTTTCCGGGCGTCTTGATCGACACGGCAGACAAGTTTCAGGGCAGAGATCGAGATTGTATCTTAGTATCCTTTGTGCGATCGAATCAGAATGGTCAGGTTGGCGAGCTGCTGAAGGACTGGCGACGCATCAATGTTGCGCTCACACGAGCGAAACGAAAGCTCATTTGTGTTGGTTCGCAAGAGACATTAGCGCATGATCCCCTGCTCAACCAATTTTTGCATCTCGTGCATCGCCGCGGATGGGCAATTGATTTGCCCCGGAACGCGCATCTCCAGCATGTCCAAGCAGCTGCAGTGACCTCGCCTGGCAAGTTGCGATCACCCAGTGCAACATCGATGAGCGAAGTGAACAAGGAAAATCAACGGATACGCAGTGCTGGTCGAGCTAAAAGCGTATTTGCAGGCGAGCGCGCATTGTTCAAGCAGGGAGCTCGCCCTATCCTTCGAGATTTGAAGAATGCAATGAACGATACTTTGTAGGAACAGCATATAGATTGGAGCAGCTGTAGTCAAGCACATGGACAAGGTCTGAAGAGAGGAAGATTTGCGTCCATCTGATCATTAGTCGTCTCACGCTTTGACTGCGCGCGCGAGCTGAATGCGACAAGGCATCGATGTATGAATGAAGAGCATATGTCCACGGCTGCGATAGAAGAGGAAGAGGAGATCCTCCAATCCATCTATCCGGACGAGTTTGAGAGTACACTTCTTCATTAGCTGCCCGGAGGCTGACACGGCAGAGATAAATGAGGATACATTCAAGATAAGAGTTGACGTGGATGCAGAGGCATCGCGCTGTAAACAGCCGCGTACGCTCGCCATACGTAGAAGGAAAAGAACTGACGCTAGCGACACTCTATTTGATTGCGCAACTCGGCGCGACATACCCCGATGATGCGCCATACCTCACAATCGATACCACACTCCCGGAGAAAGACGAGGAGGGCCCGGCGCCTGAAGACCTTACGAGTGAAGACAAGGATGTATTACTGCAAAATTTAAGCGATACTGCGCAGGAATCGCTCGGAATGGCCATGATTTTTACCTTGGCGAGCGCATTAAAGGAGCAGGCTGAAGCACTGCTCGCTGCTCGCCAGGAACGTCGGGAGAAAGAAGCGCGCCGAGCCCAGCAAGAGGTTGAGCGACAGGAGCAGAAAAAGTTTGAAGGCACCAAGGTGACGCCAGAGTCCTTTGCGGCGTGGCAAGCCAAATTCAAGCTCGAGATGCGTCGCAAGGAGTTGGAAGCAGAGGAGTTGGCTTTGAAGCGAGCTGGTCCGAACGCGCCAGCAAAGAAGCTGACGGGCCGACAATTGTTCGAGGGCGACAAGACTTTGGCAACAAGCGATGCGGCGCTACTTGGCGACGATGTCGAATTTGACTTTTCCAAGTTTGATCGGACGGTTAGATTATATTCCGAGGACGATGAAGAAGACGAGCGACGATTCTAAGCTTTCTCAAGGGTCTTGGCGAGCTGCTTTTCAATGCTGAAATCGTCCTCAAAGACATACTGCTTGTAGTCAAAATCCTTATCGAGCAATTGTTTGCGCTCCTTTGCAACGAGGCGCTGATTCTCAGCTGCGGCGGTATCTACTTTTGACGATGCGCGACGCTTGCTTGGGCTTGTGAATGTAGTAACGGGCGGCGCATCGTCGCTCAGCTGTGGCGCGTCCAGCATTGCCAAATCGGCTGTTGAACCATCAGTTTCCATAGCCGCATCTCTTGGCGATTCAACTGAGTCCATATTCTGAGCCGATGATTGCGAGTCAGGGCTGATGGGTCTTGACATCTCTGAGTCCATACGCGCGATCGTGCTGACCACGAAGCTTCGTCTGCTTCGAGTCGTGGACGTAGATGCGAAAATTGGCAGTCACAACACCATGGCTATATACATAATATAGATACAGAAAGAGCTACCACGTCTGAGATTGCACGAGATCGTCCTTGAAGGCTTCCAGGCATCGTCGCAAGGTCTTTTTATGCAGCCCTTCACGCACAAGCACCTTCTCCATTGCATGCTTGCCGTTGAAGTACTTGACCACACGATCAAACAGCTTTCTTTCCTGTGCTGATCTGGTCGAGGCGATCTTTTGCAGCCAAAGACGTTCTTCGAGCCCAGCACTGTAAGGATCGGTGATGATTGAGTCTTCCCACACGTTTGGCAATTCCTTTGAGTCGATGGCTTCTTCGGCTTGTCGCTCAGCTGCCACCTGCTCTTTGATCTCCTTGCGAACCCGGACCCAGACGAACGTTCTGACCTCAATGAGCCATCGCTCTCGCATCATCCACGTCAAAACTTCTAGATATAAGCTTCGATGATCCTTGCTCGGAATCAATGCCCCCCAAGGCACAGCTTTTCTGCTGAGCATCGAGAGCAGCTTTGGTAGAGAAGGTACAGTTGAGAATCGCTGACTAAAGAGAGCACCATGCCGTGGCAACTCCTGAATTGGAGAGATAGGCGACACAGTGTACAAACGTCGAGGATGAAGTGGCGCAATAGGCAGAGCACAGCGCCAATGCACTAAATGATGCGCCAGTGTGCTTACGTCGTGCAGAGAGATCTTTGTAGCCTCTGCAAGCTGATTGAAAGAGAGAGTCGGCTTGACCGCTTTCAGGAACTTGACAAGCAAAGGCGAAGCACCTGGTGGTGCCGCAGCGAGAATTGCATCGGGTTCATCTAGCAAGAGCAAAGCCCAGTGCGGCAAGACAAGTGGGTCTGCAGTGGAATCATCGAGGCTGTGACCGAAACTGAGAGCGCTCGAAAGAAATGGTGGGCCGTCTTCTCCATCGGTCGGCAAGACAGCTGTGGACATTTCGCTAGGCAACCCTAGCGATAGATGAATATGCTTGTTGATGAGGAGATGGGCGATCTCGTTCTTCGAGATTGCTTCAAATGTACGAGCCATGACTTGAGCAAGATCAGAAGTTTGCTTGATCTGATTCCACAGAGCTACCAACGGCATTCCATTGGTGATAGCTTTCGTTTTCAGGTCGAGAATCATCTCGCATTGTTTCCACACAAAGTCACTGCGAGCCTGTTCGTACGTCAATGCAAAAGTGAGCTGCGAGACAACACTATCGTACATTTGCTTGACACTCTTATGATATGCATCATCCTTGGGCATCTCGAGAGCAAAGACGAGGTGAAAGACAGTCATCGGTGATGTGCTCGCAGAAACGGGAGCTGTGACCGTAGACATGGTAGCTGATTCATCTACCGGGGGTAATGTCTCGCTTGTGCTCGCTACAGTGTCATCCACACGACTCTCTGCTTTGGCTGCCTTTTTCCTGCGCTTGATCCAGGTCCCATCTTGCCGTATGTGCGCAGGGCTTCCAAGAAAGACGAGATCATCGATCCACAGCTCGAACTTATTATCTGATCGATGCGGTGTAAAGATGTCAGCTAGTAGAGATGCTTTATGAGAGAGCAAGGTGTCCCAAGGCTGTGATTGCCCTTCGGATGAGTCTTCATGCGCATCCCATACACCTTGAGAAGGCAGGTAATTGTCCGTGGACATGGATCGCCCATCAGAGTCACTAGTTCTATAGTGCCCATGAAAGTCAGGAAGCTCGTTGCCGCTGTCGTCTTCTTCTACAGCTGTTTCGACGGCAGTATCAGAGTCTTGCGTTGGCTCAGGCGGCCAGTGGAAGACAATCTGGTGGCCGCGCGATGATTTGACGGCGAGAATGAGCGCGACAAGACCAGACCTGGACGACGGCATTATCTCAAGAAGCAGATGAGTGTACCGTAAGAGTCTCAAGCCATCATGGTAGCATATCTGGGACTACCCGTAAGGTGTCAGCTCGTGGTCGCGTACGTTCAACCTCAAATTGCCAGATGACAGCACAGTCAATTCCCTGACACGCACAGCTCATAAGATGACTACGGTGCGCTTCACATACTGCTATACAAGAAGAGGCTGACATGCTGCTAGGAGAATGCGTTTCGCTCGCAAATCAGCAATTTTGGCTGGACACGGCGTGCTGATGCGCCTGTAACTACTGCGCCGCCATCTCTCCTTGATCGGCTGAATCCATTCAATCAATCTGGATACATGCGGCTGCCTACGACTAACAATGAGCTGCCTACACAGTTACCTGCACCTAATGCAGGCGAAGAAGAGGCCTTTTTCAGTCTCAGCAGATGGGACCGCATGATCCTTTTTGCAATGCTTGTCCTTGGTGCAGCTGCATGCTTCTTCATTGCGTACGGCTTTGCGTATGGTATGCTACGTGACTAACGACAGCTTTTTCTTCCTACCGATACTAGCACTCAAGCCACGCAAGTTTGTGACGCTGTGGACAGTAGGCAGCTTACTTTTCATCTCATCGTAAGACATTCATGCTTACTGCCATCTGCTAATACCTCTGATTTGCTGCATTGCAAGGGCCTACAGCGTATGGCAAACATCTGATTTCGGGCGATCGGATACCTTTCACGGCAGCGTACTTTGGTTCGATGATACTCACGCTGTACTTTTCAATCGGGCTCAACAACACTTTGCTCACATTGATCTTTGCTGCAGTGCAGATTGTCGCCCTGCTATGGTATCTCGTGTCTTACTTTCCCGGCGGCAGCACAGGCATGCGCTTCGCGGGCAATTTGGTGGTAAGTGCCGCTGCAGACAAAAGTATCTTTGCAGTACTGACTACATCAGGTGAATAGAGCGACGGGTTACCTCAGTGGTTAGGCAAGGCTTGACCTACCTATTCGCCTGTCTTGCGTGACCCTGAGTAATGCATATGTGACACGAGCATCTTTCGCTTCTTCTGATGGGCCTTTCATCTATATACACTGCATCTGGGTCCTTTCAGACAAAGACATCACATGCTCGTTAGGGTTGGTTCCTCTATCTCATCTTCCACCCCTCCGTGTCCTCTTCCTCCCTGTCATCACTCCAACCTGCCTTGTCCCTCATAGAAATAAAAAATCTCCATTCACACACCAAAAAAAAAAAGAATTTCACAGTCACTCATCGATTCAACGACAAGTCCGAGTCTCAAGAAGGCCTCTGTCCTCTTTGTCGCCTGGTTCCTCGCAGTAGCAGCGCACCACAGAGGAGCAATTTGCACCTGAACATCCTCATCCCTTTCCGGCTTGGCAATTTCATCCCTCTCTCCCTCTTTTCACCCTTATTTACGAGTACACGGCCGGTCTTTTGGCACGGTCGCTTGTCTCCTTAGTCACTCAGAGCGTCCAGCTTAAGCTCCCATCGAACTTTCATTGATAGGTGCGTCCAATCGCGACAATTACAGAAGAAGAAAGAGCCAATTCAAATGGTTGAAACACAAGACACCTCGTCCAAGAAACGCGAAGCAAGTACAGCGATTTCCTTTGCCGCCGCCGCTGCCGGTATCGATTCAACAAAGGCAGGAAAGCAGGCGTCAAACGACGCGCAAAAGACAGCCAACGGTAGCGCGTCCGTCAGCAACGATGATTTGCCGGCGCTGCAACAGCAAGGAGCCGCCGACGAGCCTGCGGTTGCCGCGCAAAAGAAGGCGAGCTTGCCGCCAAAGGTCAATCCGTGGAAGGTCAAGTCTCCAGAGCAACAATCGCCTGCTGCTCCTTTGAATGCCGCCGAAGTCGCTTCACCTACCAAGTCTGGCAAGACCAATGGTGCCTCTGCAGACGATCAAATGCTATGGCCGACGCTTGACAAGGCTCTGCAGCAAGCAGAGATTTCTGCTAATGGGAGTCATCGTCGTCAGTCTGCACCTGAGAGTGGCGCCGCCGACGGCGAGCACACCACTACCAACAAGCCCGCTGGACGCAAAGAGTGGGTCAAGTATATGCCTATTATTACGCATACACCCATTGCGAGTCAAACGAAGCGAACGAGTACATCAGTTGGCAGCCATGCACGCGGGAACAGTACAGCGAACGGCCGCGCTACGAATGGCACAACCCCACGATACTCGCGCTCAAGCTCTGCAGGTAACAAGGACAGTGATCTGCCTGATGGAACTAGTCACGCAGAGCCTGGCAATCAAGGACGGGCCTCAAGAGTAAGTGGCGATGCGAGCCGACAACGCACGAGTGAACGCAAAAGAGCCCAATCGGCATCAAACCAGCGTCAGCCGAGAAGCCCGGTACAACCTGACGAGGCTAGTCCCGATGCACAGTCGTCGACATGGACTGCTGCTTCTTCACGATCATCTTCAAAATTACGTGGCAATGATGCACAATCGCCCATTGAGAATGGCCATACGAACCAACACCCATTGCAGCCCTTTACAAAGCCGCAGCGTTTCCAGCGCGATGGGGCATTCTCGAGCAGCTCATCGACGCGAGGCCGCGGCAATGGCTATGCCGGACGAGGTCACCGAGGCAATTTTGGCGTCGATCGTGGATTCTCACATGCCAACGGCCACCATAACAACGGCTACCGTAACGGCCGTACATCATTTGGCCCACATCGAGACTTTTTGGGTTTCAATGGCGATGGTGCGCCACTTTCCTTTGTCAACCCAGCGCAGCAACCTACATTTATACCTGGACCAGCTATGATGGGCATGCCATCGATGATGATGGATCCGATGATGGCGCGATCCCTTGTACAACAGCAACTCGAGTACTACTTTTCCATTGAGAATCTCTGCAAGGATATGTTTCTACGCAAGCATATGGACGACGAAGGATATGTCGCGCTGCCGATCCTGGCGCGCTTCAACCGGGTTCGCAGCATCACATTTGATTATACATTGATTAGAGATGTGTGTGCGCAGAGCAGCATGATTGAGCTCAAGTGCGTGCCCAACGCTCTTGACAAGATTAGAAAGCAA
This sequence comes from Protomyces gravidus, assembly GCA_003717255.1. Taxonomy (NCBI): domain Eukaryota; kingdom Fungi; phylum Ascomycota; class Taphrinomycetes; order Taphrinales; family Protomycetaceae; genus Protomyces; species Protomyces gravidus. Next base: position 17,049 of record QXDP01000295.1, read on the forward strand.
GAAGGATGGCAGCAGTGGGTATTACCGGAAGACCAGAGGGATGCTTCGACACAACCGCAGCTTCAACAAGTTCAAGCTGTTGAGACGGACGCATCAGCACACGAGAATGGGATTCCGGACGAGGCGGTTGCCGCGGCTGCATTTGTGCCGGGCAAGCCACTCAAGCAGGTGGCACCGACACCTCAAGTAAATGAGGTTGGAGATGATGCGCAGGCGCCTGCTGCGAGTGAGGCTGCATAACAATATGATGCTTGTATCCTGTTCTGTCTCGGGTTTGTCAAGCTTTTGAACAAGATAGCATTCGTAGCGCAATTGATTGAGTTCTCGGTCGTGTTGATGTCCAGCGTCGCGAGGTGCCTTCCTGATGATTGTGCAGCTGAGTCGAATTCCAATTTCAGTTTCAAAATTTCCGGGCGTCGATTCAATGGCGACAGAAACGCGACTCGACTTGCAATTGCTCATCCATCGAGTCGCCCTCGACTCAAATGTGGCAGCTTATACCGAAGCCGTCAGTACGTGCCATGACTAGTCTATCACGCTGACTCCAGTCCTTCCTTCACTTTATCTCTCTGCGTACAGGCACAGAAATAATCTGTCTTTTCGCCGTCTTCAACAAGGCATCTGGTCTCTATGGCGTTCTTGCGCTCATCACGGGCGCCAGCATCACAGGCTGGCAGCTCAGCATGTACATCTACTCAATTGCCATGACGGCCTTCTTTCTATGGACACTTGGGCCTGTACGGCGCAGTGAAGCAGTCCCAACCGTGCTTTTCGCTTTCGCCTACCTCATTGACAGCGTCATCAACATTGCATATACGGCGCTCTTTGCGACGACATGGTTCTTGGTTTTATCGCAGCAAGGATCAGGCTCAAAGCTTGTCGGTGCGATGAATGACACGGTTGGTTTTACAAATCCAAGCCATACAGTCTCATCTGTCATTGTTGCGCCTACGCCCATTCCAGGAACGGTCACAGGGACACCGAGTCAGGATGTTGCAGGCGTTGGACAAGGCGCGCTACATCCTGAGCAATATCCATCGATCGCGGCGCTTGTCCTCATTTTGCTCATCAAGGCGTACTTTGTGCTTGTCGTGCTCTCTTATGCGCGCAGTCTCGCGCTTCGCCAAGATTTGCCGAGTGGCGATAGTATCTCCAGCAGAGTATACCGCATATTAACGGCGACTGGGTATTGGCGCGAAGATGCGGATGACTTGCGCTTGTCAAAGGCGAGGTCGACGAACCGCGAAGACGGTATTCCTCTTACGACTCGCCCGGTATCACGAGACTGAAGCACTCTTATCCCTCATTGTACAAATATCATTGCATCGAATGTAATACTCAATTGTGACTGTGACTGATACTGTAAGACGCGACGACGAGTGAAGCACGTAGACAAGCTATAGACAAGAGAAGCGATTGAAGGATCGGAAAGGGGTCGCGGGCATGTCAGAGCAGGAGGAGATAGAGCCTGAACAGAACAGCAAGTCAGGCCTCTATGAGCTGCTAAATCTGTCCCAATCCGCCTCAGATTCAGATATACGAGAAGCGCATCGTCGCCTATCTCGCCTCTTTCATCCAGACAAGCATGGAGATAGCCAGGAGACGCGACAAGCTGCTGAACATAAGTTTCGAGAGATTCAACGTGCCTATGATGTGCTATCGGACCCGCAACAGCGCACAGTATATGATACATTGGGTGAAGCTGGGCTCAGTCTCAAGATGGATGTGGGCCAGCGCAACATGACGGCAGAAGAGCTACGTCAATTTCACCTAGCTCAAGCACGACAAGCACAGGTGGAAACGTTAGAGGCCCTTGTTCAAGCAAAAGGCGAAACTAGCATGACTGTCGATGCAAAGGCGATGTTTGGACAGCGAGTCGTGGTGGAGACGTATATGAATGCATTGGGTATGCCTATGAAACGAGCAAGGCCGGCATTACTGAGTGAGCGATGGCAGGATGTACATATGCGCGGTTTGACCATTCGACAAAGCTCGTCCGTTCCGTTCTCAATATCCCGCGTATGGCGATTAAGCGAAAAAGAAGATTATGAGGATGAGTACGAGTCTGGCCAGCCAGCAAAGCGGATCGAGCATCCATCTTCACTGACTCTGACTTCACATGCCACAATGGCTGGGAAGAAGGCGCAATTTGGTGTGCTTGCCGGTCTACGGCATCAGTTGTCGCCAAAGACTACGATAGAGTGTTCACTACCCTTGCTTGCACCGCGCAAATTCAAGGCGAAATGGATCCATCAACAGACAGCAGAACTGTTCTATTCTTGTGATCTGGAAGCTGGCTCTTTGATGTCGCCGCCAAGCTTGGCTTTAACATCAGGGCGTCAAATGACCTCAAGAAGTGTGCTCTTTTCGACACTTTCGACAGGCAACCCATGGAAGCTCTGGAACTGGGGTTTGCCAAGTACTGCTGCTTCCTATATTGTCGGATGGACGCGCAATCCAGTTCCAAGCGATCCTACAGGCTTCACTGTGCAGCTAATCACAGGATTACAAGTGACTGGTCTTGCAGGTGACTACAACATGAACTTTGAAGGGCCCGGTATTCGTTGCAAAGCCGGAGGAAGTATCACTACAGGCGGTCTTGCCGTCAATTTTGGCGCAAGTCGTAAAATTACTGAACACGCCCGACTTGGCGCTGTTGTGACAGGCAATGCGCAGACACTTGTCGTGAAATTGACTTTTGCGAGACTGGGGCAGCGCTTTTCATTACCTTTGTGGATCGGCGAGGGCTTCGAAACGCAGTCAATGCTGTATGGTGTCGTGCTACCTGTGCTTGGCCTTGTGGCATTTGAGTTTTTGCATGTCATTCCGGCGAGAGAACGGAATCGCAAGCGTCGTCTGGCTTTCCGTAAAGAGCGGATGCGTGATCAGTTGGCGGCGAAGGAGCAAGCGGCGAAAGAGGCTGTCGATTTGATGCGCGAGGCGGTGGAGAGAAAGCAGGATGCTGCACGACAGGCACATGGTCTTGTTATCGTCCGTGCCATGTATGGGTCCAGGGAGCATATTGTGGATGTCACAATCCCTCTAGCGGCGCAGATGAATGAGAATCAGCTGGTCTTGCCGGACAAGGTGCGTAAGTCTGGCTTGATTGGGTTCTGGGATCCTGATCTGGGAGAGAAGAAGCGGCTGACTATTGAATACTTATTCGGTGATAAGCCTCACCGTGTCGAGGTTGAGGACAGGCAGGGTGCTGTGCTGCCCATGAAGAGTCATCTTGTATGATCTATCGCATACACAGCATCTATCGCATAATCTAGCATGATCTATAGCATGGTCTTAAGCATAATCTAGCATGATCCATCTGAATGCTCCTTTCCCCATTTCGCCACTTTCAATACAGCGAGGAACACATCACCATCTTAGTCAACAGAGATGCCACCGATAAACCTAGCGCCATGTATGCTTTCAACTCAATTGATGCGCCGAAGCTAATCTGATGCAGGGCGCGAAGCAGCGCGCAAATTGGCGCAAGCAGTCAAGCGTCAAATTCAGCAAACTGAAGAAGAGGTAGCCGCGTTTTTGCGTCCGGGCAAACAAGTTCTGCAGCGAGAGCCCGTCCCCCTTCCGCGCAGATCAGGTGGCAGTCTTCAAGACCGCATTCGTCAAGGTGCGCCGCAGAATGCGCGAAGGCAATATACACAGCTTGCAGGGCCGCCTCGCAGGACAAATGCGACTAGTGGGTCGGCCTTCGCTCAAGCTAAATCGGCTTTTGGTCGCGTTTCAACAAGACCGAGAGTGAATGGCACATTGTATGCACATGGCTATAGACGAGGTTTCGCATCAAGCAGCATCAACCATGCTCAAGTGGCGCGGGAAGTGTTTGAGTCTATTTCACTTGGTTTGCGTGCGGGTGTGCTCAATAATCCATTTTACGGACCACCAGACGGTCGCGAGATGCGTAGTGGACGCGTTGTCGCTGGAATCAAGGCTGCAGAGCAAACCACTTGCGTCTTGCGCATTCCTCTTACGCCCCGTGTGCTTGCACCAGGAGCTGGCTCCCTAGACGCTTCCCTGGTCAGTGCTGTCGATGATGTCCTTCTTTCTGCTCCCAAGCATCTCGCACAGCTCCGTCGAAATCTATATCGCCTCTCGCAGTTTGGCACGTTTGCTTACAAACTCACCGAAAACGACACTGCTATACAGGTATCCTTTCCTGGGCGCGACAAGGAGAGTGTTGCACTATTCCTCGATGATCTGTTTGATGGCAAAGGAGCATCACTTGGCACCTTGACGGAAGAGCAACCCTTCATCCAGGATGACTCTCATGCAGAGATTGACTGGACAAGTCACATGTATGCCAAACAGCACAAGCTCACGAAAAGTCAGCTGTCTTTGGAGCGATATATCCAAGAGTTGGATGTGTTTCGTGCTACACAGCTTGCCTGCTGATGCTTCTTTGATGATATGATCTATGTATGCCTTTTTATTCCCTGCTGTAGCCGCCCAAATTTTGCTTTTCACGATTTCGCACTTTTTGACTTTCCATCCAGCTGACATTCTACGAGAAGGCGACTTTTGATCGCATACATTCTACAACGCAGGCCTCGTCCTAAGCTCGATCGCAAATGGTCAACCTAAAGACGGCCTCGATGCGCTACCTCACACCGGACGATTTTCGCGTCTTGACAGCCGTTGAGCTCGGCTCAAAAAATCACGAAGTTGTGCCGACCACACTCATTGCTTCTATTGCAAAGCTACGCGGCGGATCAGGCGGCCCTGTCGCCAGATGCATCTCAAATCTCGCAAAAAACAAGCTGATTGCAAAGATGAAGAATATGACTTATGATGGATACCGTTTGACTGGACAAGGCGCAGACTACCTAGCGCTCAAAGCGTTTGCGAATCGCACAAGTGTCTACTCCGTTGGCAACCAGATCGGAGTTGGCAAAGAGGCGGATGTTTATGTTGTTGCAGATGAGCAAGGCAAGCAGATGATTCTCAAGCTACATCGACTCGGCAGGACGAGTTTTCGCTCCATCAAGAACAACAGAGACTATATGAAGCAGAGAAAGTCTGCAAGTTGGCTCTACATCTCTCGGTTATCGGCAGTGAAGGAGTATGCGTTCATGAAGATTCTCCATGACAATGGCTTTCCTGTACCGAAACCGATCGATCAGGCGCGGCATTGCGTCGTAATGGAATTTATCGATGCTTTTCCCCTGCGCATGATCGAAGTCGTATTAGACCCGGAAAAGCTATACGACGACCTCATGTCTCTTCTCGTCCGACTTGCAGAAGCAGGTCTCATACATGGCGATTTCAACGAGTTCAACATTCTCGTATATGAAAGCGGCAAGCCCATGCTTATTGACTTTCCGCAAATGGTCTCGATTGACCATGAAGACGCAGAGCGATACTTCGACAGGGATGTTGAGTGCATCATGACTTACTTCAAGCGCAAGCTCAACTATGTAAGTGATAAGCGGCCGCCTCAGCTCAAGGATATCGTGCGCAAGGGTACGCTTGACCAAGATGTGCATGCTTCTGGAGCAATCAAATTGTCAAAAAGAGAACTCAAGGATCTTGAGCGCGCTATCGAGGAAAGTCGTGGCACGAGGGACGAAGAGGAGTCTGGAGGGCAAGAAAGCGATGGAGGCAGTGAAGCAGCCTCGGATGAAGAATCAGAAGTAGACGAGGAGCCCTCAAGAGGCCTCAATGATCTATAGAACGACAGCATGGCATAGCATCTCATAAATAGCATATTTCATGAAAGTCAATTGCAATTCAAATTTTGACGACAAAACGCATTCTACTCCTTATTCCAATCACACCCTTGCTGCCATGTGCATTTAATCTCCTCATCGCTCATCAAGACTACTTGTCTGCCTCAGATACTGCCTTCTGCTCTTTAAAGTGACCATCGGTAAGGCCGTTGCGATAAGGCCACATATCAGAAGTCGCCCGTCAAGGGCCTTGCCCAACAATGAAGAAACGCTCTGCCATTCAGCAAACTCAGGGCTCCCAGCTCGAGCTGCCCAAGTATGGCCAAGTCCGCAGCTTTGCCAAAATTCGACGCCATCTATTGCAGAATCCGCGTAACGAGGAACGCGATGTCACTGAAAGTCGACCTCGACCAGCACCGCGAAACTTGTCACCGCGCGATTTTCAAGTGGAACTCTTTAAGCGTGCTCGTGAGCAGAACACGATTGCTGTGCTTGATACAGGTAGTGGCAAGACCTTCATTGCTGCCATGTTGATGAGAGAGCACATTCTTGGCGAAATCGAGCAGAGAGAGCAATACTTAAAAAAGCAAGCCGAGCAGCGCGATGCTGGAATTACTGTGTCTCCCGATCGACCTCGCAAGCTTGCCTTCTTCCTGGTAGACAAGGTCGCCCTGGCGATGCAGCAATCGGAATTTCTTCAATCATCTTGTCCGGGTGAGATTGGCTTTCTTTACGGTGCACTTGGTGTCGACAACTACTCAAAGCCTCAATGGCTTGACATTTACAACAAGCATCATGCTATCGTCATGACGGCTCAGATTCTCGTGACGTGTCTCGCGCGCGGCTTTATCGAAATGGCAGACATCTCACTACTGGTATTTGACGAATGTCACCATGCGGCTGCTAATCACCCTTATGCACTCTTGCTTCGATTCTACCACGAAGCAAGGCATGAAGATCGACCACGCATCTTTGGTATGACGGCAAGTCCCGTTTCTTCACGCAAGACACCACTGAGTGTGATTGAGAAGCTTGAGGCGACTATGGACGCTCGCGTGTGTACGCCAAGCTTGAGTTCAAGCTTGTCCAGCTTTGTCGTGCGCCCTGAAGAGATCATTTTGCGCTACGATCCGATGCCTACAATTGATGAAGCTCAAGATGTAAACACATTTGACGCTTCCGCCATTCTCGCAGCGAACAAAGGCTTCAAGAAACTCATGGCAAGCGCTGAATATGTGACAACAGAATTAGGTCCATGGGCACGCGATCGATGCTGGAAGATGCTTGTACGTGATGCACTGATTAAGATCGAGGCCAAGTCGATCTACAAAGAACGACCCGGCGAGAACCTAGGCGAGAACAGAGGCATGCTCGAGATGGCTGCGGCGCTGATTGAAACGAAAGAGCCAGAACCAGAGCAGGCACTCATCATGTCACCAAAAGTACAAATGCTGCTTCAGCTGCTGAACGAAATTTATGGCGACGCAGAAAGACAAGGTCTACCCACGCCAGTCGTCTTGCTCTTTTGCGAGCGGCGCGTGACAGCTTATCTGCTGCTCAGTCTCATTTCGGAAATATGCAAAGACGAAATGCACCCACACATCAGGGCTTCCATCTTCATTGGTCAGGGTGGTGCTGATGACGCAGGTGTATCCATGCTCATCCAGCGTCAGGTGCTCGTGATGGACCAATTCAGACGCGGTGAGCTTAATTTACTATTCGCCACTAGTGTCGCCGAGGAAGGTATCGATATTCCAGCGTGCAACTATGTCATTCGATTCGACAACTTTTCGAATGTGGCCCAATACATCCAGTCTCGTGGGCGTGCTCGACATCCAGGCAGTCGCTTTATCCTATTCCTGGAGAACGGTGCAGCAAAAGCTGAGCAGGCATTGTTGGATGTCAAGGCTGCAGAGGCACGTATCAGGGAGGTTTGCTCACAGCTACCGGAGGATAGAGTTGTTTCTGGTACCGTGAATGATGCTCAGATGGAAATTGATGACCAGGACGACGAAGCATCTCTCGTTGCGCGGAATTTTGAAGGACAAGCAAAAGCCCTGCCAGAATTTGCCGCGCTCAATGTTGTGAGCGCTTTTTGCAACTCTCTGGGTACCAATGACTTTGTGATTATGGCACCGACGTACAAGATCAATGGTTCAGGCACGGTTTGGCAAGCAACGTGTCAATTACCTTCAATTTGTGGCATACCTCCTGCCACTGGATTTGAGCGAACAAGTCAGTGCCCTAATAGATGAAGATTCACTGACAATAGGCCGCAAGAGCGCGAAAGCTAGCGCAGCTCATGCAGGCGTTGCCGCACTTGTGGCGCGCCAGCTGCTTGACGAGTTCTACAACCCATTGAAGCCAAGCGTTTTGGACGAACACATCTCGATTGACGAAGAGCTGGCGTTCCGCTCGAAAGATCACTGGCCGATACGCAAGCCATTGCTCTGGGGACCGAAGATGGCAGAACGGTTCTTTGTGGCGCGCATTTCCACTGATCGATCAGATGGACAGTATGCGCCGTTGTTGTTCATCACAAAAGATGCGCCTATGCCACATTTGCCACTCATCAAGCTTTCTCATGACACACGCGGCTTTTGTATGCAAGTGGTCAACTTGCGAGGCTCTTTTGCGTTTACGCCAGAGCGCTTCCTCATCTTGCAAAAGTTCACTCAGCGTCTTTTCCGCTTCTCGATGCACAAGGTTTTCACGGCCGATGATCCAGCAAAGTATCCCTATTTTCTTGCTACAGATACTGGTTCGCTTGATGCTGAAGAGGCTGTTCATTGGGCAGAAGTGGAAGCTTGCGCCAACGATGCATGCGAGCCTCTAGAGATCGCGGCCGAGCACTACAGCCTGCACGATGCTATTGTCCGTGAGGCTTCTCACAACGCGGACTATATGTTTTGCGGCTTTGACGGATCGATGACTATGGACTCAGTCGTGCCAGAGACTGACTCGCGTTTTGATGCCACACAACCAGATATGACGCTCCGTGGCTTCTATACCGCCATCAAGCCAGAAGATACGATCGTCGAGGGTCAACGTGTCGTTTATGCTCGCAAATTTGACAAGACTTTCAACTTCCTCGCCTCGCCCACGTCACGAAGGCGGAGCGCAGATGTGATGGAAGGTCGAGGCCCGAAAGTGCCGAAGCGTGATGTGCATTTCCTGCCACAATTCTGTCGCCTTGTCAACATGAGGGCTTCTGTTGTGACGATGGCTCGAATGCTACCCAGCTTGACCGTTCGTCTTGAGACGCTTCTCTTGGCAAATGAGGTGAATCAGCAGCTTGGTACTATGATTCGCCTCGACTTGCTTGCAGAAGCAATCACGGCTAGGCAAGCGGATCACGGCTTTGACTATGAACGGCTGGAGTTCTTGGGAGATGCTTTCTTGAAGCAAATTGCAACTGTGGCTGTCTATCTCAAATACCCTGATCACCCAGAAGGACTCCTCACATCTGCCCGAACCGCCATCATATCTAATGTCAGTCTGCGCAAGCTCAGTATCAAGCTTGGGTTCCCGGCGTTTACACGTACGGTGCCCATCTCGCGACCCAAGTGGCGCTACACAGATCAAGTCGTGCTTCCTCATAAATTGTCGCCGGTCGACACACAGCAGCGTCTGGGTTTCAAACAAGTGGCTGATGTCGTCGAAGCAGTTTTAGGCGCTGCTTTCAAGACAGGAGGTTTCGAGATGGGTTTGCAAGCAGCGGTAGCCATGGGCATCGAGACATTCGGCATCAAGACATGGGATGATGCGCGCACCTTGTATCAAATGGCACCACCATCATTTCTTTGCCATGAGCGTCATGTCGCTGGCGAGACAGACGTGGCGAATATGTTTGGCTACCATTTCGTGAACAATGGGTTGCTTGAACAGGCACTACGCCATGGATCTTGTCACATCGATGCAAAAGATCCTGTTCCCTCCTATGAGCGTCTGGAATTGCTTGGGGATGCTGTGCTTGACATTGAGGCTGCAAACTATGTCTATGATCGCTATCCGTCCTACACGCCCGAATACCTCTCAAACCTCAAGTCTTATATCGTTTGCAACCGCACACTAGGCGAAGTTTGTGAGCTGATAGGCCTACACAAGTACCTGAGGCAATTCCACGGCGGTGTCTTGCTTGCACTTGCGGAGTATGCTATGCAAGCTCGATTCCAGAGAGAGAAAAAGGCCGAACAGCTGAAGAATGGCACCCAGCTTGATCAGACTGTCGCTGGTGTCGTGGCCCCGAAGTTCATGAGCGATATGATTGAATCTGTCGTTGGAGCCATCTTTATCGACTGCGGTTTCCGAAATGAACCAGCAAATCGCGTGTTGCACAGCGTACTCTTGCCTCAATTGGATTTGAACGCGGCTGCAAGTGTCAAGCCGCCGAGACCTGCCATGACGATCCTGTCTGAGTTCTTTCAGAAATACCCATGCGAGGGCGCGGAGCTGTGTCGAGACTTGTTGACGGACACATCTTCTCTGGATGTAAACATTGCCATCCGTGGTCACCATAATGAACGGCAGAGTCGCTTGACTTTGTTGGTACATGGAAAGCAGGTCGTGCAAACAGTCCAGCATTCCCTTGCAATGGCCAAATTGACGCTCGCGAATGAGGCGCTTGCAATTTTGAGCGACAAGACATGGATGAAGGATGTGTGCGATTGCAAGGAGAAACGGCTGGAGAAGAAGTTGGCTGAGGGAGAGCCGATGGACATTGAAGAGAACAGAGACAGCGAAGAGGAGAGCTGAAACATTTTCTGAACCACAAAATAGCATACTCATTCGAATGTTTACTTATAGATCCGACACTTGCATGATAACCAGCATATCTTACACCGTTACTTTGACCAAGGGAACGGACTGATGCCGGTGTACTTAGCTGAATCCATAGCGATCTTTGGCCGAAGCAAGCTTCTTGGCAGGAGCTTCTGCGCTTTTGTCAAGCCGGCGCTTTAAATTGTATAATGGCAAAGATGGCGCCTGTCTGTTGAGCAGACTAGCAAGTGACACACCAGTCTTCTTTCTTGCTGGCAGAAAAGGATCAGACGAATTGCTTGTTTCTGCTGGCCTCAGCGCCTCCGATGTATCACGAGAAGATGCCTGTCTGAGCTCCCGAGTATTCGCAGATACGCCCGACTTGACGAGCAGCTCTTCAGCTTTCGGAGTAGAGTTGAAGCTATTACTCGCTGGCTTAGACTTGCTAGATGTTGGAATAATTGAGTCATTTCTTCGACAGGCATCCAATGTATCGTGATCGATCATATTCAGCTGCGACTGGTAGGAGCTTTCTCGTCGTACAACTTGAATTGGCTGTAACTTGCTCGTCGCATTGAGGAGCTTATCCAAAGCAGAAGACGTTTCCTCCTTTCTTGCCGGTGGTGTCATGACTTCTCTTCTCGACTGCCACTTTCCAGCCAAGGCTGATTGTACAAATTCAAAAGCCACCATTTCTAAGTCCTCCACGACCATCTCATAGGCTTCATCACCATCTTGCAGAAGTGGTGTCTTTGGTAGAGCAGTTTGAGCATTTTCAGTGCGTAACTTGTTTTGTCTCGTCTTGCCAGTGGCAGCTATTCTGGGCTCTGTAGCAGCAGATGCGGCTTGCTGCCATGGAAGCGCGCGTCCCATTCCATGAATGCGAATGTCGAGTAGCAAGATGCGGTGCAAGTCGAATGTGCCAGAGAAGGTCACCGGATGATCAGGAAATCAGGAAGGAACCGTGCGATTGTCAGGAATAAATTTTGGAAATTTCCGTAACTACGTCGCATGAAGTTGCGCTAAGTACACACGCATATAGCACGCGTATCGAAGCCATGCAGCGCTTGTTGAGTAAGCGAATATGGTCGCCGCGGATAGATCAAGCGTGTCCGTATTGTCTGGCGCAAAGGCGGGCCTTCTCGAGCAGTCTACGACGCTCATCTCTTCACGCAAGTGGCAATGTTCAAGAAAGCGGTACACCGGATTCCATTGCAGCATTCTCAGCTTTTCCTGCTCAAGCTTTACGATCTAAACAAGATCATACCGCGAAACAAGGATTTGGAAAAGGCGGTGGTCTTAAGATTGGTCGGCGGAGGGATGTTGTGCAACTGCCGACACCTGCGTTGAAGGATAATGAAAGACGAAGGAAAGGTCTGGCACTGAAGACTCGCTCAACGCCCGATGCTTTGGCTCTGTTTGATGCTTGCGTCATGACAGGTAATTGGGGTCGTTCGTTGAAGCTTTTGGAGCAAGTGGCAGCTCAAGCAAGCAAAGCAACGGTACTAGTCGCCGTCAATCGCTATCTACAAGCATTGGTCGCGGACGTGGCCACTTCACAGAACATCGAATTTGCGCAAAAGCATTTTGATGAGTATGAAAGCAAGTGGCAAGTCTTGCCAGACCATGTATCATTTGCGCTCATGTGTAAGGGCAATCTTCTGCTCAACGATGAAATAATCGCGAAAACAGCCATCGAAAAGCTTTCACGGCAGTGGCAGAGCATCAAAGGAGATTTTGGCAGGGTCATGGCTGTCAGCGATGTTTTAAGTTCAGAGGAGGCGAAACGCGCATTCGATTATACTGGCTTGGACTATCGCCTCATTGGCAAAGAACATCGAGCCAACCTCGACATCCCTCAGCACCCGCTTGTAGACGTCGATGAGGTCCGTCCACCGCAATCGCCGCCACCAGGACTGGGCTTTCTCAAGCACAGTCTAAGTGCATTGACTGACCAAGATGTCGAGATTGCCAATAGCCAACAGGTGTTCGACGACACTGGAAAGCCCATGACAACGCAAGAGATTTTCAACCTTGCACGGCAAAAGTCGATTGAAGAAAACGCTGTCGATGCAGCGGTGATGCGTTGGAAGCACGATCACGATGCCCTCAAGAAGCGCGGGCAAATGGCAGGTCAAACAAAGTCGCTCAACGTCCTCTTTTGGGAATGGAAGGAGGAGATCGTGCCTCTCATTGTTGAGGAAGTAGAGCGCATTGACCACAGCTCCAAGGACTTTAGCTCTCCAATGAAACGAACGTCCTCAAAGAAGATTCCTATTGTGCCCAAGACCGACAAAGAAGCAGAGGTGCAGGCTCTTCGCGAAACAATGGATTCAGAGAATGCTCGCAAGGCACGACGCGACTATGGTCCATTTTTGAGCTTGATGAGGCCAGAGAAACTTGCTGCTGTCACTATTTTGGAGGTTGTCCGGTCTTTCACTACGGAAAATTTGGACGGGATGAAGAGCGCAACGCTCGTGGTCAAGGTAGGGCGTGCTATCGAGAATGAGTATCATGCCGAAATTCTCAAAAAGAAGGGCATGTCAGATACATGGAGAAAGCCAGGACAAAATACGCAATTCAAGTCAATAACACAAGACACGGAGCTGTTCAACCTTGCCGTTCGCCGTGCGCGAGTCAAAGCGCAAGAGACGAACGCCTCTGGTCTCTTCCACCCGGAGTGGACACAACAGCTGAGAGCCAAGATTGGTGCAGTCATGGTCTCTTTTTTGATACATACAGCACAAATCACTATGACAAAGAAGGATGCGCGTGGCCTACTGCACAAGCAGGAAGCTCCTGCATTCTACCACTCCTACCAGTACTCGAAGGGTCAAAGGCTCGGTGTCATCAAGCTCAATGATCAGCTCATGCAGCAACTCTCATCTGAGCCACTACGTGGGAGCATTTACCCGCGACTTCTGCCGATGCTCACGCCGCCGCGACCTTGGCATTCTTACGATTCAGGAGGCTATCTCTCGACACGTACTCATGCTATGCGTGCCAAGAACTCTCCAGAGCAGATCCGCTACCTCAAGTCTGCGTCTCAACGCGGTCATCTCGATAACGTGCTCGCTGCGCTCAATACCCTGGGCAGGACTCCCTGGAAAATTAACGAGCGGATCTTCAGGTGTGCACTGGAAGCTTGGAATTCTGGCCAAGGAGTCGCTGACATTCCACCTGCAGAATTGGATTTCACGTTGCCCAATCCGCCAGTTGCGGATGCTGATCCGACAGAGAAGTTCGTATACAAGGAGCGATGCAAAGAGCTGACCTCTCTGCTGAGAAATTGTGCTAGTATGCGCAGCGACATCAATTACAAGCTTGAGATTGCGCGAGCGTTTCTGCACGATACCATGTACTTTCCGCATTCGCTCGACTTTCGCGGTCGTGCCTACCCAATTCCTCCGCACTTCAACCATCTAGGCAATGATCTCTGCAGAGGGCTGCTTCTTTTTGGGACCGCAAAAGAGCTGGGCTCAAGCGGCCTTCGTTGGCTTAAGATACACTTTGCGAACCACTGTGGTCATGACAAGGCAAGCTTCGATGAGCGCGAAGCCTTCGCAAACGAGTCTATTGACAAAATCTTCGAAGCTGCTGATCATCCTATGGACGGCACACGCTGGTGGCTGGAGGCGGATAAGCCATGGCAATGTTTGGCAGCTTGCTTTGAGCTGGCAAACGCTTTACGCGCCGATGACCCTGAAAAGTACAAATGTGCGCTGCCTGTGCATCAAGATGGTACTTGTAATGGTCTCCAACATTATGCCGCTCTCGGTGGTGATCTGTCTGGCGCCAAACAGGTCAATCTTGAACCGAGTGATCGCCCACAAGATGTTTACCGTGGTGTAGCAGATCTTGTTAATATTCAGGTTGATGCCGATGCCGCAGCTGGCGAGCCGCGAGCCAAGCGGCTACAGGGCCACATCTCGCGCAAAGTGGTCAAGCAGACTGTCATGACAAATGTTTATGGTGTGACCTTTATCGGCGCACGTCTGCAAATCGAAAATCAGCTTAAGGACTTGCACCTCAAAGGCGCCGAGGAGGATGTTTGGGATTTGGCCAATTATCTGGTCAAAAAGGTCTTCAAAGCGCTCAACAATCTTTTTACTGGTGCACATGAGATTCAAGACTGGCTTAAGCATGCAGCCATGATTGTCACACGATCTGTTCACAAGGATGCATTGCTCAAAGCAGTGCCAGATACCATGTCAGCCGTCATTTGGACAACGCCTCTTGATCTGCCGGTGGTCCAGCCTTACCGCAAAGAAGTCCGACGCCAAATCACGACGAATTTGCAAACGGTATTCATTTCTGACCCATCTGATGCAGCTGAAGTTAATTCGCGCAAGCAAGCAGCCGCATTTCCGCCTAATTTCATTCACTCGCTCGACGCCACCCATATGCTGATGTCGGCATTGGTTTGCCAGGAAGAGAACGTCACGTTCGCTGCCGTCCATGACTCGTACTGGACGCATGCCGCTGATACAGACAAGATGAATGTAATTCTCCGAGATGCTTTCATCAAGCTTCACTCTCAGAATATCATGATGGACTTGTATTCTGAATTCAAGCAGCGATACAGTAATCACTTTCTGCCGGTACCATCTTTGCAAAAGTACTCTCAGGCGTATGCCTTCTGCATGAAGCCAGAGCACGTCGAGGCTGGCAAGGTCGTCATGTTGCCAGGTGGCAAAGGCGTAGTCATTCAAGATCCAGATCTAGCTGTGGAAGTCCTTCGTTTTGGCGCTCGAGCTGGTACCATCGACCCGCTGAATGGCCACAAGCAAGTCAGTCAGGCCAGAAATGTCTACACAGCAGCGGAACGCAGCAAGACGCGCGAATATTTGGATGATTTGGAAAAGGCTTTCGTGGAAAATGAGGCTGAAGAAGCAGACGAAGTAAACGAAGAGATGGCTGACGAATCGTCAGAAACAGACAAAGCAAAGAAGAGAGCAAGCCCTTCCTCGAAGCGCCTCGCGACTTGGGCCGTATGGGTACCGATTTCCTTCCCTCCTTTGCCTAAGAAGGGTGATTTTGATGTCACGAAGCTCAAGCAAAGCAAGTATTTCTTCTCATAGGATGACAATCTATGATCGCATATAATGAATGATTCTCAGACCATGATGTTCTTCAGGACAAACTAGATGAATCTTACTTTGCCCAGAAATGCTGCTGTTGCTGCGTCTGATATGGCGGGCTACCCAACCTGTGCTTTCCTCCACCATTGACGAGTCCTATTCCGTTGCTCGAGCCGCTAGGGCTTATCACTGCGTTGTCCTTCTTATTCTGCTTCTTCGAGGACGTCTTCTTTTCCTTGTCTGACGACCAAAGTCGTGCCCGCATTCCAGGATTCTTTTTCAGCATACCATCCAGCTTGAAACTTGATTCCGACACGTTGTCGTCGTCAATGAAGGGCTCTTGCGCGGTGTGCGCCTGATGTGCTTGACCGAGATTGAGGCGTTCCTGCTCACCTTCGCTGTCAGATCCGGCCACTCGACCGAGCAAGGGTGATTTATGTGGAGATGTGACAGCTGGCTTCGCGTGGCGAGGGAAGGAGAAGAGAGGCTGCCTTTCATGTTTGGGAGAGAGGTCGAAACCCGGTGATGTGAATGATGCTGTACTCGGTGTTCGGTTCAATGAACGAGAAAGAATGGCGGCAACTCTGGAGTCATAAACAGCAGCTGGCGCAGCTTCGGTTCCAGTATCGGAAAGCGATGTTGGGGTGCGAGCGAAATCGACATCTTCAGCAAAGAAGACATCCAAACTGTGCAGTGCAGAGACCATATCGCCGAGAGAAGATTCGCCGCCATCGACAGAGAGCATCGTTTCACTTCTTTCGCTAGGCGCATGGTATGCATAGTCATCCATATGGAATTGGATCTCATCCCCGGTTTCGTGGGAGGCTACACCCACCGAACATGTGTAGAAGGCTGCATGCACATTTGTTCTTACCCTAGCTGCGGTCACGGCTGGCAGAGGCACAGCCCAACCCGAGTCATCTGGGATACCAAAGAGCGTTGCTGTCTTTTCGTACTCTTTCCGGATCGTGCGGTTGCCCAGACTCATGCGGAGCACTTGCCGATCCTTTGGCCCATCTGAAATGGAGATTGCCTTGTCGAGCACTTCAAGTGCTCCCTGTGCATAGTCTGTTTGCAATAAGCGCAACAAAGGAGATATCAGATCAGCACCAACTCCAGCGAATTCAGCACGATGAGTATCCACAAATGGCAACAGGGTCTTGAGAATGTCCATAGTACATGTCTTCATCCATGGCGTCTTATTGGAGAGCAGGCCGAGTAGGAAAATGAGAATACTCGCTTCCATTTGCGGGAAGAAGCTCTCTCTAATAAAAGACACCACTTGCCGAGAAAGGTCGTCTGTGTTGCGAAATCGCTTCTTTGCGAAAGATTCGAAAATTCGAGCGCACACATCGAGGCCTTGTGAAGCAGCGAGCCGTGATATAGCCTCTGCGGTATGCACTTCAACAGTGGATATTTTGCCTGTGCCGAGAGCGTGCATGAAGCTCGGCATGTTGGCAAGCACGGCGAACAATAGCCTACTATCGCCTCCGATGAGCTCACTAGAATCAAAAGCAACAAAACGATTGATCAGTATGAGACAAGCATCCATCGCAGTGATCGACCGCAAGCCTTTGAGCAAGGAAGGGAAAATGCCTTCGAAAACACCTTCCCATTTGGGCGGCAGCGTTGACATCAAGAAAGCGGCATTTTCCTTCGAGTTGAGGTCAATCTTTGCCATGATCATCTGCAGCATTGAGCAAGCCTGAGAGAATTCTTGCTCATGAATACTGTCGAGGCAAGCGATGGTGCACCAGAAAATTTGCGGATGCTGAACTAAGTCGTCTGGCGGCAAGCGCTGTACCACTTGCCCAAGCGTGTGCAGAATCTCCATTGCGAAGATCTGAATTTCGCTTGACGTGTCTGCCACAGTGTTCGAGAGGCGCGCCAACATGTCTGCAAGCATGTTCTGATCCATGGCAGCGGAAAGACATCTGAACACTTGGAAGGACCGGCATGCCATATGGCGTACTGGGCAAGCTGTCGCCCACAGTAGCGCTGCTTTGCCAAGCTGATTGCCAAGATCCGGGATTACCTCTCGGTACATGAAAATGATATCGTCCACTAGGGTCACCATGTGATTAGGCACTTTTCTGTCATTGCCCTTTTTGAAGGTAAGCTCGTCGTAGTTCCAGAACGACTTAATGTCACGCTGGCGTAGTTCGACCAGTTTTTCGCGCGATGCCTGCGTGATGATGGTCTCCGGTCGCCCTTCGATGCATACATTGAACGTCAAATACAGAAGCATTTCGCGTGCTTGATCTTGCACCAAAGGGATGTAGTGATCCAGCAAAAGCAGGACGACCACAAGAAGCAGAGGTACTTGGGTCAGAACCTCAGGAGAAGGCACCACGAGCAAGTCAACCATGTAAATGAGCGCCAATTGACCGAGAGAAAATACGATGTGCTTCTGCTTCGCCTCGAAGATGTTGTCCAGGTCTGCCACATAAGCGAATCGTTCATCATCCATGAGAAGCCGAGAAGATTCTCTCAATTGTGGAACCATCGATCTGGGCTGAAGATAGACTAGCAGCGCTTCAATGAGCTTATTCCCTGCCGGCGAGCGAGACAAGTAGACGACGACTTGCTTTCCACAATTGACAAACAATGGATCTCGTCGTGCTACGCTTTGTGCAATAGTGAAATCGAGAATTGCCTTGACGTTGCCTGGAAAAGAGCCAGAGACGAGCGCTGTCCAAAGTCCTTCCACCTCGTTCAACAGCGTCCCGCGGAAACGCAAAGTGATCTCGAACAGGTTGACAAGCACCATATAGCTTGCAGCATTGAGGTCCTCTCCATTGACGTCAAGCTGTAACTCGATCGAATGAATCCAAGGCAGAAGAATAGCTACAACATCACGTTGCAAGGTCGTTTCCACAAGCCGGAAGAATTTGCAACATTCTGAGAAAATGAGATTCTTTTGTTCGGAATGTGCCTTGGCTAGTTTTGCAGCGAGCAGATATTGGCCACGCTTGTAAACCACAGGATTGAGGTTGGCGACCATGGCGGAGAAATTATCGACGCAAGTCTCGCCGTAAAATTGCATCTCAATTGTTCGAAGAAGCTCAAGTGCTCGCGACCTGACAGAGACCTCTTTGTCGCCGGCCTTCAAGAGGCATACAGCAAGCATCTGTGAAGAGCTGCAAGGATTCGTATCTTGGCCAGACAATACATCTGACACAACCGAAAAATAGCTTTGAGCAGCTTTGCCGTCGAGATCTTGTGTGTAGCATTGATGCACTGCTTCTTCATATAAGAGCTTGTAGTCTTTATTGAACGTAAGCAAATTTGACAGGGCACGACGGCCAATCTTATGCAGGCGCTCTGATGAACTGCTAAAGATGGCAGCGATCCAAGAGAACAAGTCTTCAATCTCAAATGACATTGCGGCTTTCCGAACACCAGCTGCATCAACGGTCTGAGAAAGCGGTCCTTCACAAAGAGTTGCCATAGCTTCCAGCGAGGCCAACTCGACATTGCGCTTCTCGATTTCCATAGATGCTGTCAGAGCTCCTCGATCGCGAACATCGTGATAATGATCCATGATGGATTTCCGCATGATATCCTCTCGACCACGTGAGACGCTTTCTAGTGGACCATGATTGCACCATTCCTCGATCAAACGGAAGCAGGAGACACGTCCCTCGAAAGGCAACCAACGAGAAGGATCTGGCGTGCGCAAAAGTCCTCTCCAAATAGCTTGAAGCAAGCCGCAGAAATAGCGGCGCAGACGTTGATACTCCCACTCGACTTGCACTTCGTCATCGCTGAGGAAAGACTTGATGTCTCGAAGATAGTTCAGCATTGTCTCCATAATCCAAGTGTCTTGCAATACCTCCTCGCGATCCAGAAAGTGTGATGTAAGCTCAAGAATATGGGTGATCTCTGTGCGCAGTCTATCAGTCCGCTTCAAGTCGCGCGCAGATTTTGTCAGATCGATTCGAGGTACCGGGCTCAGAGTCCGCATCATTGGTTGTAAGTCCTCCAGCAAAGTCTTGAACAAATTGATATTGATGCAACCAAGTGCAGTGACAACAGCCTCCCGTATCGCTGTCGCATCCACTGTAAGTAAAGGAAGAACAATCTGGAAAACTGATCGAGCTGAGGTGATGCGCTCAAAAGTGGCCACCGGGACGGAGCGCTTCCTGCCATGCCGCAGAACATGCGTCGGTACTTGCTCATCTGTCAAAGTTAAGGTAGAGCAAGCCATAATGAGATAAAGCTTCCACTGCTCAACCATACTCTCAGGAGAATCCGCTGTACGGGCGCTTACTTTGGTTGTCACTTCAAAGGGTGTCGAGACAGGCAGTCTCTCAACAGCATTAAGTATGCGACCATGCATTTTGATGAGCCGATTACAGATGACATTTCTGCTGAGCACAACCGTAATGGGAAATAGCTTGAAGCACACCTCTGTGAGCCGAGGAAAGACCTTGAACCAAATAGCAGCATCGATACCGCTGTCACTCTCGGCGATTTTCAGCAAGCAGTCACCAGGTGCTTCATGCTTGATTCTCATGATGCGGCTCTTTTCCGCAACAGACGTCTTTTCCGAGATGTAATCGAGAACCTCGGCTCCTTGCAGATGGAGCACATCGATGATGCGAGTCGCGACATCCTCGGGAATGGTAGCTTTCGAAGTCTTTCGCAAATGCGACTTGTTGGCTTCGGCCTGCTCATCCATCACTCTGTCGAAACGCGAGATGAGCTTGAGCACTTCAATGGCGCATGCGCGAATGCCAGGTGACTGGTTGCAGAGGAAGAAGAAGCCATTCGCTTCGGTTTCTTCGATAATAGTCCAAACATTGAGCATTTCAAGTTCTTCTCCGCGTGACGACTCTGGCCCGCCACTCGGAGCAACAGGAGAGAGTGGCGACAGCGGCGTGTTGAGTGAGGTGCCCTCTCGCGCTCGCTGGCTGATACATTCTAGCCAGGCATTGAGAAGCTCAATATAAATTTTGAGCCTTTCCTCGGTTCTTGCCTCGCTTTGTGCATCAACTTTGAGCAAGAAGCGCGCATAATTCACAACTGTCGATTGAACTTTGGTCGTCTGTGCCAGCGCTTTGAGAGCTTTGTAGGCAGCCGTGCGAACATGATGGTTACTATGCGCCGTTGAACGACAAAATGTTTCGATGGTGCGATTGGTCGATACATTCGATGTCATACATTTAGGAAGCGCTGTCAAGACTGCTGCAAGTAGATCATGGTATAGATGCTTTTCTCGCGGAATGCCATTGACCGTGACCGCAAAGTCTCCGTTCTGGTGTTGCAGCTTATTAACCGGTGATAAGCGCTCATCAACAATGGTATGTCCGCCAAAATGCTGGTCGCAAAAGAAAGCCACCTTGCACAAGAAGCTAGAGAATCGCTTGTGAAAGTCGTTCAGAAGCGGATTGCTGAGGAATTGAGACGTGGCCTCGGTTGTAACTGGCGCAGGAGGCGTTAAAGGGGACATTTCGATCGGAAATGAGGGCTGTGAAGTATTGGCGGAGACATCCGTCAGGATCCATAGAAAGGCTCGAGTGGCCACACTGACTCGCTCTGGAAATAAGATGTCAACCTCAGGAGTCTGCGCATCCAAGAGCTCGACACCGACCAGCGGTGTCAAAAGATTGCTGATGCAGAAGCTTTGGTGCTTGACGGCGACGAAACGAATTGCCTGCACGAGTGGTTTACTCGGCAGATCTGTGAGATGGGCGGCGCGTCGAGGCGGGAAAAGGAGCTTGAACAGATTGTCAATCTTTCTTGTAAAGTTAGCTGGCTGTTCCGGACAGCGAAAGACTGCGACCCATGTGAGTTGCGCAAGACACTGAATATAATCGTCACGACATGCTCGATCTTTCAGTTTTGAAAAATGCTGCTCCAATAATGGGTACCATCTCTCAAGGAAGATCTCTCGCGGCGAAACACACAGCAGCGTAGATGTGAGCGGGAAAGCAGCATTCCAGTAGTGCTTTTTTTCGAGCATCTTGCTTGCCCGTGGATAAAGAAGCTGCAGTGTTTCGACCCATGTTGGAAAATTGACTTCCGCGGTCGCCGCCTGTTGTTAGTTTTGCAATGAGTGAAATATTCATACGTCTGCGACTGGCAGAAGCATACGATGAAAGATATCAGCATACGCCTGCTTCACTGCGAAGCCATGGGCGTCACAAAAGAAGCGCGCCAAGCTGAGCAAGAACTCCGAAGAGTCTTCAAGCTTTTGTGCAGGAAATATGCTGATGTGCAAATGCTTCATGCCGTGGATAATCATCTCAACACGAGCTTCGCGTTCTTTGGAGAGCACTCCGCGCGCATTCTTCTCGAGGTCGGCGATGAATCTGTCGGAAACAGATGCAAAGCGTATTGACGAGAGACAACCTAGCAGTTCTGCGAATAAGTTCCAATTAGCAAGTCGCAGTGGAGAAGCTTGTATAGCTGAAGGTTCAGCATTCTTGAGCTGATTAAAGACAATTTCCTCAAGCTTTTCGCCTACCTCCTCGACGAGCGAATCTGCATTAATTTGCTTGACAATTTCAATCAGTGTCCTGCACAGAATGAAGATAGAAACCAAGCTTTTCCGGTCAAGCTGAATGGCGGCTTCGCGCGCCGGATCATCACGTTGCTGTATAGACGGCGAACGCGAAAATGAAGGCCTTGTAGGAGGGGGCTCTGGGCGCCTCTGCATCGATGCATCATGAAGCCCGCCGCTGACTGTACCAATACTGTGGCTCGTTGTATGGGTTGGATGCGGCGAATCGCTCTTGAGCTCTGCGCGCGACTTGCGCCAAAACATGACGCTATCAATGACAGGTTTTGGGTTTTGCCGCGCAATATAGCCAAGACTTTTCAGCACCTTGTCAAAAGCTGGATCTATACCTGGTCCAAGCAAACGCATGATATCAGGCTCTGGATCATTTGGACTTCCTAGTGTCGTATTGATCTTCTTTTCAGCAATGCGCACAAATGAAGTAAACACGACATGCAGAGCATATGTGAATGGGCTCTTATTTGTGTCATCTGGATCGAATGCACTGCCCATTTTATGTCCTCCGGTTGGCATGGCACGATGCCGTGATGCGGTCGAAGATTGTCGCCCCTGCATCGCTGGGCGCGCCCCGAAAGAGAATTGCCGACCTCCAGATCCTGACAGCAGCGATGGCCTGTCTTTGACTGGACTCAGATGACTCGGGCCGCTGGCCATATTGTTGTTGCGAGACTCAGCGCACCAAAATGGAATTCCTTGGGCTCTTTGTCGATATACAAACGGCGATTTTGAGTCTTAGATGCAAATCATGTCGCCCTTGAGATACTTGAAGGCTCAATATGCTGCCCTTGCTCGCGAACTATGCTTGAGAAGGCTGACTATATCGTCAGCTCAATAGATGATGTTTGTGTCCCTGCAGTTGCAACGTAGAAATGTGAAGCGAGCGCGATTTGTCGCAAAAATTGGACACCGACGCGAAGAGACGCAAGGGTGAGGCTGAGATTATGGCGGGGACTCTATGGTATCTAACTACGTACCGCGACTCGGCGCATGCGATTGTTTTTACGCTTCTTGTAGCCTTTCATATACGAGGCATTGCGATTGATAAATGTCTAGTTTGGCCTTCCCCAGAACAGCCAGAACAGATAGATACGATGTCTAGCAAGGGCCACATTATGCTAGCCTAGGAAGGCTTGAAGATCCATTGCCGTCCAAGACCGATTATTGCCTACAAAGTGCTTACATACGCAACAAATTTTGTTTCGAGTTCGAAGTTTTTCGCTTCTGGGCGGACAATCTACACAAGAAAAAGTGTAAAGATCATACCATCTTCCAAGGTTTGATCTGCCTAGCCATAAGGCTGTTGAGATTGTCTGCGGACTACTGGTATAGACGACAGGCAAAACAACTATGCCTAAGGTCGACTTGAACGATCTCCTGATTCTAATCGGTGTTGCGCTCGCGACTGCCGCATATTTCTCAAAAGGCAAGCTATGGGCCGTCGAACGCAAAGCGCCCGTGTTTGCTTCGACCGTAGCAGCTGCTGGGCAATCAGCGAAGACGCGCGATATTGTGCAGAAGATGCGCGAGTCTGTATGCATCCTGTAAGCATTTGAACTTTGCTAATGAGGCAGAATAAGAACGCGGTCGTGTTTTATGGCTCTCAGACAGGCACTGCTGAGGATTACGCTAACAGACTGGCAAAAGAGGGACATTCCAAGTATGGCCTACGGACCATGACGGCTGACCTCGAAGACTACGAATACGACAGCCTCGACGATTTTCCCGAAGATTCAGTCGCCTTTTTCGTCTTGGCGACCTACGGCGAAGGAGAGCCAACCGACAATGCTGTACCTTTCTTTGACTACATCAAAGATTCAGATGCGCAGTTCTCCTCCGGCAAATCTGCACAGGATGCACCTCTTAGCAGCATGAAGTATGTCGCATTCGGTCTTGGCAACAAAACGTATGAGCACTACAACGCTGTCGTCAAGATTTGTGACAAGGCGTTGAGTCAGCTAGGCGCATGTGCTCTGGCGCCGTACGGGATGGGTGATGATGCGGATGGTACCATGGAAGAGGACTTCTTGTCATGGAAGGAGGACATGTGGGAGCAAGTCTCGAACAAAATGGGCCTTGAAGCACGCGAGGTGCAGTATGAGCCTGCTTTCGAAGTGACAGAGGATGATGAGCTGACACCTGAATCAGAAAACGTATTCCTGGGCGAGCCAAGCAAGAAGCATCTCACCAAAGCTGCCAAGCCTTTCAATGCCAACAACCCGTTCCTGGCCCCTGTTGACTCCTCCACGGAGCTCTTCTCCGTCAAAGGTCGCAACTGCATGCACATCGAATTCGATACCGCCGGATCTGGTATCAAATACAAGACAGGCGACCATCTTGCACTTTGGCCAAGCAACGCGGATCAAGAAGTTGAACGCCTACTGCGCGTGACTGGTCTTTCAAGCAAGCGCAATACAGTCATTCGCGTGCGAGCCTTGGATGCGACGGCTAAAGTGCATGTTCCACAACCTACGACATACGATGCTGCTATGCGCTACTACCTTGAAATCTGTGGCCCTGTTTCTCGGCAGTTCCTGGGAACGCTTGTACAATTTGCGCCCGATGATGCAATCAAAGCACAGATCGCAAAGCTCAGTAGCGACAAAGAAGCCTTCCAGAAGCAGGTTTCAGTGCCGCACTTTAATCTCGCTCAATTGCTTGAGTCCATCACGACAAGGCCTTGGACATTGCCATTCTCAGTCATCTTGGAAGCATTTGGTAAATTGCAGCCGCGATACTATTCCATTTCGTCCTCAAATCTGGTCCAACCAAACAAAATTTCAGTGACTGCGATGGTAGAGACAAAGTCCTTTCCCGGTCACACGAATGTTTTGAATGGTGTCACGACGAATTATTTGCTTGCTCTTTCGCAACTCAAGAATGGCAAGTCTGACGATCCACACCCATACGGCGTCAGTTACGACTTGCATGGTCCTCGGCAAAAGTACACGGGTGCCAAGATCCCGGCGCATGTACGACAGAGCAACTTCAGACTGCCTGCAGACCCATCTGTGCCCATTGTTATGGTAGGCCCCGGCACTGGTGTTGCGCCATTCCGTGCTTTTGTGCAAGAAAGGGCGAAACAAGCATCAGAGGGTATGCAGATTGGCAAAACGATGCTCTTCTATGGGTGTCGCAGCAGAACGGAAGACTTTTTATACAGGGACACATGGCCACAATATCAAGAGACGCTTGGCGACGCATTCGAGCTCGATGTTGCCTTTTCTCGCGAAACAAGCAAGAAGGTCTATGTACAGCATCGTCTGCTGGAGCGAAAGGAGGAGGTGAAGCGTATCTTGACAGAAGGTAATGGCAATGTCTATGTATGTGGCGATGCGTCCCACATGGCTCGAGATGTGCAGGCTGCGCTCGTGGAGATTTTGGGCGATAAGGCGGTCCAGGAACTCAGGTCACAAACGCGATACTTTGAAGATGTGTGGTAGATTGTCGATAGCATTTGCGAAGACGTTAAGCATAAATCCTTTCCTTTGTCCATCTATGCCCCGCGATTGATGAATCATGCGATGCGCGAGTCAACTACGTCGCAAGCGGCGACAACAGCTCGTTCACTTGGCTTTGAGCCCTTCACCTGGCCAGAGGCAATTTGCGTAGCATCTACTGCCGAAGGTGGTACGCTTATATCTTGTCCATCTGAACCGTGCTTCAAATCAAACTTTGATGGATTTCGGCCTCGACCACAAACAGGCTCATCCTGCATGCTTTGAAGTCGTGCTCTTTAGCATCTCAGCTTGACGCAGATCGCCTTTACTTGCTATCTTCTATGCTCTGTCTGCTTGTTTCTGTGTCATTCGATCCACAGCTTCCTATCACGCCTCCTGACAATCTCGGCACTGTGACATGTGAATGCTGATCAGTGCAACTGGCTGCTGCTTCGAGGTCTCGTGTAGTCTGCTCGGCTTGCCACATCGGCAGGATGTACAGCCGAGCACAGGCCTGCTCGATGTTTCGTCATGGTCTGGCCAAACAGGCCAACGGTTTGCTGTATAAGAAGACTCGATGGCAACCATCCCGCTCCTCTTCCTGTTCTTTACACTTCCAGAGAAGCTCTCTGCGCTGCTTCCTTCTTCTATCCTAACATATACCCCCAAAGTTTCCAGCAAGGGACGCTATCTTCTTCCTATTGCCCCTTCTCAACCAGGCTCCTGTATCCCCAGTCCCAATTGATTCAGAGCTCATTTACTTTTACCCTCTACTTTTCGCACATTCTCAGCCCCGGTAGATCATCGTCTCCTGTATCAAGGATCACGGCAAAGGTCGCGTGTTCCTCACCCTTTAGTCTGCGCCCCTTTCAACGACTCTAACATCAATTTCGATTGAGCTCAGGGAAAACTCAGGATACTGCCCCAACCGGGCTAGTCACGCGAAGAAGGGCGTCTCCAGTCTCCTCGCAAGCATCGGCGAATCAATCTAGTCATCCCTCAGCACCCGGAATTCGAATCTGAGTTTCCCCTCCAGGTATGCCTGACCTCCTGTCATATTTGACATCCATTGCATGCATATGACTGACTAGTGTTGAGCAGGTCTTCGAGAGCATCTTTGTACACAATGGCCTCGACAGGCAGTCGTGAACAAGAGCCCATGCAAGTTCTTACACAGTCATGTCACCGAGCGGGCCTACAGCAAGAGCCGCCTCCTTCAAACAATGAGCCACAACAATATCAGGAACAACAACATGCACAAGCTCCTCATCAAGGTTCTGGCCAGGTCAATCAAGCAACGGAGCATGAACAGGCCCACAACGGCAATCAGACTTCGGGACCGTGGCCCACCTTTCCTGGCAGTGTCAATGTGCAAGCCGCAAACAGCTATAACGGCACACCGGCGGGATCATCGGGTGCTTTTCTACCATCGCCCATGTACAGTCCTTATGGGCCGCCCATGTACGATGCGTCCGGCAACGCTCTCTACCGACCGGATCAACCAACGGGCTATCCGCCACACGCAGCAGGCTTCATGGGCGTCCCCAGTCCCGGCATGCCTTACTTTGGTTACCCAGCAATAAACCCTTACGCTTACTTCAACTACAGCGCGCCTGGAATGAGTCCTGCTGTTACTACCGGACCAAGCGGACCTCAGTCAGGAGGGAGACGCAATACCTGGGTGCCACCATCGCAGTATGTCCAGCAACAGCAAAACCAAGGACAATCACAGCCCACGGGCACCGCTGCAGGCTCAAACACAGGCAAGGAGCTTTCGTGGCGCAACGCATCGGGTCAGGCATCCGAGCAAGACAAACCTGTTGGACGAGAGTTGAAGCATCGATCAAGCTATTCCGTCATGACTTCTCCTTCGGGTTCAGCAGCTGACCCTTATGCTTCATCACTCTTGACACAGCAGTCGGCTGCTCTTGCATTAGTCAAGGTTGCTCAGGAAGCAGCTGCTCAGCAGTCAGCCAAGTATGGCAACTCAGCATCTAACGCTTCATCGCCCTTGTTTCCGAGCTCACCCGGCCTGGCTACATTCGGACAAGCTCCTTCTCAAGAAGCTCTCCCGGCAGACATTCTCAACGTACTGCAAAACGGACCACCTGTGCCGCCTCCCGTGCCCAGCTTGTTTGCTGCACCGAATGTGGAAGAAGCGCTCGACAGTAGCCTTCAGAACCCGAATCGCACAACTAACGTCTACATCCGTGGCTTGCCACCAGACACGACGGATGCATCCTTGTTGGAAATCTGCGAGCGCTTCGGGCCTATTTCATCGAGTAAAGCCATTTTGGATGCTGCAACTGATACGTGCAAAGGCTTTGGCTTTGCTTGCTTCGTCAATGAGTATGATGCTCAAACGTGTATCTCTGCACTTACGCACGTTGGCTACCAGGTGAGTTTCGCGAAGGAATCCTTCAGTGTCCGTCTCAAGAACTTGCAAGACCCTTCTTCAACAAACCTGTATCTTTCGAATCTACCACTCAACATGAAGGAGGAAGATCTTGAGGACTTGTTTGAGCCGTACAAGATCGATTCTTGTCGCATTTTGCGCGATGCACACAACGTGTCTCGTGGCGTTGGCTTTGCACGGATGGATACGCGACGGGGTGCTGAAGAGATTATCGCTAAATTTGACGGCAAGTCTATTTCAGGTGAAGGCAGTTCTGGCCTGCCATTACAAGTACGCTTTGCAGATTCGCCCTCGCAGAAACGACTCAAGGGCCAGACTCAGCGACGCAGGCAGTGGCGCGCGCGCGAGTACAATATCTTGACGGGTCGTGTTGGGTTTGAGGAAATGTCAGGATACATGGTTCCTGCGGCTGTTGCTGCTGCTGCCGGTGCTGCCGCGGTCGCAGCTGCTTCGGAGGGTAACTCTTATGCTGCTCAAGATGCTATGCGCCAAACAGAAGGTAGCTATGGCTATGTTGCTGGTGCAAGTGGCGATACTGGCCCAGAAACTACCACCGATGCAGAACCAAGAACAATGCCGGATCAGCAGGCAGAGCTCATTGCCAAGGCTGCCGACCAGGCTGAGATGGCTGATGAGGTTGCCCGCAGTCTTGCATCGAAAAATGAAGAAAAACAAGGTGAAGCTACGCAGAGCGGCGATGCAGCTGGGCTCGAGTCTGTGTCGCGAGGCATGCAGGAGCTGAGCACCTGATTTGTTGTTCGCCTCGCGCTGTGTTTGTCCATTCCATTTATGTTTTGTGTCAAGTTTGATGATCATTCCGTACTTCTTATCTCAAAGTTATGTCTGCATTGTTGCTTGTGCCGTTATTACCTAGGTAGCCTTCAAGTAGCTTGGTATATCACACCCCTTATCCCTAGTTCATTGTTCAGGAACGGAGATTTCACATTCAGATGGCATACTCAAATCTCTCACGCTCACTCGAAAAAAAAGTTTCGGAAACGACAACTGACACTCGAGCGAGCATGGCAGCGACTCTTCTTTCCTCTTCCCTCTCTTCTCCTTCTCTTTCTTCCTTCCATAGTCCTCTGAATCATACATCAATACCAGCGATTGACACATTGATTACGTTTTCTGCGTTTCCTGAGTGACGGAGAGCGGCTGAAATCGTGCAGCGGACTTTCATCTGTTCAACCACATCCCGCGAACAAGTCTCTCTGCTTGTGTTTCACTCGCCATGGAGTCGGCAGATGGACATCGCCCGGCCATGTCGCCTACGAGCCCACGGGCCGTGCAGTCGAGCGTGTTCCCGCTAGTCCCGGCACCCGCGGTCTCTCCCGCAGCCTCTAACATGACCACTGCCTCACACCCGCGACACAATCTTGCCCCTGCACAGCGTCAGACGGACCCACATCCACCCGTCTCTGCTGCATCGCCAGCAGATGAACGGCCCAAGTTGGTCACGCTCGATCTCAAAGATGGCGCGGCTTTCCAGGGCTATAGTTTCGGCGCAGACAAGAGCGTCGCCGGTGAGCTTGTCTTCCAGACAGGCATGGTCGGCTACCCTGAATCAATCACAGATCCTTCCTACAGGTGCGCGCAGAGTTGACTGACATGGGCATATTCTAACATTTAGGGGTCAAATCCTGGTCATCACCTTCCCGCTTGTCGGCAACTATGGTGTCCCATCGCGACAGACCCTTGATGGGCTCATTTCTGAGCTTCCGGCACATTTCGAATCGATCGATATTCACGTCGCCGGGTTGATCGTTGGCACGTACTCGTTTGACTACTCCCACCACCTCGCCCAAAGCAGCCTTGGCGATTGGCTCAAGGAGAAGGGAATTCCGGCCATGTACGGTGTTGATACACGCGCTTTGACCAAAAAGATTCGCAACCAGGGTTCCATGCTAGGAAAGATGCTCATGGCCAAGAAAGAGGGCGCCTTTGCTTGTGAGCCTGAGACTTGGCGCCAGGATTTTGACAGCCTAGAGTGGTCGGATCCAAACACGCAAAATCTTGTGCCAGAAGTGTCAATCAAGGAGGCAGCCTTGTACAAGCCATCACCTGAACATGCAATCAAGACTGCATCAGGCAAGCCGCTGCGTGTACTTTGTGTCGATGTTGGCATGAAGGCTAACCAGATCCGATGCTTTGTGAAGCGCGGTGTCGAGATGAAAGTCGTGCCTTACAATTGCGATTTCACAAATGAGACAGACTATGATGGTCTTTTCATCTCAAACGGTCCAGGTGATCCTGCTCAATTGACAGACATTGTCAAGCAATTGCAGCAAGTCATCGCCAGCAAGAAGACCCCCATTTTTGGTATCTGTCTCGGGCACCAGCTTCTCTCTCGTGCTGCTGGTGCAAGCACGATCAAGATGAAATTTGGTAACCGTGGTCACAACATCCCTTGTACGAGCCGCATCTCGGGCAAGTGCTACATCACCTCGCAAAACCACGGCTATGCAGTCGACTCTTCAACACTGCCATCTGGCTGGCAAGAGCTCTTTTACAACGCCAACGATATGTCTAATGAAGGTGTCTACCACAAGACTCTGCCGTATTTTTCGGTGCAATTCCATCCAGAGTCAACACCTGGCCCGCGCGATACAGAATTCATGTTTGATGTCTTTATCGATGTTGTCAAGCGGTCCGCTGATTCTGGCAAGCTCGAGGACGTTCGATGGCCGGGCGGTACTTTCGAGGAGAACAAGGCAGCGCACCCTCGTGTGTGTCCCAAAAAGGTCCTCGTGCTTGGCTCAGGGGGGCTCTCTATTGGTCAGGCTGGAGAGTTCGACTACTCTGGTTCACAAGCAATCAAGGCGCTAAAGCAAGAAGGCATCTACACCATTCTCATCAACCCAAATATCGCTACCATTCAGACCTCAAAAGGTCTCGCAGACAAAGTTTACTTCCTGCCAGTCAACCCGGACTTTGTGCGCAAAGTCATCAAATACGAGCGTCCAGATGCCATCTATGTCACTTTCGGTGGTCAAACAGCCTTGTCTGTAGGTATTGCACTCAAGGACGAATTCGAAGGTCTCGGCGTCAAAGTCCTTGGAACACCGATCGATACCGTCATCACGACCGAAGACCGAGAGCTCTTCGCACGCAGTATGGAAGAAATTGGTGAAAAATGCGCCGTCTCTGCATCCGCTACCACTGTCCAAGAAGCAGTTGACGCTGCCAAAACAATTGGCTATCCTGTCATTGTGCGCGCTGCTTATGCTCTTGGTGGTCTAGGCTCTGGCTTTGCTGATAATGAGCAGCAGCTTGTGGATCTGTGCAAGGTCGCCTTTGCTGCCTCGCCCCAGGTATTGGTGGAAAAGAGTATGAAGGGCTGGAAAGAGATTGAGTATGAAGTGGTGCGCGACTGCAACGACAATTGTATCACTGTGTGCAACATGGAGAACTTTGATCCCCTCGGTATCCACACAGGTGACTCTATCGTGGTTGCTCCATCGCAGACGTTGTCGGACGAGGACTATAACATGCTTCGAACAACCGCTGTTAATGTTATTCGCCACCTCGGCGTCGTTGGTGAGTGCAACATTCAATACGCTCTCAATCCATTCTCGAAAGAGTACTGTATCATTGAGGTCAACGCGCGTCTCTCTCGATCATCTGCACTTGCTTCCAAGGCCACTGGCTATCCACTTGCATTCATCGCTGCCAAGCTTGGTCTCAACATCCCACTCAACGAAATCAAGAACAACGTGACAAAGGAGACTTGCGCATGTTTCGAGCCCTCACTCGACTATGTCGTTGTAAAGATTCCACGATGGGACTTGAAGAAGTTCACAAGAGTCAGCACACTGCTGAGTTCGTCAATGAAATCTGTCGGTGAGGTTATGAGTATTGGTCGTACTTTCGAGGAAGCTATTCAAAAGGCAATTCGCGCCATCGACTACTCGAATCTTGGTTTTAATGAGACAGATGCACTCATGTCTATTGATTCTGAGTTGCAGACGCCAAGTGATCAGCGTCTCTTTGCAATCGCCAATGCCATGCACCAGGGCTACTCGGTCGACAAGATTTGGCAGATGACAAAGATTGACAAGTGGTTCTTGACGCGACTTCACGGCTTGATGACAATGGAGAAGCAGATCCAGAACTTCACTGCAGCAAATTTGAGCATGACACTCCTGCGCAGCGCCAAGCAAGTTGGTTTCTCGGACCGACAGATTGCCAAGTTTGTCGGATCAAGCGAATTCGCCATTCGCCGCCTTCGTGTCGAGGCAGGTATATCGCCATTTGTCAAGCAAATTGATACGGTTGCTGCAGAGTTCCCGGCATACACCAATTACCTCTACATGACCTACAACGCTGTCGAGCATGATCTTACGTTTGACGACCATGGTATCATGGTCTTGGGCTCGGGCGTGTACAGAATCGGTTCATCTGTCGAATTCGACTGGTGTGCCGTCACAGCTGTGCGCACATTGCGCAAGAAGGGCGTCAAGACTATCATGGTCAACTACAACCCGGAGACCGTATCCACTGACTACGATGAGGCTGACCGTCTCTACTTCGAGAATATCACAATGGAAACAGTGCTCGACATCTACGATGCCGAGCGTTCTGGTGGTGTTGTCATTTCTATGGGTGGTCAAACGCCCAATAATATTGCGCTTGAGCTTCACCGACAGAACGTCAAGATTTTGGGCACTTCACCAGAAATGATTGACACGGCTGAGAATCGATACAAATTCAGTCGCATGCTCGATCGCATCGGTGTCGACCAGCCGACATGGTCAGAACTCACAAGCATTGATGAGGCAGACGCATTCTGCGCAAAGGTTGGCTTCCCTGTGCTGGTGCGGCCTTCCTATGTGCTCTCGGGTGCTGCGATGAACACTGTCTACTCGCAGGACGACTTGTCCAACTTCTTGAAGCAGGCTGCTGAAGTCTCACGCGAATACCCGGTCGTTATCACAAAGTACATCGAGAATGCCAAAGAGATTGAGATGGATGCTGTTGCCGTGGATGGCAAGCTCGTCATGCACTGCGTCTCTGAACACGTCGAAAATGCTGGCGTGCACTCGGGTGATGCGACCCTGATTCAGCCTCCGCAGGATCTTGACCCAGAGACTGTGCGTCGCATCGAGATTGCCACAGCCAAGATTGGAATTGCACTGAATGTCACTGGACCGTTCAACATCCAATTTATTGCCAAGGATAACGACATCAAAGTTATCGAGTGTAACGTGCGTGCTGCTCGATCTTTCCCGTTCGTCTCGAAGGTGGTAGGCGTCAACTTGATCGAAATGGCAACTCTTGCCATTCTCGGCTTCCCAGTCACACCTTACCCGGACGTCAAGATGCCCAAGAACTACGTGGGCATCAAAGTGCCCCAATTTAGTTTCAGCCGACTTTCAGGAGCTGATCCGGTCCTTGGTGTTGAAATGGCATCCACGGGTGAAGTTGCGTGCTTTGGCGAAAACAAGTATGAAGCATACCTCAAGGCTCTCATCTCGTCTGGCATCCGCCTGCCAAAGAAGAATATTCTCCTCTCCATCGGTGGGTACAAGGAGAAGATGGAATTGCTGCCATCTGTGCAGAAGCTGCACAAGATGGGCTTCAAGATCTTTGCCACTTCAGGTACTGCAGATTTCATCCAAGAACATGGCATTCCCGTCAAGTACCTTGAGGCCTTGTCAGACGACGAGTCTCAGCAGAAGAACGAGTACTCGTTGACCCACCACCTGGCCAACAATTTGATTGACATGTACGTCAATTTGCCATCTGCAAATCGCTTCCGTCGACCGGCCAACTACATGTCAAGCGGTTACCGCAGTCGTCGTCTTGCAGTGGACTACTCTATTCCGATCATTACCAACATCAAATGTGCGAAGCTTATGATTGAGGGCCTTGTACGACAGATTCCCATGGAAATCTCCCTCCTCGATGCGCAGACAAGCTCAGAGACGATTCAGCTGCCTGCACTGATCAACGTGTCTGCATTTGTGGCCAACATTACAGACCCAACCTCAGACGACTTTAGCAAGGTGAGCGAGGCTTCGGCTGCTGCTGGCTTTGGCATGATCCGAGTCATGCCCAATGGCGTGAAGTCGGCCATCAGCGATGCTGCAACTTTGGCTGCTGTGTGCTCGCACGCCGCAGAGATTGCTCACTGCGATTTCAACATCGCTGTTGGTGCTACATCCGACAATGCTCAATCTCTTGGTGAGGTCATGTCTGAGACTGGCAGTCTTTTCGTGCCATTCAACAACTTCTCCGGCAATGTCAACAAGGTGACAGCTGTGGCTTCTCACTTCAGTGCTTGGCCTGAGTCGAAGCCCGTTGTTACAGATGCTAAAGCAACCGATCTTGCATCCATCTTGCTACTTGCTTCGCTTCACAACCGCCGTGTACATGTCACGAATGTCACCACTAGCGATGATATCGCCTTGATCGCTCTCGCCAAGGAGCGCGACCTGAAGGTCTCTTGCGACGTGGCCGTGTATGCACTTTTCTTGTCTCAGAAGGATTTGCCTGAGGCAACGTGCTTGCCGACACAAAAAGACCAGGATGCGCTCTGGGACCACCTGGAGGCTATTGACTGCTTCTCTGTAGGTAGTCTACCACTGCAGGTGGCAAAGGCTTGCGAACAAGAAGTCTCGGCCGACTTTGGTATTGCTGAGACGTTGCCATTGCTCTTCACTGCAGTCGAAGATGGACGTCTGACCATCAACGACATTATTGCTCGCTTGCATGACAACCCGAAGCGCATCTTCAAGCTTCATGACCAGAGCAATTCACTGGTCGAGGTCCAATTGGGTCGGTCGACACAATTGACTGACGGCGCCTGGTCACCTTTCTCCAACAAGCGTACAAACAGTGCTGTCCACCGCGTGACGCTTGGAGGCAAATGTGTCTTCCTCGATGGCGTCAAGACGGATCGCTACAAGGGTGAGAACAAGTCGATTGATCGTCCAACTACCTCTTCCTCTTCGCGCAATGCGCTGTTGCAATCGCCGTTGTCTAGGCCGCGAAGAGGAACCGCGATTCCTGGCACGATTGACAATCTGCTCTTGTCACCAGCAGGCAAAGTGAACACGCTACAAGACTCGGCCTTCCCAGCGCAAGTTCAAATTAGCCCGCAACAAAATTTGGCCTCTCTGGTTCGCAACACGCCATTCGCGCGTCGTCATGTCTTGTCCGTTAGTCAATTTACGCGCTCTGACTTGCACGTCTTGTTCACTGTTGCTTCAGAGATGCGTGTGGCTGTCGAACGCGAAGGCGTGCTTGACTTGTTGAAGGGCAAGGTCTTGACTACGATGTTCTTTGAGCCATCCACAAGAACAAGTGCCTCATTTGACACCGCCATGCAGCGTCTTGGAGGACGTGTTGTGGCTATCACAGCAAGCGCTTCAAGCGTGAATAAGGGTGAGACCTTGGCTGATACTGTGCGCACATTGTCGTCCTATGGCGACGCTCTTGTTCTGCGACACCCATCGGAGGACTCTGCTGAAGTAGCTGCCAACTTCGCTTCTGTGCCAGTCATCAACGGTGGCAATGGTACCAAGGAGCACCCTACCCAGGCATTCCTCGACTTATTTACGATTCGCGAGGAACTTGGCACAGTGAATGGTTTGACTGTGACTTTTGTTGGCGACTTGCTGAATGGTCGTACCGTCCACTCCCTGTCCAAACTGTTGCGCTATTATGGTGTCAAGATCAACTTTGTGTCACCGGCTCAGCTGCGTCTGCCAGAAAACGTCAAGCAAGAGTTGAAGCAAGCGAATGTCCGTTTCGAAGAGCACGAGAAGTTGGCGTCTGTGATTGGCGAGACAGATGTGCTGTATGTAACGCGCGTACAAGAGGAACGCTTCGAGGACCGGGAAACATACATGCAGCTCAAGGACTACTATGTTGTGGACAATACGGTTCTCGCAAGGGCAAAGAAGCAGATGATCATCATGCATCCGCTCCCACGCAACAACGAGATTGCGCCCGAAGTCGACTTTGACCCTCGGGCTGTCTATCTCTCACGACAGATGCGTTATGGCATGTTTGTGAGAATGGCTTTGCTGGCTTGTGTCTTGGCCTAGACCATTTGATACACTTTACTTTGTTGCACGTAATAGAAAGATGATAGAACGCTTCTACAGAATTGCCACCGAACATTATCTTCATGCTACCCTGATGGCCTGATCATTTCATACGCCGCCACCGGATCGGTCAACGCTATTCATCAGCGACACTCAAAATCATGCTGTAGTGCTCACCCTTTAAGGGACAAGTCGCCCGCCGCTGTCAGCGTATCTGTGCTTCGACGCGATAGGTTGGCTGGTGATGCCTTGCTGTCTGTGTTGGGCGTTTTGCTAGTATCAAGTGTCAGCATACAGATGGTCCATAAGTGACGTGATGGTATGTGTGTGTGTGGGGGGTTGCACACGACGACGTACGAGTATGAGTATCCAAGGGCGACTGCGCCAAGTGCGATTCCCTGGGGCTGTTAGTAGGGCCCTCTGACGCTTGTTGACCTACTGCGAAGACTGCTACTCTGGACGACATGGCGGGCTTCTACAGTGCTGGCTCTTCCTTATAGCTCTTTGATAGCTTGGTGACAGACTTCCTCCACTTTGACTTCCCAACAAGGAACTTGCACGTGACCCAGAATTGTCCATCGCGCATCAGGAAGCAGCAGCAGCAGCAGCAGCAGCAGCAGCAGCATAAAGAGGTGAAAGGAAAGAGCAAGCTGGCATGGCCGTGGACAAGACTGTCAAGTATGATAGACAGCTGCGTCTATGGGCTGCAAATGGTCAAGCTGCTCTCGAAAATGCTAGGATCGCCCTCGTCGGTGGCACTGCTACTGGTGCAGAAACGCTCAAAAACCTAATCTTGCCTGGTATTGGCAGCTTCACTGTGCTAGATCATCTTGATGTGACGCCTGAAGATGCTGGTAGTAATTTCTTTGTTACAACAGATGATGTTGGCAAGCCAAGAGCGCAAGTCGTTGCTGAATTGCTACAGGAACTGAATTCTGATGTACAAGGCTCTCATCGTGTCGTCTCTGTATCTGCAGCACTTGAAGAGAGGCCAGACTATTTTGTGCATGACTTTGATCTAGTCATTGTTGCAAG
The DNA here is from genome assembly GCA_003717255.1 of Protomyces gravidus. Classification (NCBI taxonomy): domain Eukaryota; kingdom Fungi; phylum Ascomycota; class Taphrinomycetes; order Taphrinales; family Protomycetaceae; genus Protomyces; species Protomyces gravidus. Next base: position 54,040 of record QXDP01000295.1, read on the forward strand.
TCTTGCCCCAGCAGCGCTACGTGTGCTTGCGGCGAGTCTTTGGAAAGCCAAAATACCCCTGGTGGTGGTCAATGCAATTGGTTTCACTGGCCTGCTGAGAATAGCGGTGCCTGAGCATTGCATTGTCGAAACACATCCTGATGCTATTGTAGACTTGCGTCTAGACGCGCCATGGCCTGCGCTGTCTGATTTTGTATCCAGGATGGATCTTGACGCAATGGACGATAACGAGCACACTCATGTCCCGTACATTGCACTTTTACTTCGCTTTCTCGAAGGATGGAAGCAAAAGCATGGCGCGGCTCCGAAAACATTTGACGAAAAAGACGCGTTCAAGAAAATCATTCGGTCAGGGATGCGCAACCACGATGAAGACAACTTTGATGAAGCCGTTGCAAATGTCTGGCGCGCATGCGGCAAGTCACACATTCCAACTGGTATTCAGGAGCTATTTGACAATGATGCCTGTACAAATTTGACTCCCGATGCGGATGATTTTTGGCTAATGCTTCGTGCGGTGGCCGATTTCTGCAAGTTTGAAGGCAAGGGCTTGCTACCGTTGGCTGGAACAGTACCGGATATGAAATCAGACACCACGCGATATATCCAGCTGCAGAACATCTATCGCACAAAGGCATTACAAGACATCGAGGCAGTCCGGGGACACCTCGAAAAGCATTGCAAAGCACTCGATAGGCCAGTGCCCTCACAAACGGAATTAGAGACTTTCTGCAAGCATGCTGCATTTCTCAAAGTCATTCAATATAGGTCGCTCGAGGAAGAGCTCGAAAAGCCAAAGAAAGGCTTGTATGAGGAAGAGTCGTTGTTGGCGTGGTACATCGCGCACGCGGCAGCACAGCAATTTCAAGAGCAGCACGGACGCGTGCCTGGCGTGGACGTCTCGTCAGAATACGATGCAGATGCACAAGCACTTTACGCGATCGCCGTACAACACCCGCTCGTTGGTGGCGAGGAAAGTGCATGGTTGCGGAAGGTGTGCAGAGAATGGACTCGCTCTGCGAATGCTAGTCTCCACAACATTGCATCATTCATGGGTGGCCTGGCGTCACAAGAGGTCATCAAGTTATTGACGAAGCAATACGTCCCGATCAACAACACTTGCATTTTTGAAGGCATCTCTAGTACGTCTGCAGTTTTTCAGCTATAGAGAATACTTCTTTCATGCGCGATTCGCTTCTTCCATGATAGCAACGCTGGCAGATGCGCCAATGCGAGACGCCCCGGCATCTACCATTGCTTGAGCATCTTTAAAGGAACGAATACCACCACTTGCCTTGACACCCATATGCGGCCCGACCTCGGCACGCATGAGCTTGATGTCTTCAATAGTTGCACCAGATTTGGAAAAGCCAGTTGATGTCTTGACGAAGGCAGCTCCTGCAGCTTTGCAAAGCTGACATGCCCTGCGTTTTTGTTCATCCGTCAAGAGACATGTCTCAAGAATGACTTTGACTGGGACCCTGCCAGCTGCTTCGACCACGGCCTGAATATCCTCTTGGACATGCTGATGGTCACCATCTTTTAGTGCACCTACATCAATGACCATATCAACTTCCTTGGCTCCATTCTTGATGGCAAGCTCTGTTTCGAATACCTTGGCAGCTGTCATACAAGCACCGAGCGGAAAGCCAACAACGGCAATGGGCAGTACATCACTTCCGTCAAGTGCTTTTGTTACAAGTGGTAGCCAACGCGTGTTCACACAGACTGTGGCGGTCTTGAGCTCGAGTGCCTCTTGGCAGACCTTTTGTACTTCAGCAGCTGAAGCGTCTGGCTTTAGAATTGTATGGTCAATCAGCTTATTCATAGCTCCTTGTCTAGTCTAGCGTGTCTTATTGCGCGTCCAACGGCGGCTGCATCTGATCACACCGCATCGGAGAACACCGAAACTGCGCAGTCACAACAAAAATCCCGAATCGAATGCGTCGCTCATGCTATCCGTCCCCTGCTCAAGTTCAACACCTCTCGAAAATTTTGTACAGTTCCGGGAGGTGCGCAATCTGGATGACCCAACGCTCTTTTGCCATCTTGCGCGTGCCAATAAGGCGCCGTTTCATGGCCGGGAAGATGACTTGCTCGACTGTACGCGATATCGCCTTCTCCCTAGGATCTGGAGCAGGCCTAGCACTGCCAGTTTCTGCCGCAGACATGTCGTCGTTCCTCGGCAGAGGCACCACCACTTCCGGAATGTAAAATAGTGCAAGCTCTGTTAAGAAACCCCTGAAACAATTCTTTTCGACTTTCCAATCGACATGTGTTGCAAGCCGAAGAAGAAAGTGCGGCAGCTTGGACAGAGCCGGCGTGTAGTCCTTCATAAGCAGTGGCAATGTCACGAGCATGCCAGCCTGACTTATTTTGAAGCTGAAATAATCTTCAAGCATCTGGCGGCTATCGACGAGTTGCTGCGCCATGGCTTCGACATGTTCTTCAGATATTCTCTCATATTGTTGATTCTCTGCCTGCATCTTTCTCTCATAGCTGGAGACTGCCTTTTGCAAGAGATCACGTATACTCAAAGGCGAAGTCAAGACAATGGTGCCAAAATTGCCGAATTCAGTCAAACCAATCTGGTAAAAGAGCTCAGAAGAGACTGCTCCATAATCGACGAGATAGAGCTTGGTGAGATGTTGTATGGCAGCAAGGCGTCGCTCGACATCCACGACACCGACGAAGACGTGTTCTGTGAAGACAGCGGTCAAGTCTTCATGCATCTCATCGCGGACCTCTCCACGCAGCTCCTTTACACTCGCGAGTCGGATGTGTGTACGTTCTCTATCGGCCAACTTCTCGTAGACTGGCGCATCGCCCTCAGAAGGCTTGCTTGCTGGTTCCAGCAGACTTGCAATCTTTTGTGAACGAGAGTCAACGCGAACCAGTGTAGACGGATTGAGTGTCAAGTTGCGACGGATCTTCTCGGAGGAAATGGCAGCATCGATAGGTGCACCTGGCAACAGCGTCTGGGTATAGAATGTGCGAGAGGTGTCGACCTCGAGAAGGCGGGCTGAGATGGCATCTACAATAAGGTTGACGACTTCCTGTTCGTTGAGGATGTTGACTTCACGCTTGGTGGGATGTACATTGACATCGACCCGCGCAGGATCAATTTCAATCGACAAGTAGACGAACGGATGTTTGTCTTTTGGGAGGTGGATTGCATAGAGAGCTTCGATGTGTCTTTTGATATTGCTTGACTCGACTGCGCGATCTGTCGTTAGCTCAATCATGGAATACAAGACCTACTGTTGATAAAGAGAAGCAAGACCATCTTCTTGACACCATAATTCGCATTCGTCACAAGTCCTTTGGCAGAAAATTTGTACTCGTCATTCTGCACTTCAAGAGCGAGCAGCTCAGAGGCGATAGCAGGTCCGTATATTTGTCTAATGTTATCGACTCTCGTGTTTTTCGCCGTGGTTGATATGCCTAGTACCGCTTCACCATGACGCTTGCATGAAAAGGCAACACCTTGACAATGTACAGCGTACTTGTTCACGACATCCATGATCTTTGCATACTCTTCAGCTGGCTTGGACAGCGCACGTTTACGCGCAGGCACATTGTAAAAGAGGTCCTCTGCTGTGAGTTGTGTGCCACGCTTCCCAGCGACTGGTATTGGATCTACTGAGCCACCAGATTTGCTTGGCACAAGTACTCCCTGAGAATAATGAGCTTTATATGCGACAGGTGTATGCTCTGTCTTGGTTGTCACGGTGACATGCGCGACGTGTGAGATGCTAGCGAGCGCTTCTCCACGGAATCCATAGGTGGCGATAGAGTTCAAATCATTGAACTCGCGCAGCTTGGACGTTGTGAAGCGCTCGCATAAGACGGGGAGATCGTCGCGCTGTAGATGGTAAGCACGATTGTGAGCTCTTCTTGCAGCGACGTACATGGATGCCTGTGCCATTATCAGTGATTTGTAGCATCTTGAGACCTCCGTCTTTGACGACGACCTCGATGCAGGTAGCTTGCGCATCCACTGCATTCTCCAGGAGCTCTTTCAAAGCATTGCATGGACGCTGGATGATCTCGCCTGCGGCGATGCGATTCACGACGAGAGGATCAAGCTTGCGGATGGCAGGCTGTGCCATGATAGAGAAATCCCATGTACTGACGAAAGCAGCTTGTAGAGAAAGGTGTGGCGAGCGAGCAAGACAGAAGTGTGTGTTGCGTTGCAGGATAGAAGGATCAGTTGGATGGACTTGGAGACTCAGTCAGGCATTCGATCGGTCATCACAGCAGTGCAAGGCAGGCGTAAAGAGCATCTACGAATACTGCAAAAGGCATGTCCGAGCGCTGCACTCTCAGGTCAAACTGATCAAGCAGCATGCTTCAGAGTCACTTATATCTGACGGAAGCTCGACTCTATTTCGTGAAAGATCTTGGCCTGTAGTCCTCTCAGCTGCTCGTCCTCGTCCATATAACCCTAAAGCATCAGTCCTTGCCTTGCTGATCTCTATGCTAATCCCTATGCATGTGTGGTCTACTGTTACAGCGACGACTGACATTTGGAAAGGAAAGATGCGACAAGACACACAAAAGTCCCTCGCATCAGCATTTTCGCATGGGCAGAGCCAAAGGACGCAAGGTCAAGGTAGACCGGCATAACCCAATCGCCGCTACAGAGTCGCCTGCTCGCCTCCATGCTGCTCGAAAAGCAGCCGCGAAACCATTTCTCGCCAAACTCGCTTCAAGTGATGCGAAAGAGCGCGCCGAGTCCGTCTCTGCCATTGGGGCCATGCTGCTCGAAGACAAGGATTTTAAGAAGCTATTACTGAAGGAAGATGCATTACGGCTGTTGCTCGATCGACTGACGGATGACAGTCTTGATGTACGGGTCGAGGCAAGTGGTGCACTGCGGAATTTGTGCTTGGACGAGAATGATGCTCATGACATGTGCGATGAGCTCTATAAAAGGAACATTCTGACACCAATCAAGGCGATTCTCGATGCTCTACCGAGTAATTTTGGCCAGGACAAGTCAGCTCACGGCAGGTTAGCGGTACGCCTCCTGGAAAATGCCATCGCTCTCCTTCTGGCCTTCTGCGAAACTTCAGAAACCATTCTGCATGGCATGAATCAGACGCTGCCTGATCTTGGACTACGTCTGGTTGCATTGCTACAAACATCGGTACCGGCATCAACACATATTCTTGCTTTACAATGTCTTATGACTTTGACAGATGACAACCCGCATGCCGTCTCACAACTTATTTTTGACAAATCGCATCTGAAGTGTCTAATGGAAGAAGCCGACAGCTCTAACCTCCAACGGGCAACGCTTTCTTGCGCTACTCTACAAAATGTATATGCAATACAAGCAGATGCATCATTGTCAGGTGCCCCGGATCTTCTGCTCAGGACCTACGCCAAAGCTGTTCAAGTTGAAGAATGGAATGATATTCTTACTCTCGAAGGTGAAAAGCAATCTGCCTTGCTTGACACGGTCGAGGTCGCATTAGAAGGCTTGGCCAAGCTAGCTTCAACAGATGAAGATGATTCGGACGAGGATTCACGCATGCAAGATGACACGACAACTGACAGAACGCTTTTCCTGCGGCTCATCCCTCTAGCGACGCCTGTTGCCAAGCTTGCTACTCCACTCGAGAGCGCATCTGCATCTGAGTATCCTGGCAAACTGCAGAGTGTCCACCTATTAGCACTCGATATGTTGCACAACCTGGCATGGACTATCGTCGCTTCCGAGAGCTTGTCAAATGTGCCTGATTGGCAGAACAGTGCGCCTGATCTTTGGCGATGGGGATCCTTGACTCTCCCGAAATGGTTACAGCTTGGCGAAGAAATGGCCGATAGCGCATTTTCTCTTCTATATGGCATTGCCAAAAGCCTTCGAGGTCGAGTTTCCGCCACATTGCAGGATGTCAACAGCCTGATACATCTCTACAATGCAACACTTAATGCTGCTGTACAAGCGAAAATTGTTGGTCTGATCGGCTGCTTGGGACAAGCACAGGGTCAGGTCGATCTCAACAAGGCAGTCGGCACATTCTTGGTCACACTTGTTGCCTCTTATCCTCGATCGGATGCAGAGTGTGTCTTAGAAGCGCTCGATGCGCTTTTCGATATTTACGCTGATGCAGCATTTGACTACGACTTACCAGTCTTTGTATCTGGCGACTTTGCCAATCATCTCGAAAAATGCATTCCTCGTGTCAGGCAGCTCAGAGCGAGCTTGAGCAAGAAGAGGACGCCTGCACTCTGGTACAAAGCAGATGAGACACTCGACAACTTGGTTGCTTTTATTGATTACAAGCGTAGCGAGCGAGCATAACATAATGAAATATACTATTCATGAAGAGAAATGCCGTGCTATGCTTATGCTATTCAGAAGAAGACCTAGAAGCCGAGATTGTTCCACTTGTGCGAGAACTTTTCTTGCTTAAGAAGCTCAAACTTGCGACTGCGACTGAATGGTACTCTTGCCTCTACCAAACCGCGCTTCAGCATACTCTGGTAACGGTCCGTAAAGTTATTAGAAGCCGGCTTCAGCGTTCTGAGAGACTCAGCTAGCTCATCTGACAATTGCACGTCGAGCTGAGCAGCAGGCATCGCATGTCGTCCAAACTTGCGTTTTCGGAGTTGACCTTCTGCAAACGTTTGCTTGTGCTTAGCAATCAAGGCAGCTTTTTCCGTTTCTGCTAATTCAGTATCACGCAACATTGCGTCGAGTGAGGCTATCGCCTTCTTCTCAGCTTTGCGCATTCTTATGGCTGCTTCCACCTCGAGTTGTCGCAGGCGGCGCGCTTCCTTATTGCGCTGTGCTGTAGTTTTAGGTTGAGCCCGTGCTGGAACTGCGCGACTCTCACTCCTGCCTTCTTGTTCTGACTCTGATTCATCCTCATTATCCTTCGCGGCAGTCTCCTCGATGGGTATGAACCGCTCATCGACAGCCTGCGCAGCTCTGCTCTTGACACTCGTCTTTTCATTTGCTTGCTGCCGTTCGAGCTCAATCTGCGCCTTCTTCTCGAGTAGCGCATTCCATGCATCGATAGGAGGATTGTAGGATTGTCCAGGGTCAGGCAATTCTACAGCAGAGGCGGTCGTGCCATCTGCAAGCAGCGTCGTCGGTGGCAATCTATACGTGACAGGCGGTTTTTTTGCCTTGACAGGCGCAACCCACTCACTCTTTGGCTCCTCCTCTTTCGCTTCCCATACATTATACGCCTTTTCAGGCTGTGTCTTGGCTGATGCTAGCGCTGTTGCTCCTGCTTGCGCCTGACCACTGCGCATAGCAATCTTCTTCAGCCGCGCCAACTCTGAGGGCGGCAACGGCCCTTTCTTCTTCTTGTGAACGATGCCATCACCCAGCTTACTTGTCTTGTGCGCAAGATTGCCCACAGGCGCAATCGCTGACCGTTGCGCCAGGATCTCATCCGTTTTAAGCGGTTTGGCAAGCCTTTCACGACGCTTGATGCTGTTATCGCCCTTGACATCAACACTGAAAAGCGCATCGTTTGTACTTTCTTCCACCAGACCGCCCTTCCGCTTAGCCTCTCTCAAATCCTCGATACCCTTTTCGACTTGCGCGATGTCGATGTTTTTGCGCCATGCTTTCGGGCCTTTGCGGGATTTCTGCAGCGCTTTTGCAGGCGCATGTTGCGGTACATCTGCGCTGGGTCTTGTCGACTTGACATGATTCCTAGATACCTTGGCCATACTCCAGACCCTTTTGCCTATGCGCTTGGTATTTCCTTGCAATTGTCGCGGGAAAAAGAAAAAAAAAAGTTGAGAAGAGGCGACTGCAGAGCAAGATCTAGACGATCTAGACACCATCATCTAGATACCATCAATAGTGTCTAGGCTGGCAGTATGGACCAGGAAGACACGATTCAAGGCTATTACAATGTCGCACCAACAGAGGCGACAATCCTATGCTGTTCTTGTGCGACACCGATCGCGCCAAATCCAGCGGCCATGTGCATGAATTGCATCAAGATGAATACAGACATCACAGAGGGTATACCACGTGAAGGTGTCATCAACTTTTGTCGAGATTGCGAGAGGTATTTATTGCCGCCGATGCAATGGGTGCGTGCACAACCAGAGTCACGCGAACTCCTTGCACTTTGTCTGAAAAAGATTCGTGGGTTGAATAAGGTACGGCTCATTGATGCCAAGTTTCGCTGGACAGAGCCGCATTCCAGGCGTATCAAGGTCATCTTGACCATTCAGAAGGAGGCCTTTACAAGTACAATCCTGCAACAAACATTTGAGGTGGAATTTTCTGTCGGCTACCAGCAATGCCCTGAATGTGCAAAGACATTCACACATCATACATGGAAGGCGTGCGTGCAGATTCGACAGAAAGTATCGCACAAACGTACATTCCTATACCTTGAGCAACTTATTCTCAAGCATCATGCGCATAAGGACGCCATGTCCATCAAAGAGGTCAAAGATGGCCTCGACTTTTACTTTGCAAATAAAAATCAAGCTCTAAAGATGGTCGAGTTCCTGCATGCTGTCGTGCCCGTCAACAGTCGCACATCAGAGGAACTGGTCTCGGCCGACAGAAAAAATGGTATCGCCAACTTCAAATTCACCTATTCTGTCGAGCTCGTACCCATTTGCAAGGACGACCTTGTTTGTCTACCAAAAGGGACCGCAAAGGCGCTATCCAGCATTGCACAGCTTGTGCTTGCGTTCAAAGTCAGCAACTCGGTGCATTTCATTGATCCGCAAACGCTACATACCGCCGATATGTCAACTGCCAGCTATTGGCGTGCGCCATTCAAGACTCTCGCAGATATCAAGGACATGGTTGAGTTCACCGTGCTTGATGTCGAGCTTACCGGTCAAGTTCAAGGTAAATTCGCTTTGGCTGACATTGAGGTGGTCCGGTCAAGTGGCACTGCAGATCAAACCTTTTTCGCGCGTTCTCATCTTGGCGCTATCCTCCAGCCTGGTGATACCGTCATGGGCTATCATCTCGCAGTGACGAATCTTAATGACACAGTCTTTGACGAGCTCCGTGCCAATGATATTCCAGATGTGATCCTTGTCAAGAAATCATATCAAAATCGTCGCAAAAAGGCCAAGGCGCGCAATTGGAAGCTCAAAACGCTCAGCAAATCAGCGGAAGAGGAGGATTCGAAGAAGGCCAAGAAGCAGGATCAGAGTAAGTTTGAGCGCGATTATGAGCAATTCTTGCAGGAACTCGAAGAGGATGAAGAACTCAGACATACAGTCAACCTCTACAAGGACGATCAGAAGAAGCAGGCAACATCAGACAACGAGATGGAGACAGACGACGAAGGAGATGAGCTGCCAGAGATCGGTGTGGATGAATTGCTTGATGAGATGAATGAAATGGCCATCAACGATTAATGTGGTATTCTATTCGTAGCATAATCGCGAATCATGAGCAATTCTGGACAATAACTGATGAGACGCTGAAAGTCATAAGCACGTTCATGCTGCCACAACTCAAGGCCAGGTCCTGAGCCGCGATGCACTCCAAGTGGTCTCATCGAGTCTCGACCTCCCCATGAGATGGAAAAGGTATTTTGACTTCGATTGTCAGGCCACCGCGCCTCAGGCACCAACATTTCAATCCGACTCATTGCCCACCAATCTTCCGCTTCATGCGGCGTTCCATGATACATCTGCATCGTCGAAGGCGTGTTATCCTGCCGTACAATCTCAGGCCGCCTGTCAGATGTGATGCGCTGCATAGTTGAAATTTTGCGCATACTGAGTCCTCCATTGCCACCATGATGCTCGTCATGCGTACTCCAAGGGCATGGCGCACCCACAAAGTCATAGCCAAGCCAATCATCCACAGTCTGCTCTGAAGCTGCACACAGAATCGCGTCTGCCTGGAAGAAGAGCATCCATTCTGCTTCAGAATCATGTGCATACCAGAACCAGGGCTTTGTCAGGAATCGAGAAAGTGCCTCGCCACTACTGACATCGACCCAGTCTGGTAGCAAGGTGAGATTGAGCCTACCGGCATGAACAGCTCGGCTGACTGTCGCACTCGACAATAGCTGGTCTTGAGAGGCTTGTGACGTCCATAGCACGAATGGCCAGTCCTCGGGGACTGTGGCAAGCCAGTGTGTGACCAATGGAATGAGAATGGGAAGGGGGCGCGTCTCAATCATGCTTGCAACTTTTGTTCGATTGAGCATTGCTTTGCTGACTTGTAAGATGGTTGTCGCTGGCGCAGCTGGCGCAACTGAGGGGACGGGGCGACTGTAAGATGCGGCACTGAAGACTGCCACCAAGCCTAGTACCATTATCAAACGATGCAGCAATGGCGAGCCGGCTGCATCATCTGGCTGCATGTTGTTATCGGCTTGATGAAAGCTGATGACCACTGCGAGCAGTATCAGCAGCGCGATGGCATGTGGCTGAAGTGGCATCTGCCAGACGATCGTCTTGACCAGGTCAGCCGTGACATGACACGCCAAGACGGACAAGAGAAGTGAGAGTGCATCGTATTGTAGACATATCACCAAAGCACTTGCAACCATAATGATCAGCCATGGTGTGGTTGCAAGAATACGCAGCTCGAATCCATAAGGTGCTACCATCAATGCGTGGAGTGCGAGTGTTATACAAAGACTACCGAGCACAGGCGATGCATCACTCAGCTTGGTCTTGTTACCAGTTGTGTATTCTATGCCAACACTCGTCAGTCCGGAAGTAATGGGTACTGCAGCCGCAAGTAAAAGATGCATCGAGGAAGACTTCTCGAAAGAGACTCGCTCAAGTGTCTGAACATAGCGAAACAGGGAAGACAAGATGATGATCAGAATGATCAGAAGCTTTTGGCTTGTTTGCGTAAGAGCGATACAAGTGAGCGTCAGAGCCGCCGCAGTGATACCGACCGCTGATTGTGACGATGATGACCAGCTGGGTAGTAAGAGACATGAAGCTGCAAAAAGCGATGTTACCAGCGATAGCAGTGCTTGGCTTGAGTCAATGGATGAAGGACGCCCGGATTGCCAGAGAAGGAGAAGTGCGGCAGATGCACAGCATGTAAGCAATACCAAGACTAGACCAGGTACATCAACAAGCCGTCTATCTTGAAGGCCCAGAACTCTCTCAGAAGCAAGAAGCCAGCTAGTGTAGCTTGAAAGAAAGACAAGTAAGCATGGCAGCTGCAGTGACTTGGCAGTGATAAGATACCCACTACTGCCAGCAGGGCCCGCTAAGGGCATTCGCACTCGTTCGCTTAAGTCGAGGAATTTTGTAGTCTCTCGTTTTCAATTTAGCAGTTTATAATTAGTTAAGGTTTAGTTTCGTTTAGGTTGGTATCAGGAAATGGAAATGTGTCAATTCCCACTGCGCCATTTGTGAATAAAATTTTATTAATCCATCACGTGCTTTGCTACGCGCGACGCGAAAAAGATGGCGATGGAATACTCCTGAATTAACACCAAGGATATCGCGACTGATCACCTGCTCCTGGCTGCAAAGTCACATCAATTAGACAATGTCTAACACTCGGGAAGATGACTCAGATGAAAGCGAGCTCGAGGACATGTTGATGTTAATCATGCAATTGCACTTGGCGTTGAGGAAACAATTCGCGGCATCGCGTGAACGACGCGTTCAACTTCAGAAGCGACGCGCAGCTGCTCAACGACGCATAGAGGAATTGTCGCAGCAAGTCAAGAGCCACTCGTCAGACAATGGCAAACTACCAAACAACACTGGCAGGAACCGCGAACAGTACGGACATCTACTGAGCAAGGATTACTTTATCAAGGACCCAACATACAACGAGAAGCAGTTTCGGGGTCGCTTCCGCATGTCTCTACATCTATTTCAGCGTCTGGCGACCGAGTTACCACAACATAGTGCCTATTTCAAGCAAAAGAACGACGCCTGCGGCCTAAAAGGCTTCACAACAGAGCAAAAAATATTGACAGCTTTGACAATGCTTGCTACTGGTTGCTCGGCTGACTCCCTTGACAATCGGATGCGCATGGCAAAAACGACGGTTCAACAATGCGTGGACAAGTTTTGCCAAGCGATTGTTGAGACGTATGGCGAAGAGTATCTGCGTCGTCCGACAATCGCTGAACAGCGGAATTTGATGGCTATCAATAAAGATAGAGGGTTTCCTGGTATGATTGGATCTCTTGACTGCATGCATTGGGAATGGGCCGCTTGTCCAAAGGCATGGCATGACCATTACAAGGGCCGAGGAGGGAAACCAACTGTGGTGCTCGAGGCTGCATGTGACCAGAGGCTCTGGATATGGCACGCCTATTTCGGGGTACCGGGCGCCCAAAATGCTCAATCGATTCTATGGAACTCCACTCTGTTCCAAGATGAACCATCTGGACAGTCAGTACCATTTTCCGTTGGTGGGCAGCACTTCGACCGCGGCTACTATCTCGTGGACGGCATGTACCCGTCCTGGACTACGCTCATCAAGGCTGTCAAAAGTCCACGAACGAGACAGGAGAAAGTATTTACGACGCGCCAGGAATCCGCGCGCAACGACATTGAGCGCTGTTTCGCTCGTCTTCGAAACAAGTGGCAAATACTGAAACAACCTTGCCGGCGCCATCATAAAGAAGAATTGCATATGATTGTCCGCGCCTGTATCATTCTTCACAATATGACCATCGAGGACAATGAAGCTCGAGATGGAACAGATTGTGACGACGTCTGTCCGAGACAGGCCCCTGCGGGATCAAATCGTCGAAAGGAAGCTCCGCCACGTATGTTGCCACTGAAGATGGGCTTGGATGGCCTTGACCCGACTCTTCCTGAGTTTGAGAGAATGCGATCTATGAGCAACAAGGACGAAAATGCGCGTCTCTTGAAGGCGTTGATGGAGCACGCATGGACTCTAAAAGGGCAAGAGACTGAGATAGACGATGCCTCAATTAGAAGCTGAAAATGACTATAGAACGGTGACAGATTATCGGGTTATAGAGATTGCGATCAGCTCAGTGCCGTATCAAGCCATTGGGCCGAAGGAACGCAGTGTCACATACTGTCATTGGCGTACATAGAGTAACGCATAAAGCATGCCAAGGTCTGATTGCACAATGTGCATCGGTTGGCCAGTTGTTTAGAGCTAGAACAAGGCTTGCGAGGACTTGTCCGAATGAGTCGGACACATGACATGAGACGACGATGTGTGGTGGGAATGCCTTTATATGATACAAAAGAGTAGTGCAATCTTCGTGAATGCTAGAAAGGCGACAACAATGAGATTGCAAGCAGACGAAAATGAAAGGTGGCCATGCAACAAGGACGCTTCAAGCATGCTGGTCTTCTAATGCAGCTTGCGCTTCTTCGACAAGAGTCTCCCAATCGCAGCGCAAAATGATTGCAATTTCGACGGCACAGACAAGTAGTAGCGCAATCGTCAGGCCGATCCAAATGCCAGTCAAGCCCAGCGATGTCTTGAACGCCAAAACAAGACCGATAGGTAATGCAATAACGTAGTAGGATGGCAAATTGACAAGCGCACCGATACGCTGCCTTCCCATACCGCGCAACACTCCGCCTGCCACGGCACCCATGGTATCGAATATAACGAAAAGAGACATAAGTGGAAGCACTTCCGCCACTAGTGCAACCGTCTTTTTGTCGTTTGTAAAGAGCAAGCCAATATGATCGCGAGCAAGAAAGAGTGTGAGCGAGAAGAAGAGTGCAAGCGCAGCGCCAAAGATGAGTCCTGTCCGACATGCAATTTTGGCCGGTCCAGGGAGATTCGCACCAACGAGATTACCAATTCGAGTAGACTGTGCAACACTCAGCGCAAAAGGCGTTTGAAATACCAGACTGGCTGTCGTTGTCAGAATAGATTGAGACGCAAGTTGCCGCTCGCCAAGATAAGAAGCTGCCAATCCAGTCACTTCAAAGATTGCCCATTCTGATACAAGCATAATGGTACCTGGCAACGCGAGACGAAGCATGGGGCCCCATGAACGTAATGCATCTCTGGAAAATCCCGCCCATGCCTGACGTCCGTTGATGAAGCAAATGTAAAGTAGCAGCAAGATGGCCTGTAACCAGTACGTGATGACCACTGCCGTTGGTGCTCCCAAGAAGCCGAACCCAAAGCGTGTACTCCAGACGAGCACGTAATTGAGCAGGATATTGATGGGAGCAGTGATGAAGAGCACATAGGTCGCTGGAAGCATGAGACCTTGAGCTTGCATGAATCGCTTTAATGTCTCAAACAAAGCAAATGCAGGCAATCCAAGCGAAAAGACTTGCATGTACTGTCCAGCAAGATGAGAGATGCGCGGGTCTTGATGCAGACTTAGCAGTATCCGTTCAACATTGAGCCAGATGGCAATTGTCGGGATATGCAAGAGCCCGAGAAACAAAAGACAGCGCTGAACATGTATGCCGATCAATTTTGGCTTCCCTGCACCATATGCCTGAGAGCAAAGTGTATCAAGTGCTGTGATGATGCCTTGAAAGACGCTAAAGCCGGTAATAGCAGCAAACATGGTAGAAAGTGAACTCGCACCGAGCTCTTTTGTGCCAAGATGTCCCAGAGAAAAGACTGTCGAGAATTGCTCAGACGAAGAGAGCAGAAATGTAACGATAAGAGGAGCAAAGAATTGTCCAAGGACTTTCGCTTCATGCCGATATGAAGACGTGACGGTGTGGTCGCGCACCGCCTTATCCCATGTCTGTTGTAACGTCGGCTCCAGAAGCGGCGCTTCTTCTGACTCGAACTCTGTCACTGCTTCTTCCTCAGAGTGTTCTTCATCAATAGCACCATACGTCCGGTGCGGATGCGCATGATTCTCTCGTAGCAGCTCCCGTTCCTCTTCTTCTAGCTCTTCCACCTCTGCTGGCTGCAGATAGCTCTTTGGCGCCGGACTTGTCGCAAGTAATGTGGGTCTTGAATAGCCTGACGAAGACACAAAGGAAGGCCGCCTATAGCTTGCAGCTAATGCATGGTCATCACCTTTATGTCGAGACGTGTCGCTATTACGAGAGCTGTGATGCGCTTTAGGTATAAGATGCGCGGCTTCCTGTGGATGCGAGGACATGCCTTTGCCCTAATGAGAAGGGCCAAAGAGATGTAGAGAAGCAGATAGCGACTGAGAGAGGGATGCGCTTGTAGAATGTGTCGTCGTGATCTATGACTCGACGCAAAACTCGTACAATCAAAAGTAGGTATACAAAGGAATGAGGCTGGCCTGTGCTCTAACGGCAAGGCTGGGGAACGGCCATGACAGGCCTAGTTGACGACGCGCAAGACTGCATTGGCGGAGGACTGGAACTCGGAGCGCGTATAGACCTTGAATGCAGCTGCATCCAAGGATTTGCACAGCTCTAGCGACCAAGCATCCATAATAGGCGATGGCGTGCTCGCAGCTGGTTCGAAGTGCGGAATCTGCGGCCTGGAGCGTGCTTCTCTGGGTACACTGCTAAAGAGCCTCCTCACACGCTGCTGTGAAACAGGCGACAGCGTCATCTAAATTGGTCAGCAAGCTTGCTCCAGTATGCAACACGATGTCGCCTTTACCTGGAGTCCGGCCGTACTACGACGTCTTCGCAAGCTTCGCGAAACAAGTGCTTTTGCACGACCAAGAACAGTCTGCTCTGCTGCTTTTGTCGCTGATCCTGCTGCGCCTGCGCCCATTCTGGGTGCCGAATCGTCATCTTTGTGCATTGCGGCCTGTCGCTCCTGCAAAACTTGCTCAGCGCGTGTCTGGACTTCATGCTGGCTCGGACGCTTTTGCAGCACAGAAGGACGTCTTCGAATACGGAACGAGAACTGAGAGCGCAGGCTGGATATTGATCCTGTGCGAGACTCTGCTTGCAATCTGGGCGGTGTGTTGAGTGTCTCCTTCGGTCTGACATTGCGAAAGCTGCGCGTACTGAGGTTGACGAGTGTGCCTGCTGCAGAGGACTCTGTTGGATCCGTGCTACCGACAGAGATGTCTCCTGCCTCATTCTCATCGTCATGGTCGTGATCGTCTTCATTCTGCTGCACATCACCGTCCTGCGCACCTTCTTTCACCTTCTGACCGGATGCCATATGCTCGAACCCGTCTGCAGCAATGAGCGAGAGTCTCTTTCTTCTCTTTGAGCGTGAATGGAAGCGCGTACTGCTCGAGAGGTTGTTCATGGCGAAGCTAGAGGGACATGTTAGCCACGGATACGTCTCTGAAGCATTGACGAGGAAAGACGTGCATGTTCTTGTACGACTTGACGCTGCCTGAGTGCGACTTGATGGACGCAGCTGGCGAGGACATGGCGCTTTGTCTTTGTAGCGTAAATGAGCGTGGTCAATGAAGGTGATCAATGAGCATGAGGGTTGGTAGAGAGAGTATAAGGCAAGGACGAGAGCTAGATCAATGATGCTTCTTCGATCGCCCTCGTCTTGCTCCATGTCGCACAATCATCGCGCTCTTTAGTCATGAGGCAAGAGGAGGTCCATTCGTCAAACAAGAGGTGCAAGAGAGAGCATCCCGGTATGAGGGCCAACGTGTTTGATGGTCTGTGCACCCCAGGCACCATGTCATAGATACGCTTGTATACTGAATTGATGGAGTCTTGCTATCTATCGCTGTATCTTATGGCCACCTCTTCATTGATGCGAGACTGTATCATGAGCCTTGTGTAGCTTGTCTAATCTAAGGCGAGGATGACTAGCCCGACCATTCTGGCAACACTTCCTTCTTGCCAAGCGCCATAGGCACAATACCAGATACATGTACTTCAGGTCCATATACCTTCATTGGCAAGTTCAACTGTCCAGCTGCAGCCTTGATGGATCGCAGTCCCTCGGGGAAGTTGGGCCCTGCTCGTCTCACCCAAATCTGCACATTGTGTGTATGAAACGCACTCGCATAGTCCTTCAATGCACGAATGATGCCCTTGAAGGTCGATGCGACATTGGTGAAGTTGGCAATACCACCGCCGATAAACAAGATCTTGCCATCTGGGTGTGGCGTGCCGCGTGTCATCAGGTCAAACACCGTCTTTGCATATTCGTAGGTTTGTGTTTCTGAAGGTGCTCCAGAATACTCGCCATAGTTTGCAAGATCATCGGAGAAGCCATTTGCTGCAATCGCATCTGCATACACGACTGAGGCACCACCACCGGCAACCAAAGTCCAGATGCGGCCTTCGCTGTTCAAAATCGTGAGTTTGAGTGAAGCGCCCGTCTTGGCGTCAAGGTCGGCAATGTACTGCTCCTCCTTGGACAACTCACGCCCAAACGGTGCTGGGAACTCCATAGGTGGACCGTGATCGGCCGAGACTTTGGCAGAAGGTGCTGCAGCATAGCCCAGATTGGCAGGGGCGCGCGCAACGGCCCATTTGGTACCTGCCTCGAACTCAGCAGTTTGATCGAGTTTTGCAGCGAGATCGAGGTAGTGCACGGCTGCGCCTTGTCCAGATTCATCCGGGACCACGACAAGTGGGTTGATTTCGAGGTAGGTGAATTGACACTCGACATACACGGCGTAGAGACGCGAGATGAAGTCAATTAGCACGTCATGCACGCCTGATGGGACTTTGCTGAGAAGTGTCTCTGCGATGGTTTCGCGTGATGGGAACTGTTCCAAGTCAACAGGCACAAGCAGCTTTTCTGCCTTTTCATCGACATCGCCGACATCCACACCACCTTCATGCGTAAACAAAATCCAGTCTCCTTCCCGCACGCTCATAATGTTGATGTAGTACTCTGTATCTTGTGGATGAGGCACAAATGGTTCAACCAAGAAAGTGCGCAGATAGCCAGAGACATGCTCGACCTGCTGCTTGGTTCCCGCACGCTCTTCAATCCACTTTCGCGCATCTTTCCAATCTGCATTCAACTTCAATAAGCCAGCCTTGCCTCTGCGCTTGATGAGCTGGTCTGGCTTTGCAACAAGCTTAATCTCCTTGAGCCAGCTGAACTTATTCTCCGCGGCATCGAGCACTTGAGCCACATGGCTGCTGTAGTCACTGTGTTCTTCAGGCAGGTCGAATTCAATCTGGCAGAGCCGAGTCGCGCCTAGTTTTGACTGTGTCTTGTACGGTGTTGAGGAGATGGGTTGTGCGCGGGACAACCAGTATGCCAAGATGGCCTTTCCATCGCCTTCACGAATGGGTTTCTGCTGTCAGTATATACAAGCAAGGCACAGCAGCATACAGCAGACATGGATGAAAGAGTGGTTTGTGTGTCTAGATGAGACTCTGCTGTTGTCGCGTTGAGTGAAAATGTCTCTTTTCGCATTCAATTCCCCCAGCACCAATCGCAGCGCACAGAAATAGGTGTCCCATCTGAATCCAAATCAGGCCATTTTTCAACGCCCAACGCGAACGAAAGACCTGATTGAGTCTATCTGCTGAGGCACTCTCCCTTCTATCTAAGTCCATACAAGGTCCAGACATGTCAGACTCGACTCCCCAGCACGGCCTAGGTGAACTCTTTACAGATCAGACAAAGGCCTTTGTCTATGGCCTCCAACCCGTATGCGCTTCTTTCTTTTTTTGTATCATGCATGCGCTAATACCTCCAGAAAGCCGTCCAAGGCATGCTCGACTTTGATTTCGTGGCAGGACGCAAGCAGCCATCGGTCTCCGCCATCATCTACCCATTCGGCGGTCAATTCGTCTCAAAGATGTACTGGGGCACACAAGAAACCCTCATCCCCGTCTACCAATCCGTCAAGGTGGCCTGTGACAAGCACCCAGAAACATACGTCGTTGTCAATTTTGCTTCGTCGCGTAGTGTCTATGCTTCGACCATGGACTTGCTCGATTGTCCTCAAATCACAGCGATCGCTATCATCGCAGAAGGTGTGCCTGAACGACGCGCCCGAGAAATTCTTTTCAAGGGACAACAAAAGAAAGTCACCATCATTGGTCCTGCTACAGTCGGTGGTATCAAACCCGGTTGCTTCAAAATTGGCAACACAGGTGGTATGATGGACAACATTGTCGCATCAAAGCTTTACCGACCAGGATCCGTTGGCTACGTGTCGAAGTCTGGTGGCATGTCCAATGAGCTCAACAACATTATCAGTCAAACAACCGATGGTGTGTACGAAGGTGTGGCTATTGGTGGAGACCGATACCCTGCAACCACTTTCATCGACCACCTTCTCCGTTACGAAGCTGAACCATCGTGCAAGATTATGGTGTTGCTTGGTGAAGTCGGCGGAACTGAAGAGTACAAGGTCATTGAGGCCATCAAGTCTGGCAAAATCACGAAACCCGTCGTCGCTTGGGCCATTGGTACCTGTGCATCCATGTTCAAGACGGATGTCCAATTCGGTCACGCTGGATCATTCGCCAATTCGCAACTCGAGACGGCCGTCGCCAAAAATGCCGCCATGAAGGCAGCTGGCATCCACGTCCCGGACACCTTTGAAGACCTGCCAGAAACACTTGAAAAAGTATACAAAGACATGGTTGCAAAAGGCGAAATCAAGCCAAAGCCAGAACAAGCACCACCCAAGATCCCCATGGACTACGCTTGGGCTCAAGAACTCGGCCTTATTCGTAAACCAGCAAGCTTCATTTCCACCATTTCCGATGATCGTGGCCAGGAACTCGTATATGCCGGTATGAACGTCTCGGATGTCTTCAAGGAGGATATCGGTGTCGGTGGTGTCATGTCATTGCTGTGGTTCAAACGCCGATTGCCACCTTATGCTGCCAAGTTTTTGGAACTTGTGCTCATGCTGACCGCTGACCATGGACCTGCCGTGTCAGGTGCGATGAACTGTATCATTACAACCCGTGCTGGCAAAGACTTGATTTCATCACTCGTTTCGGGTCTTTTGACAATTGGTACGCGGTTCGGTGGTGCATTAGACGGAGCAGCTGAGGAATTCACAAAGGCCTTTGATAAAGGTTGGTCAGCGCGTGATTTCGTCAACACGATGCGAAAGGAGAATAAGTTGATTCCTGGTATTGGTCACAAGGTCAAGTCACGGCAGAACCCTGACTTGCGTGTTGAACTTGTCAAGGAGTATGCACACAAGCATTTCCCATCAACGCAATTGCTTGACTATGCACTTGCCGTTGAAACGGTCACGACAAGCAAGAAGGACAACCTTATTCTCAACGTCGATGGCGCCGTTGCTGTCTGTTTCGTGGATCTGCTCCGCAACTGCGGTGCATTCAGCACAGAAGAAGCAGAAGACTACCTCAAGATGGGAGCCCTCAACGGCTTGTTCATCCTTGGACGTTCAATTGGTCTGATGGGTCACCACTTTGACCAGAAGCGACTCAGGACACCTTTGTACAGACACCCTTGGGACGATATCTCGTACCTCGTGTCTTCAGCTGCTGCTAGCCCTAGTGCCCGTACCCTTGTCCAACAGGATGAGAAGAAGTAGCTTATATAGTCTATAGATCATGCTTCACCTTTCTCTGATGTAATTTCTTGACTCCACAAAGAAGAAAAAAATGTTGAAAAAGGCGAAAGGAAGAGGGCAAGCTTAAGTGATACAGCTGCAGGCTTGATTTACACTTCAAGACAAAATGCCATCGCCAGGCTCAGTCGGGCGAACAAGGAGTCTATGCAGGGTCGTTGGGCCGACATGCAAGTCACCATCCCGATGCTTGTTCAAGCAGGGCTACTCGACAGCCTGGGTACCGTCAGATCGAGAGGCGCTCTCGACGGCAGGACAATCAGCAGTTCAGGCGCCTTTGCCGCAGGGTCAATTGAGCAAAAGCAGTTATGTCCAGGCCATGTGGTTTCAAGATACTCGAAAGAGTCCATCAAAGGGTACGTTTCCCTCCGTACAAATACCGTGCTGACAAAGAAGAGGAAATCACGAAAAGCATCGAAGCTTTGATTGACGAGGCGCCGGAGCAAGCTGAAGAACAGGAGGAAGGCACAGCACGCGTGAGCCTGCTAGTGGGTGAAATCAAGGAAAGTGTACGACATGAACATTCAGATCAACTCGTGCATGCAGTACAACTCTGCAGCTATCTCGCACCACGCACATTGGTGAGTGGTCTCGGGAAGCAATATCATCCAAATCAGCTGCGTGGAAAGAAATGTATTGTTGTGACGAACGTCCCGCTACGTGATGGGCGCGGGATATTGAGCGAAGGTATCTTACTCTGTGATCGCCACGGTTCACTACTCTCACCACCGCAAGATGCAAAGATTGGACAACGGCTCAAAGTCACTGGCAAAAAATCAGTGCTCAAACAGCTCGAACTCAGCAGCCAGGGCTATGCAGTCTGCAGCAGTCGACTCGAAATCGATGATTGACGAAAAATGATGAATGATGTTTTTGAGGGTTCCTTTTGGTGTATTTCAAGTTTTGGCCATACAGTCGTTTCTTCTAGCAAGCACAGTCTGATTCTTGTGTTTTTGATGTGCTCGGGTTGATCTTGACCTCCGTCACTGCCGTTAGCTCGCCTTCAGGAATCACAGAATTGACATACTCGGTGCTGGCTCAGCCGCCGTATCCATACCCGGCAATGCAAGCGCAATCTTGCGAAATAGCGTCTTGACATTCTGTCCCGCCTTCGCAGACGTCTCAATGAACAGCGTATTATGCTCCTTGGCCCGCTTCTCTCCTTCCTCCACCGTAACTTGTCGCTTCTCTTGCAAATCAGTCTTATTCCCCACCAGCACCAAGATCACATCGTCGCCACGCTCAGCGCGCACATCTTCAACCCATTTCTGCGTATTCAGGAAGCTTGCGCGATTCGTGACATCGTAGACAACAACAGCGACACTTGAATCCCTGATATAGGACGGAATCAGCGAACGAAACCGTTCCTGACCAGCCGTATCCCATAGTTGCATACGCACCACTTTATCATCAAGGTGCAGTGTCTTTGATAGAAAATCAATGCCAATTGTCGCTTGATAGGCTGTATCGAATGAATCGTACATGAAGCGCGTAATGAGAGATGTCTTGCCGACACTTTGTTCGCCTAGAAAGACGAGCTTAAATTTGCGAAGGGGAACGGCGTAGGTGTCTGCCATGGCCCTCTTGCTCTGCGATGTGCTGATGGGCCTTTGTCGCCTTGGGCCCCTCTCAGAAGCAGCGCTGTACTCTGGTTGTGCTTTTGGCCTGCTGCGGTGGTTGTCGTCGTGGCAGCAACACGCATCAAGAAGAGAAAGAGGAGGAGGAAGCAGATGATAAGAGGCAGGGGCGGTCAGGAGTGAGAGAGAAAGATAGGGACAGAAGAGCTACGATTCGTCTTCAGTGATGGCAGACTCATCTTGCCAAAGCGATGAAGGGCTCGCGGGCGCAACCATGTTTTCATCCACGGGCACAATACCGCCTAGTCGCATAATCTCACTTTCTGTCGTTAGCTGCGAATCTCAAGAGGAGGGAGGCGAACCAAGGAGACCCATGCGCTCACTTTGACGCTCAGTCTGCGCGCGCAACAACCTGATATACTCAATCGACTTGCGCAAGACAACACCTTTATTAGGCTTGCCGGGTTGCGCTTGTCCGCCAGCAGGGGATGCATGTTGCGGTGGGCTTTGTGCAGCACCTGACACTAGCATGGAGGCCGGAACGATAATTGACAGCTCCTGAATTGACTCATTGATATTGTCCCGCCGGCGTCGCTCCACTATTACATTAGCGCCGAACCGGATGCTGATAACGCGACTTGCCTGCATTGTGAGAATAGCGCCGCATCGCCTTCTTATCGCTGATATCTGCCTTATCCTTGCCTGTTGAAGTCCGCACTAGTCCACGAGACAACGGCGATGGATCTGCTAGAAAGGAAGGCGATTCCATGCCTGACCACGCAGGACTTGGCGCATGCGGGATGGGCATCGTGCCGTAACTCGCCGTCGTAGCCGGCGGTACATTCTGTGTCGCTGATTGTGTAGATGTCGTACCAATACTGTGCTGGCTCTGCTGCGACCGCTGTTGCGGTTGCTGCTGTGCGCGTCCTTGGTGCGCATCAGGAGTAGCACTTGATGGATGCGCATTCACAATTCTGTAGTCTGCTTCATAAGCCTGGGGATATGGCGACGGCCCAGTCCATCCAAGTGACTCTGCTAGCTCCAAATCGCTGAAATGAGAGCTCTGAAAGGATGGATAGGCATTGAATGCACTAAAGTGGGATGCATCTTCTTGCTTTACGCGGTGAAATGTGTCTGGCGGTACTGCACCATGCGCCATGAAGTGCGCATGGCCGTCCATATCCAGTGACAGACACTGCGACTCTGTAGATGGTAGCTGGAGACGGGGCCCTTCAATGCGCTCCTCTTGTTTGCCTGTCTCCTTGTCGCGCCTTTCCCTTCTCTTATACCCCGGATAAATCGAAAAGCTGGGGAAGCAGGATTCAGATGGAGCGATGGATCAGTGATCTACGGCAGATTTAAGGCAAGGACAACGCAAAAGCAAGATCCATCTCCTCGCGCGACCATCTCGCAGATTCAACCTGCTGTCTGTCCTCCAATGCCGCATCTGCCAAAGACTGACGAAGCGCTTCATCCACGTCTCCATCCTGCTGACTCAACATGCCCGTATAGGCTAACAATTCCTCCTCATTCAACTCGAGCGACAAGTCTCCAGCAAGACGCCGCACGCGTCGTTCATCCTGCGCCGCAAGTTCATCTTCTTCCGTTAAATGCTGAACTTCTTGCTGTATAGCAGCTGCTACACCTGCGCGCGATGAAGGTGACCCAAGCGATACCTTTTGACGCAACGGTTTGCGCTTGCCATTCGCTTTGTCTGATTGATTCGGGTCAAAGTTGAAGCAAACCACTTCATAGCGATAATTGACAACGCCTTGTGGCAAATAAGGATGCAACTGAATGTCACGGACAAACGGATCTCCGTTCCGGTCATTCACCGTGTCAAATCGCTTCGTAACACGTTTGAAGAGCGGACGCATCGGCTCGCCCGTCAACGCATCATATGCCAACACAGAGCCATCATATCGACCCACGGCCACAATTGTATGGCTCAGAGCAATACAGGTAACGCCATTGTAAGAACCAGGACTTTGATCCTCAGGGTTGCTGTCTCCCTTGCAAACAACAACTGGAATAGCAGGATCTGAGCCATCGAAGATATCAATATCTGCACCAGCACCTAGAACGGCAAAGCGATGAATTGGACCTGGCGGGCCAATGGCGGCAGCATCATTGTTATTGTGTGTCGTCGAACGCTTACATACGGTAATCGGATGCCCCGGGAGGCTGAAATCTTGAATCGCATACACAGGTGGATTCGGGGCGACCCCGACCACATCCATGAGCAGAATGCGCTGCCTGCCAATGTATACGGCTTGTGTGACAATACTGTCTAGCTGTGACACAAGACCACGCGTTGTGGATGTCATATCTGGCATGCTGAAGCATTCTACTGCAGCAGGTCTCTCGGCAACCCATTGCAATTCCGAGTCGAATTCAAGAATCCTGTCAAGAACTGTGAGCGAGTCGTTATCGTAGTGAATAGCGACAATATCAGGCAAAGACGTTTGCAGAGTTTTCACAAGCTGCAGACTCTTTGTGTTCCAACATTTCAGTTCTCCACGCCGATCTCCCGTGACGAGCAAATCGCCTTCGAAAGCGCAAGCGCTGACGGGACCTGAATGCAATGAGCTGAACTTGTTGAATTGCCAATGTCCTGAAGCGGCATCAAGCGTCACGACTGCAACAGCGCCATTTGTAAATCCATACACCAGCCCATTGTTGATCGCTTCAGCAAGACAAATGTCCTGCAGCGCATTCGGCGTCAGACCAGGCACAAGTCGATCACGCGCTGCGATTTTACCTGACGCTGCACTAATCACAACACCTTGACCCGTCTCTTCGCTTGCAAAGATGACGCGATGCTGCTTACTGTCATAGTAAAGACTGCTTGACTCGCCAATCTTTGGCTGCACTGTAAAAATCTTGCCACGACCGCGATGAAAGTCGCGTCGTATGCGTGTGCGCAAGAGAGACTCGCGTCTCCATGTAGGTCGTATACGTGGTATAATACCATGACCACCTGCGACGCAATGATTAAAGAAAGCTTCACGCCAAACGCTCTCATCAACCAGTGAGTAGAAGTAGCGACATGTTGAAAGCGTGTTCTCCAGTGCAAGCGGATCCAAGTGTTGAAAGATTTTCAGCAGAATTTCTGGAGGCAGACGATCCATCTAGAATACAAGCGAAAGGAGTCAAGCGTACCGATGGCAACGGCGAAGAAAGCGAGGTGATCAACTCAGACCTCGTCGTCGACCGGCGATAAAATTGGCGACCGTGGCAGAGTGTTCAGATGGCGCTCGTGATCGTGCTCAGTAAATTCTTGCACCTGCAGCTGAGATGTAGCCCGCCCAGATGCCAGAGCTTCATATCATCAAGTATCGGGGTTTTCGGAAAATGAATGAATGTAGAGAATGCTATGGGGACCTAAAAGAGCTGATGCGATCGATCGCTATGTGTGCACCATCGTAGGTATGCGTTTGCTTGGGAGGTCGATGCAACTTGTGCATCAAAAATGCGTGCTCGCATGTGACAAAAGAGCGCATCAGACATGGCCGTACCGAGCATTGTCTGATTTCTAGCATCTGTGTGCCTTGGAGAAATCGAAAGCCAGCAATTGGAAGCCATAGTCAATGACACCATGTGGACGGTAGGGGTGCAGATAAATGTCTCGCACATATGGTGGACCATTCCACCACTCGCGAGGCCAGATATGCTCAGGAACTGCTTGACAGATCGATCGCGTTCGCTCTCCAGTGAGAACGTCATACGCCAGCACTTTGCCATCTGCTCGCCCAACAGCTAAAATAGTGTGACTCAGAGCGATGGCACAAAACAAGTCTCGGGGCTTCGGCACAGGATAATCCCGATCATGGTCACTTTTTACCACCAAGATAGCCTTCGAGTAGTCTGCAAAGGCGTAGATCTTGACACAGCCGTCATCATGCAAAATTGCAAAGCGGCGTCCGGGCCCGGGAGGGCTGAAGGCAACCCTGCCGGATGTTTCTCTCGAGTAGCTCGGGTCAATAGGCTTACAATCACCCTTTACATCGTAGTCTCGAATCGCCAATCGATTCTGCCCTTGCAATAAGATATGTTGCTTATCGAATGGCCGGCATTGTATCCACTCGGCGTCAAGCTGCATAGACGGATGACAGCCAAAGAGTCGTCGCTTCATGGCTGGCATATCGAAGACCTCAATGGTCATGCTTGGTTTCGTTCGCTGCGAAGGATTTGCCTTACTCTTAGGACCGCTGTTGCACACAATAAGAATGTCCTCCTCAAAATGAATGGTGTGAATGCTTTCAAGCGAGCTCTGCGCTGTGGCAATGATCTGACACTTTGTTGTGTCCCAGCATTCCAACTGACCATCGCTGTAGCCTATCACGAGCATATTACCACCGGGTGCACAAGTAGTAATCCCCGCCGAGCGCTTCTCAGAGGATCGAAAGAAGTCTGCTTTGCATTCATCGGTGTTGAGCTTCAACCAACCAACCGTGCCATCTGGATACCCGTGAAGAAAGCCTGAGCTGATTGCCCACAAACGAAACGGGCTCTCAAACCATGCATTGATCAGATGAGGAACAGTATCCAAAATATTCAAGAACCTTGGAGATGTATGTCTATCGACAACAGCAATATCGCCAGTCATGTCGAAAGCAAAGAAGATGCGCTGTCGATAGTCATCATAGAAGATGCTCGACGGAATACTGTCTTTGCAGGTAATTGCGAAGGTTTCCCCCTCACCACTGTTTAGGCATTGTCGGACGCAACGATGAAGATACTTGCATCGCCACGACGTGTAATGCTTCGGAGAACGATCCGGAAAGGCTCTGCTGTTGAGAAAAGCTTTTCGCCAGACTGTTTCATTGATCGTGCCATGAAAGGTTCGACAAGTAAAACGCAGATCGTCAAGCGTAAGCGGATCTAGGTGAATGAAGATATTGACCAAAACCTCTTTCGGCAGATGATTCATTCCCGATCATCGATCAGGCTTTGCCAGTGGCAGTACAGAGGTCTGAATAATAGACGCAGAGCAAGTCAGACGAAGCGGAAGTACCACGAAGCTGCCGATGAGTCTTGACTGTTGTCGTCGATGCATGTGAACAGGCCAATTGAGAAGTTCAGATGGGGCAGACAGGGGGCTGGAGTATTTCAAAGATACCTACGCATGTGACAGTGCAGGATGATCTCTTCTCTTCATGATGGGCAAGAGCCACGGAATAACAGTCAAAGAAGGTAGCAGAGTTGTGACAACAGCATTCGGGGCCATGTCAAATATGTCGCTAATACTATGCTTCAGGTAAGAAGTCTCTGAAATAGCATGCATACGTCGTGCTGGCAAACTGCTGCGTATCGCAAAATGTTAAATGCTTGTTGAATTCGTTCCATCAGCTCAGCGGGCTCCACCGGCTCTGGCTTTCTTTGCCTTCGCTTGCACTGAATTGTCGCTTACAAGGCTAAAGCAAACAATTTCATAGCGATAGTTAACAACGCCTCGTGCCAAGTACGGGTGCAGGAAGATATCCTTGACGACAGGCTTTCCCTCATTCTCATCAAATCGCCCGCCAAATCGCTTCCAAACGCGCTCAAAGATTGGTCGCAATGTCTCTCCCGTCAATGCATCGTAGGCCAGCACAGATCCGTCCTCACGGCCTGCTGCAAGGATTGTCTTACTCAATGCCATAGCTGAGACATATGGGACATTTGTACCATTGTACAGCTCCGCTTCTCGCACAGCACACGTGAGAATTGGCTTCTTCGGAGCGGCAAAGTCGTAGATGTCAATCTTGTCGCAATCGCTTGCAACAGCGAAACGGCGGTGCACATCTGGTGGACTGAAGGCCATGGCCCCAGTCCTGCGCTTCGAAGAACGTTCGCAATCAATCAGAGGATGCCCCTTGATTGAGAAATCTTGAACGGAGACGTGGCTCTGATCAACAATGAGGATACGTTGTCCGTGCAAATGAAAGCAATCGTCCCATAAAGAGACCTTCTTCCCGAGGTGACCAAGTGTCTTGCGCGTCATATTCGGCATGTTGTAAATCTCGATCGCGACATGTCTATCCAATCCGAAAAGCTTGTTAGGGTCAGTCAACCCGGAGTCAACCCCGCCGAAGCTTGAGAATGTATCGCTGATGGTCTCGCGACCGAAATCTCTATCGAATGCAAGAAGCTTGTCGTCTCCAAAGTACATCGCCTGGATACTCTGAAGACTCGACTGCACGCTGCTGAGAAGTCTACGCGTCTTTATACTCCAGCTCCTGAGTTCACCTCGTTCATCGCCTGTGACCAACAAATCGCCACTGAGGGCGCAGACGGTCACCGCAGCATAGTGGCGCGCAGTGAAAGGTTTAGTCTCCCAAGCGCCACTTGATGGGTCTAGCGTGGTCAATGCGACTCCTCCATTGATGAAGCCAGAGACGATTCCACTTGGGAAAGCCTTGATGAGACACATCTCGTGCAGGCTATGCGCACGGCCTGGCGTAAGTTCACCACAGGCCAGAACATTGCCTGTTATAGCATCGAGAGCTTGCCCATGACAAGAATCCTTGCTTGCGATAGTGATTTGATGAGTCTCAACATCGTAAGAGATAGTGTCTACCCTGCCAATCTTGGGATCGATCGGGACTTTCTTGCCGCGCCTGCGACTGATATCGTCTCGAGCTCGCCAGCGCAGGATGCATTCACGTCGCCATGAGGAATGGATTCTGGGGATCGAGCCTTGGTTCGAAGCGTGCTTAAGGCAGAAGAAAGTGCGCCAAAATTCCTCATCGATCAGGCCGTACAAGAAACGGCTGGTTGAGCGCACAATATCTAGTTCATCAGGATCAAGGTACCCAAAGACTTGGAGCAAGATTTCTCGTGGCAGCTGGTCCATACTATGGAGCTTTGACTGAGCTGGAATTGTTGTTCGGTTAGTTTGTCGTCGACGTAGCTGGAATTCAGATGGTGGAAGCGTGCTCCTGAAGTTACTACGAATCAATCGCCTGAGGGCTCTCGGACTTGAGTAGACAATGCTGAACTGATACGACATATGGAGCTCTCGGCTTCCCTCGATTGCAAGTGTAAAGAAAAAATATCAAAGCCAGTATCCGACAAGAATGTTCGCCCTTCACTGCCTAGCGAGACCTGAAACGCTGAATGCAGATTGCAGAACGCATCAGCTATCCTTATAACGTTCGAAACACAGACGCAGCCGGTCACCACTCAAATCTTCGCTTCCAGCCACACAAGTGTCCAAAAACGTCGTAGACTGGTACAAGCTCATCGTAATCCCAACAGAATTCGAGGTTGAAGGTTGTCGCCGCGTAATGGTGGTCAATCAAGCCTCTTGGTCGATAAGGATGCAGAAAAATGTTACGCACTCGTGGCCACCATCCATGCTCATCTACTAAATCTCCCATTTCATAATAACTTTCAGGCAGAGGCCACGATATGGGCGGGCAAGAGGCATGAAGTTTTTCGCCCGTCATGATGTCGAATATCAAGACTGAACCATCCCAACAACCGACTGCCAAAATAGTCATGCTCATAGCCATTGCGGATTGGGTTTGCGCCAACCGATCTAAATCGTGAGCCGACATCCCATTGCCTTTGCAAATGACAACTGGCTTGGTATCAGCAGTCTTGTAGATGCAAATGGTCCCGCAACCGCTCGATACAGCGAATAGACGCACTGGACCTGGAGGGCTGACTGCCACATACATTTTGCGGTAGTTTGACGGTGAGGTGTATTCTCTTACCGGATGTCCTTCAACGCCGAAATCTTGGACGACAGTGACGAAAGCGTTTACCAGTAAGACCCGTTGTTCAGTCAAAAATTTGCAATGAGCCCATAAGCCCCATGGCCGATGCATAGCGCCTCCTCCGGTCGGTAGCATGTTTGGCATACTGAAGAACTCAAGCGAAGCATTGTCGTAAGGCCATTCATCGAGATCGTCATCTATCACACAATCCACGACGAGAAGAGTGTCATTCTCGTAGGACATGTGCTGGATCCATTCTAGCTGTGTCTGGGCTCTTTTGACAAGTATAAGCCTTTCCGTATCCCAGCACTGAATCTGTCCATTCGCGTCTGCAGTGACGAGAAGTTGTCCACTGTAGGTACAAGCTGTGATTCGCGCCGATAAAAGATCAGTGAAGTGATGAGTCTGCCAACTTCCAGCCTTACCGAGCTTAGCAAGCGCAACCTTCCCGTCAATGAAGCCGATCAGAACGCCAACATTAACACAATGCATGAAGTTGACAAGTGGCTGCCTTTGAGCGTCATGGGGCTTGAAGAGCCTTTGCGTGTGCCATTTTTCCCCTAGGGAAGTCACAAAGGAGACCGCCTTGCCGTTGTCTTTTTTGGCGAAAAAAGCACGTTGTCGTTCGCTGTCGTAGTACATGCCATCTGGCTCGCCGATGTCAGGTTCCAGTTTCATGCCTGGGATCCGTTCAAATACGAAGGAGCTCAGCACGGACGAGCGCGTCTGAATTTCCTGACGCCATGTTGAATGTATTCTGGGAATGAAGTCGTAAGCACCCGCAATCTCCTCGATCATCTCAGCCCATACATGCTCGCTCAATGTGTGGAGGATATGACATGTTGAGCCGACGTCAGTTAAGGCGTTTGGCTCAAGGTAACCAAGAATCCGCAAGAGTAGCTCTTTGGGAAGACGATCCATTCGTAGGTCATGGGCACCCTTAGTAGTAGAGGCACACACAGATTCGGTTGGAATGGCTGATGCTTTGCTGTGCAAGACTGCAGAGAGGCTGCCACGCTGGCGTGTTGGACGTGAAGCGCGTCACGATCAGATGGCGCCCCGGCTCATGAAAGTCAAATGCCACAATGATCGTCGCAGAGCGTTGGAGATGTGCTAGATTCGACTGCGATTGAGATGTCTTGATAAGCAGAGCACTTCTCCACTCGCGCACTGGATGGGATCCATGTCCAGCTCGCTTTAAGGCCGAAATCACAAGCCGAACTTGGCGCTGATTTCAGAACCTGGGATTGGCCAGTCTGCCATGTGCAACAGGCGGCTCGAGCCTGGCAAACACTACTGTGCTCTGATGAAAGCCGAGCACATCGTCCAGAAGCGATGCAACGCTTGAGGGTGCCATTCAGAAGTTGCGAATAACATACGCTGCGCGATACGTTATAAGTGCCTGTCAGAACAATCCCATGCCGTCAGGTTTGTCTCGCTGCGAGTAGCTAAGAGATATCGAGCTTGACACGGGCGGTAGATCAAGAGCCTGGTTGAACCAAATTGAGTTATTCCATCGTAAAACGAGAAAGTACTGGAGCGAGCTGATATCGAGGCATGATAGAGCTACATTGTCAGAGAACATAGACAGACTGCAGCAGTCCGTAGCGGTAAAAGGCCCTCATCTACAGCTAGATCAGGCTGCTACTTATATCGCCTTTTCCTCTTCTTGTTTTCTCCGCGCAAAGAATCACGACACTCAATCTCCCATCAATCAGACAACTCTTTCCTATCCAGTCCACCTACAGCTCTTCTGATCCGATGAGCAAGCCAGTGCGCTTCACCGTCGACGATGAAGATGATCTACCCAAGCAAGACCCAGCCGAAGTCGAAAAACTACAAAACATGCGTCTCGGCGACTCTGTCCCCGGTAGTGCAACCTCGGGTTCCGCCAGTGTCAGCCGCTCTACAACTCAGCAAGAACTTGCAGCTGCTTTGACAGGTGCAGGCAGTCGTCGGTCTTCGCGCGCCGAGATTCATCATGGTCATGGATCGCACTCACGCATTCATTCGCCTGATATCTCCCCGCCTTCGACACCGCGTAATGATCCAAGTATGTCCTTTGCTCATTTTTGGCTGCTGCTAATGACAGATGACCCGTATCGACGATCGGCGCGTGTACCGCAGTCCAAGTCACTCGCAGATATCCCACCACAATTCATTTTTCAAAAGCACTCAGCTGCTCATTCAACGCACTCATCACACACGCATCTCAAAGACTTCTTCAACAATCACCATGAAAAGTCAGACAAGGGGCACAAGTCGCATTCAGGCTTTGACTTGGGTCGCTTCTTCAGGCATGGCGCGAAACGAAGTGGTACAGCGACACCGACGAGTGCCGGATCAACAACTGCTGTGTATATGCTTGAATTTGACTCAAAGGTGCCGAAAAAGGTGAAAGGCGATAATCACGATGGTTTGCATCAAAAGTATGGCAAAGCGGGCAAGTTGCTCGGAGCGGGCGCAGGTGGCTCAGTGCGCATCATGAAGCGAAATGCAGATGGCCATCTCTTTGCCGTCAAGGAGTTTCGTGAGCGCGGCACAACAGAGACGCTCAAAGAGTACAACAAAAAAGTTACGGCAGAGTTCTGTGTCGCAAGTGCGATGCATCACCCGAATGTCATTGAAACGCTTGAAGTGCTCAAGGAGAATGCAAAGTGGTATCAGGTCATGGAGTATGCGCCATTTGACATGTTTGCTATCGTCATGACGGGCAATATGACACGACCAGAGATATTCTGCTGCTTCAAGCAATTGTTGCGCGGTGTCGAATACCTGCATGGTATGGGTCTTGCCCACCGAGACCTGAAACTCGATAATCTCGTCGTGGACGAGCATGGCATCGTCAAGATTATCGATTTTGGCAGTGCTATCGTCTTCAAGTATCCCTTTGAAGAAGAGATTCATGAAGCAACAGGCATTGTCGGTTCAGATCCGTACCTTTCTCCCGAGACTTGCACCAATATCCGGTATTCGCCCGAGCCGGCAGATATCTGGTCCTGCGCAGTCATCTTTTGCTGTATGTGTCTTCGTCGGTTCCCATGGAAGTCGCCGCGCCTCTCAGACAACTCTTACAAGTCGTTTGCAATGCCCGATCCATTATCGGAGGAAAAATGCAAGCCTGAAGCATTGCGACAGGCGCCCACTGAACATCAGGTCCCAGCATCAAGTGGGAATCCGCAACCCATTATTCGTGGTCCGTGGCGGCTCTTGCGACTACTGCCACGGGAAGCACGGTCTGTCATCAAAGGCATGCTCGAGCTGGATCCGGAAAAGCGCTTTACGATGCATGATATCGTGCTTGATGATTGGATTCAGTCGGTGGAGATGTGTTATGCCGACAAGCACACGGGGACATTCTTCAAGAGCAGCAGTCATGAGCATCATCTGGTTGGACACGAGACGCAAAAGAAGTGAGGCCCTTGTAGAGTCAGAGATACCCTGTCTAGCATGATGTATATACGAGTATTCCCCCTTGATTCCTGCTTCTCTTCAGTGTCTGGTTTTCGTGATTTTCGCGCGACAGATTGAAAACAAAGCGCAACAACAAAAGGCATAAAGGTAGAAGAGAGCGGAGCATGAGTGCTTCTGGCTCGCCAAAGCCAGAGTCGAAGAACGGCTCACCTGTACCAGTAAGCGCATTCACGCCCGTCAACAGCAGTCCGCAAGCAGAAGAGGCCTTGTCACCAGAAGAGTCACTTAAGCGGAAACGCATTTCTAGTGCAAGCAGCCACAAGACGACTCCAAGGCTCAAGAAGAAAGTCAAATCAGGTGAAGCATGGAAGCCTCCGTTCGATCTTGAGTCCTGGGAGGGACTTGCTCAAATCGATAGTGTTTCGCGTGCTGAAAATGGCGAGTTGGCTGTTTCGCTGATTTGGAACGATGGCCATACGTCTCTTTTGGAGGCATCGATCGTGAACGTTAAGATGCCGCAGGCCGTGATACAGTATGCTGGCCGTTAGCCGTGACAATAATACTAATGCTAGGTTCTATGAAAAGGCACTGGTTTTGGAAGGCGATTCAATGGAGGAGGAACTGGCGGCCCGCTCAGATGCAGATTCTATTCCAGAGGTGATGCAGTCGGATGCAAGCAGTGACGAGGACTTCTCCGAGCCGGTTGTTACGAAGGCTCCTCCTCCCAAGAAGCGCGCACCTCCTCCTTCTGCTTCTGCTTCTCCAAAAGTGTCCAAACCACAACCTTCACCAGCAAAAGGCAAAGCACGTACAAAGCCCAAGCCAAAGGAAACGTACTGGGAGATTGAAGGGATTGTTGGAGAACGCATGAGAGGAGGCAAGAAGCAGTATCGTGTACGATGGGTGGGATTCTCTGCAAAGCATGATTCATGGGTTCCAGAGGAGCACTCGCTTGAGGATTGCCCAGAGGCGGTCGAAGAGTACCTTGATCGGGAAGCCAAGAAGAGGGCGGCTCAAGAGAGTGAGGTTTCAGAAGAGATTTCTGACTGAGCTTTCAACTATGCGTCATTTTGTGTACATATCTTTCTCGTAGCTTGCTGACATCTCAATGCCAGCTTGAGCATGCTGTATTGGTATAGCAGCCTCTTCCTCATCGCAGTCCAGGCAGTATGCTCGAAGGTGTTTTGGTCATCGCGATCGGCTACAAGATGCTCAAATGCAATTTCGACGACACTTTCACGCGCCTCGACATCGCGCACCATGGCTAAATTCAATGCGCGCACGCTGACTGCACCCATCGCGGCCTTTTCAATGGTACGTTATGATCCAGCTAGCACTAGTCTGCTCACTCCAGGCATGCATTGTCTTTGCTTACACTCGCTCATCGATACACGCTGCAAAAATGAATGTCGCAGAAAAGAGAAAGCTGGATGGCGGCAGTGTCGATTTGAGGCGCGAGGGACTGAGGCAGCGTGGCATCGATACGGCACAGGTGGAAGCAGGTATCTCAAAAGATGAGGAACGGATACGAGATGCGATCAGGAGATGATCTTGTTTGTGCTATCATTATCATGGCTTACGATGCGCAATACTTATGAAGAGCGATTGGGAGCCCCCGCATGCCTGAATCGGCCGCCATTATGCTTGTTTCGAGCAGCTATTTAGCGCAGCAGATGCTCGCGCAACTAGCCTAACTCAAAAGTAAAAGCGCAGTCTCTTTTTGTAGCGCACGAATTGAATGTGGCTATTTGTGACGAGATACAATGGTCTGGAAGGCAAGGGATGCGATCTGAATGTCCTTGATCGCTTCTAAGTCGAACCTATCGAGACCTCCTTTGAGTAGAGAAAGCGCCTTGCTGTTTTTATCCCAAGTTGGTTCAAGCTTGGACCATTCTTCGAAGTTAGCAGGGGCGAAGTACCCTTCACTATTGATGTAATAGGGATCTGTATAGGGCTCAACATCCTCGCCTGGTTCATCATCCAAGTTTTTGCATTTGGAGCGAGTTTGAGGGGCACTGTAGAATTTAGAGGTCGTGACGGTGTCCTTCATTTGAGCTTCTAGTGCGGCGATACGGGCCTCAACCTGATCGTTGGCCTTTTGCATGGCTTCTGCGCAGCGTATTGCTGCTTTGATGCGGCGTGCATATATCCCATAAAAGATGTAGGTCTCGAGGCCGGCTTGCTGAGCGATGAATTTCAACTCATCCTTCCAAGCATCTAGGCCATGATTGATCCTCCTGGGGTTCCTCAACATCGCGTTGCAAGACGGTTTCAGACGTTGACCCGGAGTAATAGTGCCTCTCTACACAGCGACAGGACTCCTAGCCTGAACGGAATTGACGCGTATGCGGAGGACTCAATTCTGGGAGAACAGTGCACGCACACGAGGTAGCTGCAGATAAGACTTCTTTCGAATAGGAAGAAGAGTACAGCACTCTTGCCAGCTAAGACTAGACTAGGGTCGCTTGCAGGAGCGCTGACGTGGCAGAGAATTATCACGGGAGTCGAGTGTTCAGGGGCTGAGCCACTTGACTTCCTAACAGAATGCTTTGCTCTCATTTGGTGAATACCTGCTCGACGACATCGAGCCGACTGTTCAGCATCTTCCTAGCAAAAGTCAGCCGATATTGAGGACTTGACCGACATACACGGCATCAGACACATGCTGCAAGTCTGCAAACTCTTCCTGTAATTCTCGACAGTGCTGCATCATACGTTCGAGCTGCTGAGCTTGTTCTTCAGCAGAATGCACTTGCTTTGAAGCTTCTTGCTGATCATAGAGAGCAGCAGCATGACACTGACTGGCGACCTATTGTCGTCAGCGAGAAGGCCTTCATGAGTAGCACGAAACGGACGACTTCGACACGGGCAGCCAGAGCATTTAGAAATGTATCGTAGCGTTCAGCAAGAGCATCTGAATTGGCAGCAAGCTGTGTATAGCATTCTTCAGCAAGGTTCTGAGCGTGTGTCATGGGTCATGGGCAGCAGCTGCAGTGGCCGCGTGGAAATTCGCCATAAAATTTTATGCGGTCGGGAGTTTGAAATTTCGGGAGGATCGCCGGACGAGAAACACTCGAGCTCGAGCTCATGATCAATGAGCTACTGCTTGATTGAGTTTTCTATTTAGCGCTAGCCGGCCATGCCTATGGATTTATATGGAAAGTGAAACCGTCACAGCTTGGGGCACTTGCTCTACAGCTTTGATCGACCATGAACAAGCTTCCACAAGAACTGCTACTTTGTATCTTTGAGCAGCTCGATGCATTGGGTCTAGACAGCGCCCGGTCTACTTGCCGTCTCTTCTATGCTATCATTAGCGAGAATCACTGTTTCAGGCTTCTATGCAAAGGCCATATCACTTCTCGTGGATCCGTCCCAAGGATTCACTCGACGTGCAAGAAGAGACGCTTCATCGAGTCAAAATCAAACAAGACATCAATTTCGGCCACTGTCAGCCCCATCCAGTCGATACAAGTGTCGGCAAAGAAGTCAGCGCTTGTCACGATAGCGAGTGTAACCGCATTTTGGTCGCCTGCGAAAAGGCCTGCCGAGGCACGATCATCGATGTCAAGACTGGTCAGATCATCTCTCGCAATAGAGTATCACGGGCCGGAACATATAAGTAGAGATGACCTTCTCATGATGCGACCACGAATGGCATGTTCTGCGTCGACGTGGAACAATAAAGTCATACTCGTCTCGTATGACCACGCCTCTGGTCGTCGGATAAGCAAGAAATATCGCGGCCAGTGTGCTCGTGCAATACGGACCCGGGCAAATCATGGCTACCGTCGTTGAAAGACGGCTTGTGTTCGCACATTTGGGCTTTTTAAACCAACCATACGTCCCGCAGCGTCGGCAAGGACTTTGAGGACGTTTGGATGTTTCCAGGGAAGTTCTGTACGCCAAGAACGACGATCGCCATCCACACCTGCCTTGCTTGCGGCGGGCGTGATCCCGTGTTTGACAAATGAGTTCCCGTTGCCCGTGGGCTTCAATGGAGCAGTGGATGATTCTCGCGAGTCGTCCTTCACTACTTGAACAGGGACACCAGCTCGAGCGGCCACGAACGACGCTTTCTTGATCATGGCATGGCAGAGTTCGTTCACTCTACCGAACCCAATAACGGTTTCCTCGAAAGGCAACGCTTCCTGCGAGACTTTGCTGACCAGCGTTATTAGGATGGCTTTATCGCCTTCCAAGCCAGCTTCCTTGCACATTGCAGAAATCTCTGCAATCCAACGACGCGGGGAATCAGAACCAGGTCTGAACCCCGATCGTTACTATTAAGTTGCGCCACATCGATTGAATGGATCTCGAGATTAATACGCCGATACTCACCGGCCGAAAATACAACATCCATTAGAGAGCTGACCACACATCACTATCGAGTGCTTCAATTTGGCAAACTTCACGACAATCAGTCTTACATTCCTGCCACAAATGTTTTGCTCTACTTCTCCTCATCAAAGGCGCAGGCCAAATCGATGCCCCGACTTGCTCAGAAACGTGGAGAAGCTTCCGACAGAAGTCCTGCTCCATATCTACGAGCTCCTCAACCCTTCTGACCTCGAAAGTATAACGTCCACTTGTCGCGCTCTGAGCACCTCTGTGACTGACCAGATCTGGGAACAGGCGCTCTTGGCTTGCTATATCACAGCTAAAGGGCCGATCTCAAGGATCGAGACCACATGGAAAAGTGAATATTTGTATCGCAAGCAAATCAAACGTGATATCCAGCGTGGAGAAAGAAAGACCTTCAAGGTCGAACACGGCTTGGACAATCGTTGCAGCTTCGGCTATGACTTCAAACGCAACCATGCTGAAATTGTTGATCGGGTCGCTCCCCGGTTCGGACTCGTCCTTGATATAGCCTCTTGCGATATCGTGATTCGCGGTGACCTCAATAACGAAGAACAGCCTGACCAAGCGTTCGAAAATGGAAATTTGTGAGGAGCTTCTGTCAAGGTGTTGTGGTAAGTGACAACACTCACGCGATCGCGCTCTTCACGCCGAATTTGACTTCTCGCTCTTGGAAATACAACAAGCTGTCCGAGGCTCAGTCGTCTCCAGTGAGCGCGTCTGCATCGCTTGGCAATCTTCTAGTCACAGGAGATAAATCTGGTCAGATCAAATGCTGAGACACGAACACAATGAAGTTTATCGGTGCCATGCGAACAGCATTGAAAGACATATTGCAAATCTTTCTCGAGGATGAAACAATTTTGGTGGTAGGTCCGCTTCGGAAAGACCGCTCCAATTGAAATGGAGCAGTCGACTTCATCAGTGTGCCCAGCATGCTGTCGATTGCCTGTCATCCCATTTTGGACCGACAAAATGCAAAAGTTCGCGGGGCAGACTTGGAAAGCAAACGCGTTCTGCTCCTACTCTATCTTTCCTGGTTCGCAGAAGCGCCTTTGATTGCTGTGCAAGATTTCGGGCCCGAAGGGCAACCGATAAAATTTTGCCAGCTTAAAGAGGGTGACGAACTGAAATCTGTTGCCGTTGGGCCCCCTGGCCCTGTCCGCTGGTTCGCTGTCCTGAGTCTCTTGGCTTTTGTCCAAATTTATGATTTCGCAAGTCCCACACAGCCGCTTATCTCTTACAAAAATTCCTGGTGGACTGAAGAATACGAGTGCCACGCGCTTTCTATGAGCAAGACTGTTCTGGCTATCGGCAAAACGGATCGATCCGTCGAACTGTACGATGTTTTGACTGGTAGACGCATGCGATCGATGTTTGAGCGCGAATGGCCGCAATCGCCTGAGGGATCTGAAGAGGAGTATGTGGATTGGTCGTGCGAGTACGGCTGTTTTAATCGCAATCGACAAGCTCCAGAATTGCGGGAGATTCACCTGCATCCGTACTTGCCGCAGGGGATCGTTGACTCTGGCATGGAAATCGCTGCCTTCAATTTCAATTCCGACATGAAATAATGAGTCGTACTATATTTCAGTACATGCTACTATTGCTTCAGCTCTTATGACGATGGCATACGCTTCATTTGCGAATCAGAGAACCTCAAGGATAGTATATCAGAGGACGTCTCGTCAAGGCTTCCCGGAGGTAACTGTTTTCTTATAACCTAGGCAAATTGAGTGGCTGTCGATGACCCCGCTGCCTGATCATGCTTAAGATCGCCACATAGGTATGTATTCTTCATCCATGATATGGATCTCAGCTCCTTGAAATTAGGTGTCCATCTGAATCTCGACCATTTTCAGGCAGAGATCCGAGCTCCTGTGAGGGAATTGCGCACGTTTGAGCATATTTACCGTTCACGATACGCTCAAAAGATATCAGGAGATACTCGGACTGCTTGGAATAATAGCTCCTCCTCTTGATCAGACGTCTCTTTCTCGATTGCGCTATACAATGGATCATAGCAAGATGAATCATGGCAATATGGATCATGGCAAAATAGGACACGGCGACATGGATATGGGCGCTTGCTCCATGAATGCAAGCAGCTTCATCGCTTCACTTGCGCTGACACGAGCAGATGTATCTCAATGCTGATATCAAGAATCTCTGCATCTTGACGAAACAATGGCACATCACAGGTGCTTGGTCTCTGTTGCAAAGCTGCGTTGTGATTGTCCTCTTCGCGATGCTTTTCGAATTCCTTCGAGAGCGCATTCGTCGCTACGAAGCTGGTCTTGGCTCTTTGCAGCTTGACGGCGCGCAAGGACGCAGCGCATCGCCTGATCGATCGGCGATGCGCAGTGTTCGGGCTTCAAAGTAAAACATCGCGCATCCATTCAACAAGCTCACATCAGGCAACAGCAAGTCATCAAAGCACTGCTGTACGCGTTTCAGGTGACTGTTTCATATGTGCTGATGCTGGTATTCATGGTATGAAAAATCATCTCTGCGACTGAGCTGATGCGCAGACATTCAATGTCTATGTCATGGCTGCCGTGGTGATCGGCGCCGGTCTTGGTCACTTTCTCTTCAATACTGATCCTGCAAGTGTCGGGAGCAAGACGATGGCTTGTCATTGAATGATTCTGCTACTTGGGACCAGATGGCGGGCATATCGTCTGGCATATAGTACCTTCGGAAAGCTGTCAAACCCTAAAGAGGTTAGCCGTTCTAGGATAACCCGCTCTGATCATAAGACTGATAGCTTATGCTTCTCTGTCATATTGTCTTTCTGGCCTTGTCAGTCTGCGTAGCTTCGCTGCCAGCGAACACGCGTCCGTCAACTAAATCCGTCAAGTCTAGTGCCTCACCTGCCAAGACTGCCCCTGTACGGCCAAAGATCCAGCCTGCCCCACAAACAGACGCGGCAAAGTCTACACCGGAGGGCGCCAAGCAGGACGACTCAGGCGTTGCGAAAGCAAAGACACAGGAAGCAAAAAGCGCTTACATGCTAGCTGAACGTAAGCAATCTGAGGAAGCGCAAGACTCGGCTCGCGCTCAGCGCGACAAGAATGCAGCACGAGCAAGCTTGCAAAGAAGTACAGACGAACGCAACTGGATCAATTCGCAAACTCAAGAGCGAAAAGCAGATACCAGTCGTGCAGTAGAAGAGCGCAGGCGCCTTGAAGCCCAGGAGCGTGTATCAGACAGCCGTCTGACAGCTGAGCGACGAACGCTTGAACAGCAGCGGATCGCCAACCAAGACAAGGAACGAGAGCTTTTCCTTGAACGTCAGCGTAGCATACAGAAAGACAACCAGATTCTTTCCGATCAAGCACGCAATCTCAATGCAAATCTTAACAATGCAAGAAGGTCGCTTGCCTCGCAGCAAGGACAGCTGAAAGCCCTCAATAGGAGCAGCATCAGTCAACTCAACGTAAACAACGCCTTGAGCAATGTTGATACTACTGGTTTCAGCAATGTTGGTCTTGGCACACCTGAAGGTGGCTCCTTCCTCAGTAGCACTGTCGGCTCCATCAACCTGGCTGATATCATCCGAGTAATCGGACAACCAAAAAATGGCGGATTCTTCTCAGAAGGGCAGCTCCGTCGTCTTGACGATGCGCAAATAGCATCGCTGGCTGCGCTCGGCATGGTGCGTCCAAGTGATCTCAAGCGCTTGCATGCTGAGGGCCGCGCGCGAGCAGTTCTGACTGCTGTACCTTAGGATGAATCGTAGTAGATCTGATCTGCCTCTAGAAGGCTGCGAACGCCTGCTGGAGAAATGAGTGTTTGTGAAGCAGACAATGTCGACTTTTGACTAAATCTGCGAGCTACTGCATCAAGGAGGAATGTACCAATGGTGGCTACACCGCCCTCATTCGATGATCCACGCGGTAAAATGACGTCTGCATGGTTCTTTGTCTCACTGACATACTTATCGAAGCTCGGTTTGACCTCGTTGATCCAATTTGTCAGAATTTGATCCAGGGCGACTCCGGCGGCACTCTTGTCCAAGACAGTATTCGATAAGCGAGTATCTGCATCTGTATCGATAAAGATGCGCAAGTCGCTTCGAGCACGGATCTCAGGAAGCATGGCGTAGACGCCCTCAACAAACAGCACAAGCAGATCGCCTTCATCTGCCACGGTTGCTTTGTCATTATCCTTTGCAAGATTTGCAGCTTCAACAAGCAGATCAAAAGCTTGTATCACACCAGCCATGTCCAAGCCACATGGCTCTTCGACATGTTTCGCACCCTCAACTTTATAGGCTTCAAGCGAGAGAATTGTGGTGCCGACGAGCGGGTAGCGCGAGAGCAGCAGCCGTGTGAGCTCTTGAGCCAGCAGATTCTTACGAGCTCCCACTCCACCAGCTATAGCAACGACAAAGAGCATAGCCAAGCCACAGCAATTCAGCTTCTTTTCCAATTTCAGTAGTTGCTCTTGTTGTGGTTTGTGTTTTTATTGTTTCACATTTGTGTGACGACACAAAACAGAGCGCGCAATTGAAAGCCTAAGTCTCTTGACCTTGCGTAGCTTTTTCTTTTGTATCTCTCTTTTCGCTTTCATGTCTTTTCTCTTTGGTAGCAAGAAGGAAGCTGTAAATCTTGCTGCTGTCGATAGTGATGCTCTAATACATGTCCTCAAAGGACTCGATCTTGTTCTCGATGACCGAATTCCAGAAGCGCAAGCTGTCTTCTCCGCTGGGAACTCGTCATTTCATCTCGTTGGCAGTGCTGTTGTTTCTTTCATTCAAGGCGTTCTTGGGTTCGAGCCAGAAGTCCTAAAGCGCGCTGGTGGTGAGCTGGAAACGGCCATATCTGCACTAGAAAATGGTTCGCGGACAGCACACAAGTACAAGGTCACTACGAGCACTTACCCACCAGGCCTTGAGTATGAAATTGTTCAAGGCGAATGTTTGTTGATGCAGGCCATCACTGGTTTTGCGGGCGAGACCATCATGAATTCGCTCAAGTCGGTTTTGAAGATCAAACGCGCGTATGCCATGTTTGACAAGATCTTCAAGCAGCACGGTGACAAAATAATGGCGCAACACGCGCAAGTATCTGTCGATGTGCACGAAGACCCGACAGTTCCACTAGTGGACGAGGTCATACAATCGGGGGCGCTGCTATGCTATGGTTTGTTAACTCTGATTATCTCTCTATTGCCCCCCACGCTCTCGAAAGTGCTGCATGTGCTAGGCATGCACAGCAACCGTAAGGACGCGCTCACATACCTCTGGCTCGCCGCTTCCAAGCCACAATCGTTGCACGGTGCAGCCGCCTTTGCAAGTTTGGTGCAATACTACGGAGGCGCTGTTCAGCTGTGCGATATCTATACAACAACTGAGGGTCCCGACGGTTGGCCGACAGACAGGGCCAATAAGACATTGCAAAACGTCAATGCGTTCTATCCAAAGGGCAAGCTTTGGATTTTGCACGATGCCAAGCTGAAATCGATGGAACGTAATTTGAGCGAGGCCCTCAATATCTTGGACCGTGGCTTCCAAGGCGAAAAGCCACAATTACCGCAGATTGAGTCGCTCATGCTGTTTGAGTATGCGCTCAATGCGACGTTCGACCATCGTTACCAGGAGGCTGCCGCACATCTCATCCGCGTTCGGGATCAGAACGACTGGTCGCATGCGCTGTATACTTACTTTGCAGCATGCTGTCTGTTGCAAGATGCGCGAACAAATGGGAATGCCGCT
Organism: Protomyces gravidus; assembly: GCA_003717255.1. Lineage (NCBI taxonomy): Eukaryota > Fungi > Ascomycota > Taphrinomycetes > Taphrinales > Protomycetaceae > Protomyces > Protomyces gravidus. Next base: position 97,175 of record QXDP01000295.1, read on the forward strand.
TCACTGGAAGAGGCATCTGCACTTCTCGAGAAAATCCCGGCCATGTTCCAAACTAAAGCAAAGCTCTTTGGCGGCGTCAAGCGAGTGCCGGTCGAAGCCCTTATCGAACGACGATTGCGCAAGTGGTCTGCTCGGCGCAGGGGAGCGCTTGATGCAGGCTTAGCTGAATTCGCTGGACCGAACCCAATCATGGAGCTCATTTACATCTATAATGGCTATCGACGTATGTCGCCTGCGGCACTCGAGCGATGGGCAAATGCAGCGCCGGCACCTGTTATGGATGCTGACGATATTCTGTGCAGCAAACTCATGCAAGCTGTCGTGCTGCGCAACCTTGGAAGGATAGATGAATCTCGCAAAATTCTTGAGCGAGATGTACTTGCCAAAAAGAAGAGTGGAACTGATGAAGTGTGGGCGCTGGCGTTCGGTGAGTATGAGTATGCTTGTTGCATGTACTGGCAGGCTTTGCCACTGGAGCCGGCTCTTCGCAAGCAACAGCTCGACGAGTGCTATAGTCATCTGCGTGCGGCCGTGGATTATGGTGATGCTAATGAGCTAGAAGGACGACTGAATATACGTGTACAATTGGCAAAAGAAGTGGTTAAGGCGCAAAGGCTATGACGATGATTAATGCGATATGAATGTACTTATAGCTTTATATTCATTCTTGCTTCCCCGTCGCAGTATCCCCATGCCAAGAGCACTGATCCGTATACCAGTATCACGCCTGCATTGACTGTATTGAGGACGAGAAATGCTGGTACCGCTGCAGCAGTATATGCCATCGCTTTCAAAAGTATGAAGCGATTCAGCGGCTTGTACATTGATAGGATTTCAACAAGCACCACAAGCGTCCCTACAGCGATATTGACGCTTTGTAGAATCGGTACTGGCGCAACAAGCGGATCAAAGACGCCTGTGATGAATGTACAGAAGGCCCGCGGATAGAAGATCGCCCATATTGCCGCATAGACTTGATAAACGCCGCCGAGTATAAGTACAGTATTGGCGACTGTGGTTAGCGATGATCAGAATGGGAACAATCCTTACGTTCAGACTTTATGAGCGTCATGCAGCGCGCGAGAGGCAAGCCAAGCCTCTCTTAACTATGCCCATCGCTGAAGAACAGAGAGCAGAGCAGAGGACAAAGCGATGTGCAAAAGACCGAGCACCAGCTCATTCTCTGCTGCATTGACCTCTATACGCTTCTCTTGTACGTGCACTGAGCTTTCTGACTGACAGCCCTGCATTGGAGAACAACCCAGACGAAGGAAACGACAGCATAATATATGCACGTATTAGCAAATATTGACATCTAGCGTCTCACTGGTTTTGAGACCCATGCTTCCGGTTGCCACTCGCCCTTTTCATTGCGCGTACCTGGCGCTTCCATGTAGTCTGATGAGGGCTTCTTTGACGGCTTATTTGTTTCAGAAGGCTGCTGCTGGTCAGACTGCGGTGCCGCGAGCTTCAACTTTTCTTCCTCCCAGCGTTGCTGCACAAGCAAAGCATTATGCTGAGTTTGGTGGATCCGTGCCACTTCCTGATACAACTCATCCAGCGTCGGTGCGTCTTTCTTTGTATGCCGTAGCCATGCCATCCACTGAGGTGTAACATTGTTGTCTGTATAGTGTCCATCGTGAACATACTTGACGGTTCGCCGGTACTTGGCTGGATTGAGTGGGTTGTATGACTCAAAGTACTTGTTGCCATCAAGGTCAAAGCCCCGGAAGAAGGTCTTCCGCCATGGCAGATGCAGTGTCTTCCAGCGACCGTAGTAAAGATTCGCAAACCACGTGGGCTTGTATGCTTCTTTCATGCCTTCAAGATGGTCGCGGTTGGGTAGAATGTCGTCGGTGAAATTCGTGGCAGTCGACGACGTAGCCATCATGTCGCAAATCGAGCCGCTCGCTCGAGAGCATGTCTTGAGCCAGGCCGCGCTAGGCAAAGTACCGGAAGACTGGTCACAAGCACAAGGTCTACTTGTTTCACGCTTAGCAGACGTTCTGACGCGATGGCCATCAACCATCGACGCGACATCGCTTGCCGAGCAAATCAACACATACCCTGCGCCGCCGCACACAATACAGCGCCTTGCAGAGCTGCTGGTAGATCCTCACTGCTGGTATACAAATGTGGATAAGTATGTTCGCGCACTTGTCAAGGTTTTATCGGTACGCTATAGGCTATGTTCGAAAAACGCGCTCATACTTCAGGTCACGTCAACTACTCTTGATTTCGACGAAGGAGAGTCACAGCCGGAGCCTGCGGAGGCTTCTCTTCTGGTTCCGATCCCCTGGTTGACGGAAGATATGCAAACAGTCATGCCAAATGGTGTCGTATTCAACCATGGCGCGATCGATGATCTGCCAACTGGAAGTGCGCCCATGGATGCAGCCGATCTAGGGCCGCAGTCTGAGGAAACGAAAGAGGCGATTGCACACTTTGCCAGTGCGCAAGCAGCGCCAGCATCAGAAATGCAACCAGAATGAGTTCATGCCAAACTCATAATATACAGGCTGCATCACCTTGCGAACGCAGACGAAGATTGTGCAAGAAGTCGATATACAGATTTTGCGTCAGTGCAAAGTTGTCGTGCAGAACGCGTCTGGCAAGCGCGTGCATGAAGCGCCGGTCTGCTTCTGGAAGACAGTCGATCCAATATGCCTGAAGACTTCGTTGCAATGACAGACTTCGAAGCTCTCCGGCGCTCATTTCTGCGAGGACATGCAATACGATAGGCGTAGTGTAGGCACCGAGCCCGAAAAGGCATAATGATTGCAAGATACGCGAAATGCGCAAAAAGTTGTGTCGATTGTGGAGGAGATTCGAGTAGCAGGACTCGTAGCTGCTTGTTCGCGAGAGCTGCTTCAGGTCTTCGTCTTGCCATTGCATGCCGTAAAAGTCTAGCATCATATCTAGAGCGCCAAGCATTCTTGCCTTAGCTATCTGCGAACTACGCAGCGCCTTGATTTCTGTCTGATTGAGCGGTGAAGCCATGGAATTTACGCCTGCATCTTTGAGCGGGAATAGCCACTGGATGTATCCATGCTTGTCTTCGAGAAGCGTGTGCTGCCCGTGCCATCTGGAAAGCAAGGTGTCGATACTCAGATTGTCGGGTCGACATGGCATAGCGTGAAGGTAGAAGCGAACATTTGGGCCAGCTGTCTGCTTGATGACCTTGCCTTGCATCTCTTCGAAGCTCTTGTTGAAGTTCGGGTCCACTGGTGACAGCTGGTGGCTTTTGTTTTTGTTCATGTCGCGCGCATAAACAAAGGCGCGACCGTCAAATGCATTAATCACGACTGGACGATGGCAATCGCCGAGGATGAATTTATCTACAAATGCAAAAGGCTAGTCTATGAATCATGAGACCAATGTATCATGATAACCTCATCATACTGATTCCTTTGGCAGCGGGGAGGATGAGTGCGTCTGCAGCAGCATCACATCAGCTGATTCGAGTTTTTGCAATACCGTTGGTGGGTAGACGATTGCAAACATGACCATGACGAGGAACATGGTCAACGTGTCAAAGACGTAAAACGGGGCCTCGTGCGTTGCAAGCCATCCTTCACGACCTTCAATGTACTCCACCAATCTGTAAATGCTTCGAATCATGATGAGCACACTGGTGATGTGCAGTGCGGCGAGAATACGCTCAGCACGAGCAAGTCTCTTGATGTCGAATAGTGGAGCGCCGATGTCGTGGGAACGACCATTGTAGGTGCCATTGTGCGATGCTTTGCGAATGCGTGATTGAAAACGCACGGCAATGATCATGTAATAACCGAAAGCAAAGAGCTGAATGATCAGACCAACAACGACGACCCATTGCCCGTATTTGCTGATATCGCCAGCAATGGCTTGCATGCCGCCTCCGGAACCTTGTACCCAGAGTGAAATGACATCGAAAGTCACGAAAATCTTGGTCAGGTACCTCACCTTCATCATGCTGTAATTTTCTGCATGTTCGGCTAGAATGAGCTTTTTGAGGACCATGTAGATGGTCGCTGCAAAGAAGATTGGCGGAAGAAGGAGGAGTAACGATTGAGCGATGTATGGTCCGAGTGCCTCGAGATCACCAGCAGAACTGATGCGGGCTGCATAGCCTGCTGCTTCTGATACACCGCCAATAACGAAAGGAATGAAGTAATAGCTTTTATGTCTTACTGTGAGGTAAATGAAGTAAATGGTTGCGATCGCAAATGCTACTAGGCCGATGTAGGAAAGCACGTTCGAAGGGGCGTAATACCACAGAGCCATGTTGCCAGTAGTAGGTAGTGATGACCGAGAAAGAGGGAGGTTCAGTCATCTTTATAGTCTTTGTTGCCAAGCTACGGCCTTGCTATAAGCGACTGTAAGCGCGGCCGTGCCTGTTCTCGCAACAAACACGCAGCCTTGTCTCGGTTCCTGGACGAGTTTAGCACGCATTGCTGAAAATTTACCGCAGAAAAGTGCGTGCTTATTTGCGCAGTTGCGTGTTTAAATGCTTCTGCGAGCACGAGCCTGTCGTCCAGGCGTCTTTGCGTAAATGCAGCATTCTTGGCGGCAGTCAGGCCGTCTGTCTGCGACTGGCAGAGGATCTTTCAGTTACTCGGCAAAGAAGCTTAAGCCCGTCATGGGAAGCACGACTTCTATCGTGCGCGTCTGCATGCCTGAATGGGAAGATAGCTTGAACAGTGGCAAGCTTTCAGAATATTTCAATCGAGGTCCATCAGCGTGACCTTGACTGAGTTCTTCAGCATGCTTCCTAGAGGCTGGTGTCCAACTCAACTTGTATGAGCTCGCTCGCTGCCCTCATCGGCAGAACTGCCAGCCCGTCAAATGTCAAGTGCAGCATATGCATGTGTCAAATCCAGCTGCAGGTCATATTTGCCAATGCCGCAATTGCAAAGCGGGATAGACTAGGAAATTTCCGGTCGAAATGGTTTACTATAGACTGCAAGGACGTATAGCGGCGAAGCTATGGAGCACCGTCTTCGATTGTGCTTTCGGTCTGCCAATAAGCATTTTGCTACTACGCAGACAGAGCAATCTCGTGTATTCGACTACGGCCATCTGGTGCAATCATATTCTCCGGCCCGTTGCGCTTGGACCTTTGACGTGCGCCACTCCTGTATGTCACGACCACCAAGCTTCTTGACCAAAGTGTCTATAGTTTATTTTCGCGCGATCGAGACGTCGAACGTCTGCCGTCTTCTTCGAAGTATCAAGTGCCATCAAGGTTCTGTCATCTCTCGCAGCGGGATTCGTCACAAGCTTGGTCAAGAGGAACCCGACGACGCCATCGGTAAGCCGCACGTAATTCCGCACAACTAATATCGCCTAAAACGGACTTACACTTCCTGACGCGCTTCTGCCAAATTCCAACCGCCCTCTGCCGATTTTTTCGACAGGAGCGACCCTCGGCACTGAGTCGGCAGCCTGGTCTCAACGAGACAGCTCGATCCGAATGTGGCGCATTGTGGGCATTGGGCAATTACGCAAGTTGCAATGTCGAATGACACACCTGCCAAGACGAATCAGTTGCTTTGTCTATGTTACAAGAATTAGAATTTCCGGAGATCGGGATATTGAAGAGTATCCTGAGGAACCAGGCTATATCACAGTCAGCGATGAGTCAACAATTACGAATGGCGGTTTCAGTCGTTTCTTCTCCTCGTACGCAAGATCACTGACGGAATTATTTCAAGGCTAAGTTCAGCCATCTCCATTTGGCCAATTAAGGTTTGATTTTCCACGGGACGCCGCCGCGGACGGCGGTGAAGGGGACGGCAGCCTTATGATTTGCTCGATTGTCTCAAGGGGCCTCCCGCTTCGTTTATTTTCCTAGGCCCATGATTCATGAGATTTGGAAGAATCTAATCATACGCGAGCTGCCATGGTGGTGTTCAGGATTCACAAGCAAAAAAGCATCGGAAGTCAAGCAGGAAGGGCAGCCGCTAAGAAGCAAAGCCACGTCCTGGCCCGAACTGACAAAAAGTAATCCCGCCGCCTCTACTCGGCCTTAACGGAACTGCTGCCATCCCCTCAGATCATGAACAATCACCCTAAGTACATGACATCCTGGCCCATCTGTCAAGCAATTCTCGAGTGATATCCGCAACACAGTATGCCAGGCGAGCCTGGCACACCCACAGAACCCTCGATGACAACGCCTAAACGAAGTTACACGCATTCCGACTATGTTTGTGACAAGTGCCGCAAAGCGCACCGCAGATGCAAGCATGATCCAGCAGACGATCCGAACTACGATCCGAGCCGCATACGGAAAAGAGCGAGGAGAAAAGCAACAGATGCGCCGAGAAAGGCGAACCATGACTCGAACACGTCGGTCGGCAATGCGACTCAAAGTCCGCGCATGAGCCGTCCATCGCCGCAGCAGAAATCGCAGGTTGTGAGTCCTAGTATTGCTGTGGCCCATTTGACCAAGCCCCCTCTAAAGTCGACCATCCCTAACATCTCAAATGGAGAGCTTCTCGATGTGGTTCATCCTTACTTCTCGCATGATGGAACGCTGAGACATGTCATCTCTCTACTAGCGGATGAAGAGCTTCTCGAGGTGATTTATCCTTACTTCTCAAAGGATAAGAGGATAAGACAGCTCATTGTGCAAAATGCAGAACATAAGGAGAAGTCTAGCGGAGCTTTTCGACTTGCAGCTATCGCTCATGTTCTGAGTATTCGCTATCGCGGTTACGCATCAGCGGATATCGATAGACACATGCAAATGGCAGCGACACTGAGCAGTACTTCGACTGGAGTCGAAGGTATACTGACAGATAGCCTTCTAGCCTATACAACATTCACAAATGCGGGTGCTTTTACGGACTGGTCTGCGCATGTAGTCCGCTCGCGAGCACATCTATCTGAAAGTGCAGGAGGACGACGATGCTTCCTCTTCGATGCAACATACGGGACCACACCAGAACTAGTCGCAAGACACCGACAGTGGCTTGAACCATTCTTCACGGTTTGGCACGATAACGATTACTATGGCGGATGGTCACATGGCAACATGGTTGATCTTCTTACACTCACAGTCGATGCATGCGAAATGATCAAAGCTCCGGAAAGACTGACTCAAATTCTGCATCATCTCTTTTCACACAGAGTCCTGTACACAATCAGCAAGTATTGCACTTTCAGCAGCATCGTGTGCCAAAGCATTTATGTGTTGTGCGTCTCTATGACACAGCCTGTTTCGCAAAGCTTGCGTGAGGCCTTACTCGAGTCAATCACACAGGGCGAGCAAAAGTTTCGCGATATTGGCTTGCCTAATACCAGATGCGACTTTTCACGCATGGTATTAGGCAGAGTTTCCCAGATCCCTGCAAAAGCACCAGAACCGATCTTTGACGAGAGCAAGATGCGCATGATGCATGCTGTCGTCTTTGAGAATGATCGATTCAGAAGCCTTGCGAGCGACTTTTTCTGCTCGACATCAATTGAAGAAGCTTATTGGCGAGATTACATATGTCCAGAGATTTCAAAACAGCCAGCGCTAATGTTGGCCGCTTACGCTGCTTGTTTGTTGCACTTTCATTGGCAAGATCGACGTCAAGAGGGATTTGAATATATAGCAATGGCCAGACAGCTGCCTTTACTTGATGCAGCAACGCAGTTCGTCATGGACGGTCTCGAAACGTTGGTCCTGATCGCGTCCTCAGCGAGCATTCTGGCCTTCAACGCTCTTTTCGATAAACTGACGGCCGATTTCGTTAAAGTCGTTGCAAATATTGACGATCAGCCAGAACCTCTGAAGCGTCTACTTCTGATCGGACGTCGGCCTCCGCATTGCTCACAAGCAGATTTGATTTATTTCCGCGTCTTCAGCGACGACTTTGTCAAGTTGTTCCCAGATGCTGACTTTCAGAGTGAAAGGTCGTCTTATGCCATCGCTGAAGTACTTGCTCTCATCCTTGCCGGTTGCAGCATCTTCTTTGGCACTATTGGTGCCTTTCGCTCACGCAAGGCTCTCGGTCTATTACGCCAAATCGGCCAAGCAGGTAGGCATGTCGCGAACCCGACGCAGCCTCAAGGTTTATTTCGCATCATCATGCTAGAAGCTGCATTTGCGCTTTTTCAATTCATGGCTATGCAAGATCGTCTGGGAACTGAAACTTCAGAAATGCTCAGAAGTCGACTGACGGATGCCGAGCAATTGTGCGCTACGACGTTGCATTTTCCGAGGTTTGTGCTAAGTGCCCTGCAGGGAGCAATTTATCCGCCTGCCGCGAGCTTGTACTCGAGAGCATAGCAGATTGCAAGGGCATGGTGGATTCTAATGAGTGGAATGGTATAGCATGAATTCATGAATTATAGAATTGTTACCTGTATTGAAGCACCTTCCTTGACACATCCTGAGTCTGCTGCTCAGTGTTTTACGACGCTGTGCGTCTCAAGCTACTCAACTCGCCGACAGCATAAGCAGTTCGCGCTTCCCTTTACAACAAGCTTTGATGGACTAGCCGCCTATCTGTAGCGAATTAACGTCAGACCATCAAAGATCGGTAGTAGAACACTCGACAGCTGTACATGGCCAGCAACAAAAGTGTTGAAACGCCTGATGGCTTCGACATCCACATCGAATGCATCAGCTTTACGTTTGTCCTCTAGCGACTGTGCCGGTGGACGTGTCGGTAAGCCTGCAATTGCCACTGCGCCACGACGAAGCGTGTTATCACACACAATCAAGCCATGCGCCTTGAGCAGTTTGCGCTCCAATATTTGCACGAGATAATCCTGGTACCCAGATTTTTCTGCGTCGATAAAGATGAAATCATATTGATCCCTGCCTCCCACTTGCTGCTTATCTCGTAGGAGCGCATGCGCGTCGCCACGCAGGACACGAATGGCATCTGATTTACCTGCGGCATGAATTGCTAGCTTTGCAAAAGATGCGTGCTGTTCGTCATACTCCAGTGTCAAGACATTTTCTGCACCGGCTTCAGCAAAACATAATGCAGAGAAGCCTGTGAAGGTGCCGATCTCAAGTACATCCCTAAAGCGATGGCTCGAAATGAGAAACATGAGCATTTGAGCTTGCAGATTGGTAATCATAAGACGTTCCCCGAATGCAGTGCTTGATTCTTCTCGATGCTTCATCAGATAGCCAGATAGAGCAGGAGATGAATGTGCTGCAGCATAGTGCTCGACTGCAGCTGCGTTTTGCGCTAGCGCAGCACCTTTCCAAGCTCCAGCACTTTCCTCACCAGGACTGATATTGGCTGGATGGGCAGATTGCTGGTGAAGTTGCTGTAAATCGAGAAAGCTTGTTGTCATACTTTCTGGCATCATACCCGGCGTGCTGAAGCCCGTCGTTGGCTTCTTGTCCTCCTCTTCATCTGGCGCAAGAGCATCTGTAAAATAGCTCAGAGCATGTGGAAAGACTTCTTCTGCTAATTGAATGGCGAGATCTTCCAGTCTCAATGCAGCAAGCCTTTCAGCATCCTCTTCTTCATCATAATCAGCTTCGCCGTCTGGTTCCGCGAACTCATGCGAGTGGGTAAAACCAAAGAGCGCAAAGAAGGAGAGTCGATCTTGCTTGCTGGCCAAATCAACGATATCCTTTCCTTGCTTCCACTTGATGGCCACGGGCACACTTCTGAGTGCGCCACCATCGAACTTGAATGCTTTTTGTAGCACAAGACAGTCGTCTGCAAGATAGCTATTGCGAGCAAATTTCAATGTCAAGACGAAATCACGCGGATCGTCGCCACGGTCTATTCGCAAGTCCAAACATGATTTGAGCAAATCAAGCTCTTCTGTTTCGATTACATCAGAAAGTTCGTTTTCAGCAGACAGAACGGTGGCCCAGAAGCGCGGGATAGCTTGCGTGATGCGTGCGCGTTTTTCAAAGAGCGGTTTGAAGAGTTCTGCTTCTTTTGCAAGAAGAGTGAGCTTGGCTACTCTGAAGGACTCTTCTATGCCTGCTAGCTTGTCGACAACTGTACCTGCCAAGGCACGAGCTTGAGCATCTCCAGCCATCGTGTATACGACAGGAAGGTTGAACTGTAGTTTGACACTATGAATGAGAAATGAAGCAGTCACGCGACGATTTCTGGTTCGACTGCGAGGCCCTGCTCTGGTAGTACTTTGATACGATTGCCGAGACGATCAGTGGCATAGTGAGACTCGCTCTCTGCTTCACTCTCACTGCCCTGAGGCTTATCGTCATCTGAAGCATCTTCCTGACTCTCATCACCCGGCAGTGACGAGCGATTCGCGTTCCCTTGATCCCAAACATCTGCCTCGGTATCACTGCCTGCCTTTCGCCTGTCATTATACTCTTCTTCAAGCTTTTGCATCCACGCCTCTTGCTTCAATTGTACATCTGCCGAGTCTGTACAACTAGCATATAAATCTAGCAGCTCACGGTTGACATCGAAGAAGGCCTCACCCCAACTGAATGGAGCCATAATCGCTCTTGCTTGCTCTTCCTTGCCTGTGATGCAAAGACAAGCAGCGATGGCCTCGACGCAATTGAGTCGTAGTGGTTTACCGTAATTGACCGGATTTGTCGCGATCAAGTATGGCAAGAGACGCTCACAAGGACCACCTATCCGTCCGAACGGGACTTCTGATAGCCTTGCCCAAGAACATTCCACTACAGCGACACCGCCGTTGGTAACGGTATGCGCATCGGCCGGCGAAACAGGTATCTTGCCATTGGGCGTGACGACGACGCCGGAGAACTTTTGTCCTACACGTAGCGTCTGTATGAGTCCTTTTCGTGCCATCTTCTTGCCTGAACATCGCTTCGGGTCGCAGTGGTTGAAGTCCCACATTGCAAGGGGTACGCTGCCATTCAAACTGTCGCCCACTCGGCCATCTCTGTGAGAAACATGCAAGTCACCGGGCCCTTCTGCTTGAGAATGTTGCTGTCGTCTCTCTGCCCTCAGCCCTCCTCTGCGACCCATCTAGCCCTCAAGATTTCTTGTCGGCTTTCTTGTGTTTTCTGATCGTCGCAAATCTTTTGGTGACATCAACTCGCGGCTCACAAAATCTGGAAAGAACAGAGTGTCACCCTTATTCATTCTCGTTCCTGAGGTATATTGCTTCGAATGTCCTTTGCTAGAATGCTCCTCGCGCCCGCTCTTGCTGGTGGCGCCTACGTATCATTTGCACCACGGTCTTTTGCTTCCCGCCGACTAGCTTGCGAGAGTCCTTCGGTCGCTTCGGGACTAGGTACACAGTCATTTGGCACAAGATCCAGCCCTACAGCAACAGCAACCTCTTCACCTATTATCGACCCGCATCAATTCGCGACAGGCTCCATCATTGGCATCTTCTCGGGCATGCTCCTGCAGCGCCTCGGCCGCATCTTTTTCATTATTGTAGGCGGTGGCTACTTGGTTCTTCGGGCTCTCGGCGCTTCTGAGTTGATTCCTGAGCTACCCTGGCGGCGGGCCAAGCAGTTCATCTTGAATCGCACAACAGGCCGTGATCCGAATGCGCCTATCACTTCCAGTCCGTTGATGGCGGCCCTGACACAGGATTTGACATTCAAGGTATGCATAATTTGTGCGCAATCTACTTATACTGATACTAGGCATCTTTTCTGGCTACCTTCTTGATTGGCCTTCTCAATACATAGCCTCTTCTGTACCCATCTACCCATCTCCTCATGCATTTTGCTTCGGCGATCAATTTTCTGTTTCAACCCCGCGAGCCAGCAACTCAACCATCGACCCGACCAACCTTTGTCTCTTCTCTTCCTTTATCCCTAGCTAGACAATGGACACGCTCGCATATAGCCCATTGCTCACGCATCTGCTCAAATTCACGAGCACCACCGTCGGCCGCGACAAGGTCTACCGAACAGTCCAATACTGGTCCCGATTCTACGCTTGGTACCTTCTCCGCAAGGGCGCCCTTCCAGCCGATATTGCTCCATGGTCGGCTCTCAAGTCGCATTTGGCTCTTGCACGCAAGTTGATGCGTGTGGGTAAGAACTTGGAGCATGCGCGTGCTGCTGCGGTGCTGCTGCAGTCGCCAGCAAAGTCGGATCCGATCGTGAAGGCATTGGGCGTTGGAAGGCAGCTCGGTTATGCAGGTTACTTGACCTACGATATCGCCAACTGGGTATGCCCTTTTCAGACCAGCACGAATGAAGACTAATGATAGGCGCACGGCACCAAATTCATCACACTCAAGAACAACAAGGCCATCTCCCAGACCGCAGCCAAGTTCTGGTTTGCCGGTCTTTCCTGCAACATCCTCGCTGGTCTGTACAAGCTCTACCTCATCAACGAGCAGTCAGGCCGCGCCGTTATCAGCTCGGATGCCGAGAAGAAGATTGCTTCGCAGAAGCTCGCCAAGGATGCAACGGCCGCCAAGAAGCAGCTCTTGCAGGACTGTCTCGATATCTGCAATCCAGGAACATCGATTGGCGTGTTTTCGTTCGACGATGGATTTATCGGTCTTGCTGGACTTGGCAGCTCTCTCTTGGGTCTTCAGTCGCAGTGGAAGAAGACTGCTCCATAGGCTGTGCTTTCCTTTCTTTATCCGTAGTTCCGTATCAATCTCTGTCCATCATTCTCCTTCTTAAGCTTTCTCCTTCTTTTCAGCTGCAGCAGTGTGAGTTCGCATCTTCAAAATCCAGCACCACAAAGACGGCACAAGACCAACAACCTTTTGCTGCAGGGACACGGGCCTCTTGGGTCTGAAGCAGCAGCTGCTAGCTAGTCATCTGGGCCTGGCTCTGCTCAATCATGATGCAGAATGCCTTGGTTGAAGCTATCGTGCGGCGCTATAATAAGTTGACGCGCCGGCAAAAGCTCATTGCCGCGGGCACCATCGTCGGCTGCTTCGTGCTCGTTATGCTTCTGACAATCATCTTTCACAAGCGGTATGCTGCATTCTGATTTGATCCGCCTGGCTAATAGTAGGATACTGGACTGGGCGAAACCGCTTGCGCAGAAGTACACGCAACGACCTGGCGGCTTCCTGCTTCCTTCATGTCTTCTCATTATCGTCTCTTTCCCGCCGCTATTTGGCACAGAGTTCATCTCAATCTTGACAGGCTTTGTCTATGGTAACTTAGGGTTTCTTATTGTCCTCATCGCGACCACGATCGGCGACTCGCTCCTCTTTCTCAGCTTCCGGTACGCTTTCCGTTCAAAGCTTGCAGCGTTCAAAGAGCGCTATCAAAACTACGCCATCTTTGTCAGTGTCATTGAAGAAGGCGGATTCCCTATGCTACTGGCTATTCGCTTCTCTGCTGTACCTTCGCATTTCTCTACACCACTCTTTGCGAGCATCTTGTCGATTGAGTATCGGTTCTGGTTACTAGCCGTTTTGCTGTCAAGTCCCGGACTGTATCCGCCTGTCTATTTTGGCTGGCTAATACAACGTGGCCAGTCATCGCAAGCGACACCTTGGCTCCTCGGCATAGCCAGCATCATAACACTCGGCGTCGGCGGGTATATTTACATTGAATACAGAAGACACCGGAAAGCTCTTGGTCCTAGTCTTGAAGCTCGGAGAGAGCGAGCGGCGGATGTGGATCTGGAGGAACAAGCTGATTTGTTGGCAGATGATCGGGAAGCGCATAAATTGCCAGAGGATATGGATGACCGCTTCGATGTTGATCCGGATGAGAGGGCAGCGAGGCCGCCTATCCATGATCGCAATAATCTTCTTTAGTTCTTCAAAATTTAATGCCAGTTTATCATGTCGCTTGCTTTATGCGTCCTCTTTAAAGGGTGGCGGCCCGCAAGGCCTGATCATGCCTTCGATGAGATCTGTTTTTGCCAATGCACGCGGAACATTCCGCGCAATGGCCATGTAGCTGAGTAGCGCTGGATGGCCAAGCATGCTGGTACTCGAGTCGCGATGCATATTAGATAGCCACTCGTACTTTGTCGAGTCTGGATGCAAGGTGCCGACATGGCGCTGTTGGAGCTGTTCAAGGTCTAGCTGTGCACGTAGCTTGTCTGCCATAGTCTACTGAGACCTAGTCTGGTAGATCTTGTGTCTTGGTGTCTGCAGCTGCTTGTTTCTGTTTTGCGATGACCAACAATCAAGAAGATGCTGCAGATGCGAGAGACGAAGATGCTGCAGATCAAGCTGAAGAGACGCGTGCTCTACTACGTACATTGACTGCTTATGCGCTCTATCGTCCGTCCATGCACGCAGTCATCCAACAAAAGCGCGCCGACTACATCAGCTTGAGCACGAAACACAAGAAGCTGTTGCCGGACTTGCTCAGCAAGTTTGAGAGAGCTGATTTTGCTATCAAGAAGAATGCAGAGCTTGCTGAAGACATACTCAAGGCTGCATCGGCGAGTATGCTAGGAGCGGCATGGGATGCTGCGTACAAAGTCGATGTCGTAGCCGAGGCGGATATCGACAAAGTACGGAGTACCCTGAAGCAGCTGTACCGAGACTGGTCTATCGAAGGACGGGCAGAGCGTGAGCTGTGCTATGGTCCGATTCTCGAACACCTCGATGTTTGCTTTGCTTCGATACCTCAGCGTGATCGAAGTCAGTTGCATGTCCTGACACCAGGTTGTGGCCTAGGTCGCTTGACCTATGAGATTGCACAAAGAGGTTACTCGAGCACTGGCAACGAGTTCTCTTATCCAATGCTGGCATGCAGCAACTTTATCATCAATCACACAAGAGCGGTGAGCGCATATCAGTTGACTGCTGATCCACACATCTTTTCAAATCGGGAAACTAGAGATCTGACCTTTGCACCTTACCGTGTGCCTGATGTCGTGCCACGCGACACGATGGACCATCCGCATGTTGGAGATTTCAGCATGGCCATGGGTGACTTTGTCGAATCATTCTCTGGCGCAGCACATGTCAAGTCATTTGATGCGGTTGTGACCTGCTTCTTCCTGGACACAGCGCACAACATCCTGGACTACCTGGAAACGATCCGATCGATCCTCAAACCGGAAGGCTATTTGATCAACCTTGGTCCACTTCTTTGGCACCACGAAAACACGACATTACAGCGACGCAACGCAGATACAGGTGCAGGTTGCTCCTCGACGAATAAGCAAGGCCAATTTGTGGGCAGCATCGAGCTTGATTCTGAAGATTTCATGCGTGTCCTAGGTGCTGTTGGATTTAACGTACTATGCACGAGCCGGCACAGGACGCCATACCTTGGCAATCCGCATTCTATGCTCAGCCATGAGTATGAGGCGATAGGCTTTGTTGCCCAGCTGCCCTCTGCCTAGATGAATAGAAAGACAAGATTGTGTTGTATGATGCATCTCGTCCATCTGAATCTTCCTTTTCGATTTTTTGTCTTTCGAGCGATGAAAAGAGTCTGACAGTGCGTCCATCACTCGATATGACAGCCAGGTCACGCGCTGTAGCTGCGCTGCATAGCCCTATCGAAACCGACATTGCGCCAGCATCAGCAGCAGCAACACCAGCTGTCCGTGTTTCCGGGAAACAATGGAAACTGTCGAAAAAGGCAACCACACGCTCACAACTACCCGCCTCACGACGTACATCCTACGCGCTTCGCCAGCAAGAGGCGCAAAAACAGCGGGAAATCAAGTTGAAGGAGACTGAGCTGCGTGCCGATGCAAAGCAGGAATTGGAGGATCGAAAGCGTGCTATTCAAGAAAAGCGGGAGAAGCGAGAGGAACGGGAGCGCTTTGAGAAGCTTAAGGAGAAGATGCATAAGAAGACGGTGGATCGTATCAGGAAGCGCGAGAAGCGCAATAAACTGTTGAAGGAACGCTAGGCTAGGGGATGCTGGTTGAGAAGATGTCGTGTCGTCTTTGTTCGATAAATGGGAACAGTCTGCTTAAGGCGCAAAGAACTCGGACATGACCTAATCCAGGTCACAGAAAGGTGAATCTCGAATGTCCCAGCCGATGGAAGGAGGCCGTTGCAGCTCATCATGCTCTTCAATATGTTTGCCGCGCGCACCAACGATCGATCCCTTGGGCTCCAGCCGTCGCAATCGGTCTTGCTGCCTCAAGTATATCTCGATGGCTTCTGAATTCGCCAAGGGAAACTTTTGCCCGCGTGGCATGTCGTAGTAGGCAAAGGCGTAATGGCCAGGGCAGCAAAGCACGCCCATGATTGCAATATAGGTTTGGCAGAGGCTAGCTTACGCACTGAGCTGTCATGATTTGAGGAAGACTATCCTCCTTGATGATCAGGAGGCCATTTGTCAATATCGCTGCATTCATCGTTGGTGCCTGTTCTCCTGCTTCGCTCTTCTGCCCCTGCAGCAACAACCAACAATACTGAGCTTACTCGGTCGATCAGTACTTAAGTCTATGAAGAATGCTCTCGTAGATTACAGCTCATCAGACGAAGAGATAGCTACTGCGACTGCAGGCTCAGCGCTTCCTTCGCTACCAAAAGAACTTGATGCTGTATATGCTGTTGCACCGCGCAAAGGCCGTGACTCTGCTTTTCACGGCGGCAAACAACGTGTCATGCCACACACAGAAGGTCTTTGGCCGACTCATATACAGCTAGATGTGAAGTTGTCTGCACAGGAACGTGCTTGGCTGACAGAATTGCTCGGTGCGGCTGATCAGGTATGCCAAGTCAAGCATGAAAGCTTACTGGTGTCTGAGCTTGGCGTCGAGGCAGACTTGCACATCTCGCTATCTAGATCAATCATGCTCTCTGGACAAGTCAAGGAAAGCTTTCAAGCAGAGATGATTGCGGCAGCATCAGCACAAGATGTTGGCTTCCTCCACTTCAAGCCAACACGGATCGCTTCTTTCGAGAATACGGATGGCGGTCGACGATTCCTCGTTATCCAGCTACAAGCACTAGAAGAGCAGCTTTATACAAAGCTCACGCCACAGATGGATGCTGTACTGCTCAAATATGGCATCGCACCCCTGTATCCTCGCGAGGAAGGCTTCAGCGGATTGCATGCATCAATTGGCTGGACACTAGCAACAGAAGCAAGACCTTCGGCACGCTCCCTTGCGCGTCTGCAGAATCACAAAGCGATGCGATGCCTGCAAGCAGATCCCTTCTTCTGCTCGACTCTGCGCATCAAAATTGGGAACGAAGTCGATCTGGTCGAGCTAGGGTTAGGCAAGTGAACGACAATTTGAGCGAGAGACGAGCATACCAGCTTGGTCTGCTCATCATTGAGGCTAACACAGCAGCTTCTGTGGTGTTGGACGAATCATGCCCATCAAGCGCAACTACAGAGGGCTGGGCCGTACCTCTTCGCATCGTCAGGCCCTTCTTCGCAACCTCCTCACTTCCCTCATTCAACATGAATCAATAGAGACCACCTGGCATAAAGCCAAAGAGACGCAAAAGCTAGCAGACCGACTCATCACATATGGCAAGAAAGGCGACACCCTTGCGCATCGATCATTAGCGCAACGATTTCTGACAATTCCGACACTTTTGCCGAAATTGTTTGGTCCGCTTGCAGAGCGTTTCGCTGCGCGGCCTGGTGGATATACGCGCGTGCTGCGTATTCCTGATAGAAAGGGCGATAAAGCGCCTGCTGCCGTGCTCGAATTAGTTGATGGACCCAAAGATATTCGATTCAGCTTGACGGCCAAGACGATTGCGCGGAATCGTGTGCTGGATCAGCCACTTACGGACTTAACGCTACGCAACCTCAAAAAAGTGACACGGTATAGAGCTGATGGTGAGGCGGTCTTGGAGGCGGCAGTGGAGCAGGAAAGTCAGGTATTGAGCAAGCTTATGAATGCGCGCAAGGCGAGCGATGTGTCACCTACAGACCTCACCCATGGCGTGTCGCCAGCACAGGCAAGTGCTCGAGCAGCGCGGTAGCATGAAAATGACAAAGCATGATAGCAGAACACATTGCATGATTATCAATGCCGACTATGATCTAGATGGTCGCGTGAGTCGCGTCTTGAGCGTGATGGACGTCTTTCGCGGCGATGACTGGGTAATTTTGATCTTGAGCGTGAGCGTGATTCCGACGAAGAGCGCCGCCGACGCCTGTGTCTGTGTCGGCTGCGACTTCTGCTGCGACTGCGACGTGTCTCTCTTGATCTGCCATGTCGTGATAAATGCGACGAGCGATGCCTCCGTTCTCTTTCACCATCTTGTCTTGATGATCGCCTGTGCGTTTCCTTTTGCACATC
The DNA here is from genome assembly GCA_003717255.1 of Protomyces gravidus. Lineage (NCBI taxonomy): Eukaryota > Fungi > Ascomycota > Taphrinomycetes > Taphrinales > Protomycetaceae > Protomyces > Protomyces gravidus. The sequence continues at coordinate 115,261 of QXDP01000295.1, forward strand.
CTCCTCCCTACACTGCATGTCTCTGCCCTTGCCGAGTGGCTCCATGTTCGTATTAGGCGTCCGATCAGGCACGGCCTTGCCAAGTGCTCGCAACACCGCATCCTCTTCAGCTTGCTTTATTCTCTGAATCTCCAGCCTTCTCGCCTCTGCCGCCGCGTCCTCTGCCTTTGCATCCTTCTGCTCATGCCGTCCTGGCTTGTTAAACCACTCGAGATCCTTGTTGGCGGCCCATCTACCTATGGGCGCTTTGATGGATGCGCCCAGGTAATGACTTGCGCTGCGATGGTCGTCCTTTACATCCTGCCAGTTGAAGCGATCGCGACCACCACGCGTACCGCCTCGGGGCGGACCCTCACCCATGTGAGTAGTTTATACAGGATTAGGTATGTCGTGAGTATCGTAGAAGAAAGACTATGAGCGTGTCTCTGGCGGCAATGCAGCGGGCCCTTTCAATGGCACGAGGAATTTTAGATGCGCATCCCTGCAATCAAGTCCAAACGGGCAGAACCCCGTCATGTAGCGCGCACAAGGCTTCCGCCGTATGTGTTTCCGCTTGCAGTCTTCACCAAGTGGACAGTATCCCAACTTGTACCAATCGCAAAGACCATGCCGTACGCCTGGTTCGGGATGTGCATAGAGACAATCTTCCGCATTGCCACAGATTCCTTGTTCTTTCCATTGCTTGCATTCCTGCACATGTCGCATATTGTATTCATGTAGAAACTCGCAAGCGTCGGCTTTCTTGCATAGTCCACGAAGCCAGTGTTTACAGACGACCGAGTTGAGGCGGCCTTGTTGTAGGATGGCTGAGGCGTTTACGTGCTTGTCTGGGCATTCGAGCCCCTTTGGGCAATTGCCTGCACGAAAGAAGAGGCAGATGGGGCGACGGACAGCGACGTCGAAGCGGTGTTGGGAGCGTAGGAAGGCGTCAAAGGCGAAAGTATGATCTGAGAAGTCTGGCTGGACCTCTTGTCTGTCCATTGTCGCCATGACCTGTGCCTATGTATTGATGGCGCCTGCAGCTGATTGTATGCGATCTTGGTTGAGCTTTCGAGCTGTTGTACAAAAGACGAAATTCAGTTGCTACAACTCTATAGATTGACTACTTGCCATTGCTGCTATATACACTGCTAGACTGCTATCTGAATCGCTCCCTATAGCCAGATGCTCATGCCAATGCCAAGATGACAACTCCGCTCGTCGCTTTCAAAAAGTCAAGACCAAAAACAAGCTCAAGGCTCAAGGTCCAACAGGCCTATGATGATGATGATGCTGCTGGAGAAGAAGACGCGCCATCATCCATCGTGCGCCCAAAGAAAATGATTTCTGCTGTTTCCTCAAGACCGACCTTCAAGAGCGCCGCAAGTCGTCGAACAGACTCGGCTGCATCTTCAGCACCTGCATCAGATGATGAAGATCGGCGACCTGCCGCGAGATCAATTTACTCGAGCGAGTATCTTGCTTCTTTGCAAGCGTCGACACCTAGTACACCAAAGGACTTCAAATCAGATCCACTTGCTTCGTTGCCGACAGAGCCGGATGAGACGCGGACAGAGCGGATCGCAGTGCCTGATGCACGTCAAATACAACAGCTCAAGCAAAGGCGCGAACACGCTTTACCGTCTCAAGACGATTTTATCGCACTCGATAGCACGCAGCGGGTAGCCACCACTCATGAAGACGACTTTTCGCCATATGAAGAAAGTGGAAGCCGGATACTTTTTGGCAAGGCAGAAGCGGCTTTGCAGGATAGATTGCGAAAGACGCAGATTGAAGATGCATACGATACATTGCAAGATACTTACAATGCGGAAATTAGCAAGCCTGACAAGCCGACTATCACCTTGCTCAGCGAGTCAGATGCGAGTAGTAGTGACGAAGATGATACGGCATGGGAAGCGACGCAGGTGAAGAAGGCAACCGTACAAAGGACGGCAGATGTGGCAGGATTGGAGCATGCGAGTGCTAGAGCCGTACTGGCAGATACGGATCTACAGATGACTTCTACAGGATTATTGTCTGGGTCAAATGGCCCTGGCGTTCGTACCTTTCGAGGGCCTCCCGTACCGACTCTGACTCCGCTCGCCACATTCCCGCAGATGCTCTCAGCTATGCAAGCCAAACTTGCATCTACGCGCAGCAAGCTGCATCAACGAGAGGAGCGCCTCGCGGAGCTGGAGCTGGAATTGGCCGGTATGCGTGAGGAAGAAGGTGCCATCAAGGGAAAACTGGAGCAAGCGTCTGTCGACTATGAGAGGTTGCGACTGCAGGTTGGAGGCATCGATGCATTGTAGTGTCATGATTCGGCGGTCTCTGGCTGTGCTTCTGAAACTGTCGCAGCAGGTGGCGTACTCACAGCTGCCGGCATGGTAGATTGCTGCTGCCTCATCCTGCTCGGGAAATTCCTTGCGTTGAGCACTGAGCCCTTGACACTGCGGATTTCTGCTCTGCACTTCTGAATGCCCTTATCTGTGCTGCCTGACGCACCTGGTGCTGCGTAGCTACGCTGATAAGCCATCTGCGTAAGGGAGTCGAGGTACGCCGTGAAAGCCGTCGTTCGCTCAAGTGTATCCTGATACGCCTCGCCTTCATCATTCCTTCGTAGAGAGGAGATGGCAGTCTTGATCTTGCCGAGTGCTGCATCACTTCCCGTTGGCAACGTCACCGCCGCTGGCACTTCATCTGTAGAGATAGTCGCCGTAGCGGACCCTTCTCCGGTTTGCGTAAAGTTGTGGACCAAGAGCTTATGCCTTGTGGTATCCACCACGACACCGCCGCCTTCCTTCCGACTGATATTAAGTGCTTCGCCCGTGCGCTTCACAAGCTCCGTCAACAAGCCCCGGACATGCGCTGCTTGTCCACGTCGCGCCAGAAGGATCTTTGCAAGTGCTGGCCGAAACACAAACCGCGCGATGAGAGCCGAAATGGCGCTAGATGCCAGGTAGAGGTAGACGAGGATCCAGAAGCGGCGCGCGGTGACGAAGGGGATGGGTGGCTCGGCGCTTGCTGCTATTTCTTGAGCCAGGATCAGCGGCTGTCTTCTTTTAGAGCTCATTGACTAGATGGATGGCTTTGTGGATGTCGTTGCGGGGAGTGAAAAGCTGAAATTGGGAACTAGTTATGGTAGCTACGAAGAAGAAATGGCGAGAAATCATGCTGAAGGAGGACGAGAGAAGCTGGGCGTCTTGACTGCTCTATTGTCGCCAGTCAGATTGCGCGAAAGAGTCCGGCGAGCAGTCTCGGCCAAAGCAGCACTCTGTGACAGCGAGTCGCGCTCAATCATGTCCCTTTCGACCGGAGAGCGCTCTTCGTCGTCGTCTTCCCAACCAGATCGCTCTTCGACTAAAGGACTTTGGCGTTTGCTTGAGCTGAGCTTAAAGTTGATCATGGCTGGCTTTGCGCGTTGGGCTGTGACTTGATTGACGCCCTGAATAATGGCGGGACTCACGTCCACCAAGCCTTCACCTGTTGCTCGCTTCTCAGGAGACGCACGAGCAAGTGACTCGGCATACGACATGCGCAAAACATCGTCAGCGCCAAAGAACAACGTATCTTTGACTTCCTCGGTCATGGCCGGACCTAAACAAACCGGTAGTGTCGCAGTAGAGACATGCGACTGCTGCTGGTGATTGAGCCAAACCGATGAGTAAGGCGACATCTCCATGGACGCCTTGGGTGTCTTCTGCTTATCGGCCTCTGCTTCATCCGCTCTGGCTTGCGTCTGCAATGCTTTTTTCCGCCGTAGTAATAAAAAGTACGCCAAGCCCAATGCAAGAAGAGCAGCCGCGATTGTGACGCCTGCAATGACACCTACAGGGAAAGTGCGTTTAGGTGACGAGACTGGCGCGCTGCTGGGTGCCGAAAGCGCAGCACAGGAGACTTGCGGACAAGCTTCACATGTCTGTGCGGACACAACGCAGACTTGATTGGCGCTGCAAGTAATAGTTCCACAGTCCGGTACGACGCAATTGCTGACACATTGGCGCTTTGCAAGCTGTATCGGTGCTGTCATGAGGTTATGAAAGGCTGGGCGTCCCTTTGTTGATGGCAAGGGAGTCCTTATATAGCGCGGCCTTTCTTGCTGTAAAGCAGGAGGTCAGGTTGCGTGTTGGCTAGCACGCGGCTGCGACCTTGGAACGCGCGTGTATGCAGCTGCTTGTCTGTCGGAGTACCAGGGAAGAGGGCTGCAGTGAGTATGAGAGAGACAAGGGAGCCATCTTCGCGTCTTCTTTCACTCCCCGTGCGGCAACTAAACGCGATCTAAGCGAGAAAGACGCAGTCACATAGATGTGCAAGATCACAAGAGAATCAGAGACTAGGAAATAGACCGCCTCAGTCTGTTATGTCTATCCCATGCTTTTGCTCTACAATGTTTCCGTAATAGTCTGCTGACTGTCTCGTTTGTATGCAATCCAGCGACATGGGCCGTCAGTCAACTACCTTTCTCTCTTTGCTCTACATGCTCTAGATCTGTATATTGCTGCCATGTCGTGCCCTCCTGCTGCTGATCAAAAGACTGATCTGAAAGCTGCTATTCTCATTGGTAATAGGCTCAATTGCTCTTCATAAACGCTGACCGCGAAGTGAGCGATACGTGCGCACAAGATGCTTCTCAGGACAAATCAGGCCCAAAGCTGCTCTCTCTCTTACAGGCCGCCTCGCCTCGATGGAAGACATCAGGCATCACAGTTTGCAGCGATGATGTCTGGGAAATCCAAAAGCACGTACGAGGCTGGATCAACGAAGGCTATCATCTTGTCGTCACGTCAGGCGGCACTGGCTTTGCCCCACGCGACGTGACTCCAGAAGCTATTGAGCCGCTCCTTGAGAAGCGCGCTCCAGGACTTGTGCATGCCATGTTTGCTGCTAGCTTTGCCATCACGCCACTTGCGGCCATGGGACGACTGGTTGCTGGTGTTGCCAAAAAAACCATTATTGTTACCGTCCCAGGTAGTCCGAAAGGTGCCAAGGAGAATTTGGAAGCTATCATCAAGATGCTGCCTCATGCATGTGATCTTACTTCGAATACTGTGCAATCGCGCGCCGTGCATGCAGCTGGGACAGGCTCGATTGAAGAGCAGGCTGGCATTGTGCCTAGCTTTGTCAAGGACACGAATTCGGGACATCAATGTCATGGACATCACGAAGAGGAACCAAAAGAACGGCCAACGACCAATGATCCTCAAGCACCGGTTGCTAAGCGGCAACGACATTCACCATGGCCTATGATTAGTGTCGACCAGGCGCATAAAATTATCGCAGAGCAAATCACAAAGGACCACTTGACTAAGGGAAATCTGTCAATGTGGTCGAATCTTCCGGGAGCAGTCCTCGCGCAAGACTTGATTGCGGAAGAGGATGTGCCCGCTTTTCGTGCGAGTATTGTAGATGGGTATGCAGTACGTGCCAAGGATGGAAAAGGTAGGTATACCCTTACTGGGGTGTCTCATGCTGGTAACGCGAGTGGTCAAAAGATCAAGAGCAAGGTGGCTGTCCGCATCACGACTGGGGCGCCGATTCCTGACGGTGCGGACGCAGTCGTCATGGTGGAAGACACGCAAATGCTCGAAACTTCAGCAAGCGGGGAAGAGACCGTTGTCGAGATACTCAAGGATGTCGAAATTTTCGAGAATGTTCGTGCCGTTGGATCAGATCTCAAAGAGGGCACGATCTTGCTGCGAGAAGGATTTCAGATCACGAAATCAGGCGGCGACGTCGCCCTAGCTGCATTGTCCAAGCTCACAGGAGGTGGTGGGCTCGATGTGTGGATGGGGCCACGGATTGGAGTTATGAGCACCGGCAATGAGCTTGTATCCCATGGCGCAGGCCCTTTGCAAAATGGCCAGGTACGAGACACGAATCGCATTGCGCTGTTGGGGGTCATTGAAGGTCATGGATTCAAGGCCATTGATCTAGGTATCGTCAAGGACGACTCCAAAAGTTTGGTCCAAGCCTTGCGTCGAGCGGTCGATGAGTGTGATATCATCATCACGACAGGAGGTGTCAGCATGGGCGAAATGGATCTGCTCAAGCCTACGATTGAACGCAACCTGAGCGGAACATTGCATTTTGGTCGGGTGGCCATGAAGCCCGGGAAACCAACGACCTTCGCAACAATCCCATCATCACGCAAGCATGGTAAGACCTTGGTCTTTGCACTGCCAGGCAATCCCGCTTCTGCACTTGTCACTTGTCATCTCTTTGTGATGCCAGCGATACGAAGAATGGCAAACTATCCAGAATCGAAAATACATCATCCGAGGGTGCCCATCACGCTGGATGGTCCTGTGCCATTGGACCCACGGCCAGAGTTCCATCGAGTCAATGTCAGTGTGACAAAGCAAGGTACATTCCGCGTGAGGAGTACGGGCAACCAGCGTAGTTCGCGTGTGGCAAGTCTAGTATGTAATGGGTTTTTGTGTTTGCCAGCGAGCGATGATAGGAAGAAGGAGCTGGTCGCTGGTGATATAGTGCAAGCTATTCTATGCAGTGATCTGGAGTTCGAGTAGGCCATTTACGCTCTAGCTTTTTATTCTTATGGTTCCTGTCCCCTGAATCTCTCGTTCGGCCTCCTGCGAAACTGTTTCCATTTGCACCTCACACCAGAAATAATCAGCTCTCATTGACTCATAGATGGTAAAGCCTATCGTTGTAGTAGGCTCAGCCAATGCAGATCTCGTTGCAGAGTGTCAACGGGCTCCCAATGCAGGCGAAACGCTCTACGGACGCAATTTTCATGCTGGTGTTGGTGGAAAGGGATTGAATCAAGCCGCTGCATGTGCTTTGCAAAGTGCTGAAGATTCCTCAGTGTCTATGATCGCTTGTATTGGAACAGATGCCTATGGATCTATGTGTAAAGAGGCTATGGTCAAGCTTGGTATACAGACAGCGCACATCGCTCAGACAAATGAAGCTGCAACTGGTGTTGCGATGATCACCGTTGAAAGCTCAGGAGATAATCGGATCCTCTACATTCCAGGCGCAAATGGACTCTTGAGCGTATCACATGTCGACAATGCTGCTTCGTTGCTGCGAGAAGCCGCAGTTGTAGTATGTCAGCTCGAATCGCCAATGGAGACAGTCTTGCACGCATTGGAGGTAGCTCACCAAGCTGGTGTCAGGACACTGCTCAATCCGGCGCCCGTGCAGACTTTGCCTGACGATCTATACACAAAGATTTCCTTCCTCGTTCCAAATGAATCTGAGGCTGCGTTGCTATCGGGCATGCCTGTTGAAACACCCGAGGATGCGATCCGTGTGGGTGAGCATTTCCTCGAGCGTGGCGTACAAGAAGCAGTCATTGTCACGCTTGGAGAGCAAGGGTCAGTGCTTGTTACACGAGCAGGCTCCACTCATGTGGCCAGTAAGAAGGTCAAGGCCATTGATACGACAGCGTATGTTCCTCCTTTGCATTACAGTGTGCTAAACCACAGTGCCGGTGACTCCTTCATTGGCGGCATATGTGCTAAACTTGCAGAAGGCAGCAACATCCTCGAAGCCGTACAATTTGGCACGTCAGTTGCAGCCATCACAGTGACACGATCCGGTGCAAGCGACTCTATCCCTACGCGAGCAGAAGTCGATGCGAGTTTGTCGTAGCTAAATGTGACTGTCTGATTTCGTGTCCAGCCATTTTGACGCTTCTACGATCCTTTGTTTGCTGCTACAAAGCTCCACACAGGTCTACAGCTGCTGCTTCTTCCCTTAGCATCAGCGCTGTCAGTTTTACTCTCCAGAAGACTGAGAACCCCAATATGTCCTTCAAGATGATGACGCCTTTTGTGCGCATGGCAACAACAACGCGTCTGACGAGTCGCGCATTTGCGACGCAATTGACAGGCGCGCCATCCCGTCCTCGTGCCAAGAAAGACGCCGGCCTCAAGATTGACAAGGACCCTAAAGTGAAAAAGGCTGCTCCGGCATTGCGTGCAACGAAGCAGCCGCCAAAGGGTGGAATTAGCGCGTACACTCTCTTTATCCAGAACTTCGCAGCTCAGCGGAAAGCAGAGGGTGAGCGATTTGTCTTTACGGATGCAGCAGAGGCGTACAAGCAATTGCCAGAGTCGGAGAAGTCGAAATTGCTCGAGCAAGTTCCAAATGCTCTCGCGGAGCGCAAGAAGCTGTACGACGAGTTTGTCAGCAACATGTCTGCTTCGGAGATTGCGGCAGAGAACAAGGTGCGTGCTGGTCTGCGTAAGAAGGCACTTGCTCAGGGCAAGACTATTCCAAACAAATTGAAGAATATCAAGGACCCCAATGCGCCTACTGCACCATTGAGTGCTTGGATGCGTTTCCTCAAGGATAGACGCGAGTCTGGTGCTTATGAGGATTTGCCCATGCTTGAAGTGACAAAGCGCGCGGCTATTGATTGGCGAGAACTGAGTGATGATGCTCGCGCCAAGTACAGCGAGGCTGCGGCAAAGGGCTATGAGGAATACAAGCGTGCTAAGGATGCTTACCTCGGCAAGCAGGCGTCACAGTGATCTGAACCTTAACATGTATTCTTTAGTCTATCTTTCCTGTTCATGCCATGATGTCTCGACTTTGTTGCTTGAAATTGTGCTCGACGACGCACTCGACAAATATATTGAAAGGAGCTTCGCCCAGATCTATGTGAAACAGGCCCCAGAGACGCTCAAGATCCATCTATTTCCCTTGCATCCTCTGACAAAGGCGCTGTGCTATGCCTGCTCAATCCGCCGTTCAATTGCCCGCAATATGGCAACCCGATGAAAGCGCCACTACCTGTCCACTCTGTAGCACGGCCTTTTCCTGGTGGTACCGCAAGCATCACTGTCGTCGCTGCGGCAGAGTCGTCTGTGGCTCCTGCGCCAGCAACTTTTGCACACTCAAAGCAGCGGCGATCGTGCGGCCTCCTGGTGAGACGACACCTGCACCGGAACTTGCGCAGCCTCGATTGGCGTTTCTGGCTGACAGGCCGACATCTCCGACAGGATCAACCCAAGGTCAGACGCTTGCAGAGTCGTTCATATCGACGGACGCAGTGGAAGAGGTGCGTTGCTGTGATGCGTGCTTTTCCCATCTTGAACAAGAACGATGCCGACGCATGCTTGGCCTTGATATCGGCAGTTTGGATCCTCGAGCTGCGGCTCAACTCATCAGAGACGTTTCAACGCCGAGTGGAGCTGCTATGCTTGCTACGCCGCCTCCTTCTTATACACACTTGCAGTTGGGCACGCCGAGCCGTGTTCACGCCGATGTTGTTCATGGTCGACGACGCCGTCCAAGTCACGAAACACAAGCTACAGTGCCTAGCGAAGCCACGCACGTTCGTCATCATGGTGGACGCCGCCGCAGATCTGGCGCATCTGCTGCTGTGCTTGAAAATATACCTGCAGCTATATCAGCAGACCAAGCAGAAAGTACTACACAAACTGTACCACTACGATTCGTTGCATTCAAGCTGACGCTGGCTGATAAAGTCATCGGCGACGAATGTCCCATCTGCTTCGAAGAGTATGAGGAGGGCCAACATGCTGCCCGGCTCGAGTGCTGGTGTGTATTCCATGAGCGCTGCATTATGGCATGGCGAGACACAAGAGATGGCACGCATGGCTGTCCACTACACTTTCATGACTAGCTCTATTTATTTATATGCTTGTATATTCCTTTGTAGCGCTTGGCCAAGATCAATTTTTCAGGTTTTTCTTGTTCGGGGACAACACACAGCGTGCCCCTCGATGCTCAGAAGAGCTCGTATCTGTCGAGTCTGCTATCAACGGAGCTATGCTACTGCTTCAGTCTGGAAGACGACAGTGGGTCTGGAACTGCATGCTCAGCTAGCCACTCCCACAAAGCTCTTCTCAAATGCTCGTCAACGCTTCGCGGGTCCCACGAATGAAGACTTAGCTCCCTTTGATGTAGCTCTGCCAGGCTCTCTGCCAAAGCTCAATCCGCATGCTGTGCTACTTGCAGTACGTGCAGCTCTCGCACTGCAATGTCAAGTGAATAGAAGCTCGACATTTGATCGTAAGCACTACATCTATCCAGATCAACCAGCTGGCTATCAAATCACGCAGCACTACAATGCTCTCGCGCAGTCTGGAACAGTTCGTCTCTTTCCACGCGATGAGCCTACACTACGATCGCCACTGGACGTGCCAATCTTGCAGATTCAGCTAGAACAAGATACTGCAAAGACGATGTATCTCGAAGCACACGACGTAGCAGATCCGGACAGCGATAGTGAGATCCTGGTTGACGCGAATAGATCAGGGAGTGCGCTGATCGAGATTGTCACAGGACCTGTCTTGCCCTCAGGGCGCGCTGCCGCAGCCTTTTTGCGTAAAATACAAGCTATACTGAAGAGTATTGGGGCTTCTGATGCAAGTATGGATGCAGGCGGATTGAGATGCGACGTCAATGTTTCTGTGATGAAAGATGGTCAGACGAGCTGTCCTCAGCGAGTCGAAATCAAGAATCTGGCTAGTGCAAGGGCTGTCATGTATGCTGTCGATGCTGAGGCCCGACGGCAAATTGAGGTGCTATCATCAGGCGGCCTAGTTGCACAAGAGACACGAGGATATGATGTTGCTGGCGGAACCACATTCAAGATCAGAGACAAAGAGACCACGACTGACTATCGATACATGCCAGAGCCAGATTTGCCCCCAATTTTGTTGGACGAGAGATTCCTCGAACAGTGCAGGTCCAATATGGCAGAGCTGCCCGATACCTTGCTAGATAGGCTCACGTCAATCCCCTTATCGCTGCAAATCAAGGACGCTCGGGTCCTTGAAGCGGACAGGCCATTGTTGAGCCTGTACGAAGCTGTGGTGTCTAGTGCTAGCGGGAAGCTCACTGGAAAGGTCGATGCAAAGAGTCTTGAGAAGCTCCCTCGTACGGTTGCTGCTTGGATCATCTATGACATGCTAGGGCGACAGAATGCTATCAGAGATGCCCTGACTGTGCAAGATGCTTCACATGTGCCGACACCTAGCGAGTCACAGCTTACCGACCTGGTTGTCGCCGTTGTCAGTGGCCGTATCTCGCGGCAGTCTGGTCAGCGGGTTCTCGGTATGTTGTTTGCTGAAGTCTCCCAAGCAAAGGTTTCGCAGCTCATTGATCAACATGGCTTAGCCCTTGCTTCAGGAGTAGAGGCGAGTGCAGTTTCACAAGCCATGGCTCGCGAAGCACTGTCTCAAATCATGGAAGCCAATCCGTCTCAAACTGCAAAGCTTCGTGCAGGCGACAGCAAGATTGTAAATTGGTTCCTGGGACAGATACTTCGCCGCGTCAAGGGTAGCTGCCCAGTCAAGGACGTCGAAGCTATGATTGCTAAGGAACAACAACGTGAATGAGTCATGTCTTGCGTGCTTGCAAATGCAAGACGTGAGTTGGCCTTCGCTGTGGGTTGACAAGCTCAAACTTGACTGGTCGAAAGTACATGAGCTTTGCAGGACTTTCCGGCTTCTGTGCCGCCTGTTCCTCTGGTTGTGAAATGAGAGGCGTTCGTGGAACGACCGGACTGTCAGTGACGGCACTGTGCGTCTCGTACTGCTTCGATTCGACTGACACGTGAGACAAGATGCTACCATCTTGGTTCGCGTCTGCCTGCATTGCGCGCATCAAGTTGTACTGCTCCATGCATTCTTGCCTGTATTTCTGCATACTCAACTTGCGCTGATGAGCCTTTTCTTTCGAAGCTCTGTACTCTGCAGAAGCTGGCAGCTTTCCTTTATTCGACATCAACCTCTGATGGGAGGGAGGATGCAATACACGAATGTTCTTTGATTGCTTGTTGACGCGCAGCGGCCGAACAGCTTCAACCTCTGATTCTGCGATACTTTTGTCTGTATGCAGCAAAGCAAGCGCATCCTTGCAAATTTCGATTTGCTTTTCAAGATCGGCAACCTTCACATCTGCTTCAGCCCTGGCTTTTTCGAGATTATCCACTCTCGTCGAGTGTCGAGCAATACTCTTGTCTTGTTCGTCAATACGACTCTGCAATCCGTTCGCTTGAGAGGATGCGCGGCTTGTCAGAGACAGCTCGTGGCTCAGATGTCGCTCGAAGCGTTCTTGTAGCGCATCGAGACGTGCTTCGAAAGATTCGCTATCACTCTCGTCCAATGGCGTAAGAGATCTTTCTACTTGCAGTATTTGTCGAGGTTGCAGATTGCTGGCGGAGTCTAGCTTTGGGTTTGATTCAATATCAGAAGGTCCTACAGGTTCCGCGATACCTTGCGGTGACACTCGAAGTATTGGCAAGCTGGGCTTGTCCATCCTGCGCTTATACTGTTCAACGAGTGGCGAGGATCCACGACTGCCGGCTAGTCTGATGTCGCCGGTCAGTTTGAGCTTGGGCGGCTGGGATGTCGAGCTGTTTGCTACATCAGACTTGGTATTCAAGATTTCGGCTTGCACTTCATCTCGTGGCTCACTAGATGGTTTTTCCATGGGCTTATGTATCGACAAGTCAACGCCATTGGAACATGCCGATAAAGCTCGATGTACATCATCCGCGAAAGTTCCAGAAAAACGATTTTCATTTGCAAAATTCGTCGAGAACGTAACGCGACTTGTGTGTTGAGCAGCTTTGTGTGCCGGCAAATCATTGTCGACATCCACGATAGCACGAAAGCTCAGCGTTTTGGGTGACGCTGACACGAATCCGTCGGTACCTTTCAAGGCAGTCTTTTGCTCTTCTGAGACTGGCAACACCGACTGGCGCGGCGTTTCGACAGGTGTGGGCGCTTTTCGAGGCTGTAGAAAGTCATCTGGACCTATGTGCCGTCGCACTCGAGGTAATGGATAGCGACTTGTTTGTAATTTGATCAAGGGTATTTCATTGTTCTCTTTCCGCTTTCTATGCCACATAGCATGTACACCAATTGATTGATAGACTTGAATTGGGTGGGTACTTGACCTGATCTACGTGATGATGAGCCCATCTGAAACAGTCCCTTGTTTCGTGAAGAGCGTCCGAGTTCCAGCCCAAGGGAGCTATGAATCCCTCAGTCAAACAGCCGGTTGGATCTGCGTCGCCTTGATGCACAGGCACTGTGCTTCTTGATATCGTAGTACAGTATCAAGGCGTGGATATCAGGCTTCGACCATATTCTGCTACTGAGCCCTTGGAAAGATCGCCAATTGCTTCGGTCGCAAGGCCTGACGATTGCAGGCTCAAGGTGTCCCTTTCAGCTGGCCCTCCGCCCAGTGCTTGGAGGATATGAAGCGAAATGTAATCACTCAAGCACAAGCTTCAGACGGACAAGTTGTTTAGGAAGGAGAATCCTCGAAGACATGCACGTGTCGAAATTTTGATGATCGCGCTCGACTCCCTGCAGCTGCTGCAGCTACAGATTGCACTAGCTCTAGTTCGCTCATCAAGCTCTCAATGTGGACAAGACTCGCTCTTGTTCTCTCTCTGCTCTTTATTTTGCATGCTGCATACTCTGCATATGAATATGTATCCTTCTCAAAGCGTCTAAAAGGCACAGACCCAGCTATTCCTCTCGACGTACGCACCAAGCTATACTAGTATACGACTAATGCAAGATTGTCCTCGAGCTTATTGTCTCTGCAGCCATCTTTTGTGTTGCCTCAGTCTTTGCGGCAGATCCACTCAAAGTGGTCATACGGCACGAATGGGCTGCGACACAAGCGTATGAGCATCAAATACTAGCTAGCAATGCTAACATGCTAGTCCGCCAACGTATAGAAATGGCTTTATGGACATTGTCAAGCTCAGAAGAGACTACCAAGTCCAACAAGCAGCGAAATAGGCTAGTGCTCAAGCTTCACATCCTTGCCTGGCTCCCAATCCTGCGCTGCTTTCTGTATATTGAGCCAGTAGCGCAGTCTGATGGCACTCTTCTTGGCCTTGACGAGATCATCTTCACTGAAATGCCGCTCGAGAGACTTCAACTCCTCCTCTATCCGCGATTGCGTCTCGTCCTTGACACCCTCGAGATCTGCCTCTGATTGCGCTTCTTCAATGGCTTCACGCGCTTCCATGACCGTCATCAAGATATCTGAATCAGTCAGAGATTCGCCTTCTGCCGTCATATCGATACCACGTTGTGCAAGCAGATACTCTGCCCTACTCAACGGCTTCTGTAGTGTCGTGTATGCCTTATTCAGCAGTGCGCTCGTTGCTTCTGCCAGCTGGCGATGTTGACCCTCACCACTACCGTGTAGATCAGGGTGCACACCTTGCTGTAGTTTCAGGAAGGCTCTTCTCAACGCACGTACATCAATCTGAAATGGACCTCTTGGCGGTGGCGGCCCAAGGTCTGGGAAATAGTCGTAGAATGAGACTGTAGAGGGCATAGCGCATGGAGCTGTGCATGCTGAGCAAGTAAGGCGATTGAGTGCCTGTGGAGAGCCACATGCTACACAGCGCTTGAGCGTTTGCTGCGGTGACTGAGCATCGTGTGCTTGTGTGGAAGCGTAGCGTCTATAGTTCAAGCAGGAGCGATGCTGTATAGGAGCTATGCGATAAGCAGTAACACAAGCTAGAGCACGTTTCATGAGCAATATACCAGCTGCTCTCTTTCCAATATAGACAAGTTGGTGTGGTCGACATCAATCTTGAGCGACAAAAGAATAACCACACTCTATTTCACTCTTTGATACTCACTAGTAAGCGCATGTCGACGCGCCCACTCCTGACCTTCCTTTATCCAGTCTCAGCACTCGCAAGACCGCGTTCACAAGCCTTGCACGCAACGCGTCGTTTATACTCAGGTCAAGCACCGACCATCATTGATGCAAGTCCGTCGCACTCTGATGGCAGCATGGTACTCTCTCCGCCTCTCAACACAGGCGCCAGCAGTATAAGTGGCAGCGGAGGTAATGGTGGCGGCGGCGGTGGCGGCTTGAAGGGCTCAATCCTACCATCCGCGCCCATGGGAGCATCGGCACGACGCGCTGCACGATTGACGCACTACTTTGACACCTTCCACATCGTCACACGTCTTGAAGCGTCAGGCTTCCAACATGGACAAGCAGTCGCCACTATGAATGCTATTCGTGCGCTTCTGCTAGCAGAAACGGAGATGTGTAAAGCGGAAATGCTATCACGCGCCGATTTGGAGAACCAGAGCTACCTTTTCCGCGCAGCCATGTCGGAGCTGCTATCAGAAATCAAGATTCTACGGCGTAATGAAGCAATGCAGCTCAGACTCGAAACATTGGGCTTACAGCGGAAACTGGAAGTGCTAGATCAGCAGATGCGTGAAGATTTACAAACAATGCGAACAGAGGTTGAGATGGATGTCGAGATGCGGCGATCCCAAACACGATCCGATGCAAAGGATATCGAGCTACGGATACAAGAGCTCGACAACAAATTCACGGTCAAACTTGGTGACTTGAAAACTGCCATGGAGCGATACAAGTGGGATTCAACACGACGGTTGCTTCTAGGACTTGTCGTGATCGCTGTCATTGGCACATACATCATCAACAGACCAAAGAAGAAGTCTGGGCCCAAGGAAGATGAAGGTGGTGTAGAGACAGAGCTGGGATTGCTGGATAATACTCATGCGCGTCCCGGTAATACCTTTGTAAGTCTTGGTTAGAGGATTCTATCGTCGAATGGATGACGCTCTCGCAACAAGAGCATCAAAGACTTTTGGGCCTCCGAGGAACGATCCTCGTCGGTCGAGTAGGTAGCCAATGAGTTGTCCTCGTCTTAGCAGCTGTGTATAGCTTCCACCCTCTGAATGCGCCTGATTAGGACCTGCACCTGTATACAACGCCTTGCGCAGCGTCAAATCAGTCAATGCAATCTGTACGCCGCTTGCAGACTCTTGTGGCAGCGTCGGCACCGATGTCTTGCTCGTGGCGACTTGTAGTGCCGGGGCCGATGGTGGACTGCCAAAGCCTGTATAGAGCTTGACGTGTGTTCCACCAGGAAGTAGGTCAACACGACGTACGACACGCTTCGAGACGAGCAGGAAGCTAGTAGATATGGCGAGTCCAAGACCTGCAAGGCCACTTGCATAGGCAACACGCTTTCCCAGCGGTGCTCGCTCAAATTGTGCTGCAGCCAAATCAACATCCGCATCACTTGTACTAGATACAGCTTCTGCCTTCTTGACAGCATAGTCCATAAACACCCAAGAAGCAAGATTCCCCCAGAAGATGAGATTGATGGCCGCTGAAGCATATATGACGAGCGGAAAGGTCCTTGCACCAGAGCTGAGATAGAGTGTACGCGGTATGCGTGTTCTGCGAAGAGCTATAGCTTGTGCTTTGGCTGACTGGCCTGTTTGAGCATAGCTGCCAGCCAAGGGATTGGACATGCACTGCAGCTCCAACTAGGTAATATTGTGATGTGAGTAGACCAAGTGTTGATTCGTACCTAGGTATGCATAAATAATTACGAGCGATAATCTAGCCTTGAGCATTCATGCGCGAGCCTTCTATCACATTCAAAGCCTGCCTTATCGGCTTCAGCATTGGTGGCAGGAAAGTGCCATCATCGTCTGAGCTTGACTCTGTTGATGCCTCCTTGCCGCGATCCAGTATCGCCATCACCTGCCTTACTTCCCTGGTCGCCGCACTCACCCTGCTTGACGTCGAATGAGCTCTGACTTGCTGTTTCAGACTTGCAGCAGTAGCCATCTTCTTCGATGCGGTAATCGAGTATGGCGGACACACCTGTACGCGCGGCCAAATGCCGTCATACTCCTCTGATCGCGCTTGCCGATCTCGCTCAAGGTGAATGAAGAGCAGATACCCAGCATACGCGTCATCTGCAGCATACTGCCGTTGCTCGCTCGTCAGTGGCCCGTCCCACTTCGAACAGCGCACATCGCCCTTCCGCAACGGCTTGCTCAGATAATGCTGAGCGAGTTTCGCAAGTGAAATGAGACGATTCTCCATGCCCCAGACTGGTCGATCCATGAGTCGTGCAAAGTGAGACAATTCGAGGATACCTTTGCCCTTGACACCGTAGACATCTCGAAGTCGTGACATGTCTGCGCCGAGGATCGCAACACCTACCTTGATCCATGCATCACTTTCTATCATTTCTCTCAACCTGGTCGGAAACGATGGAAATTTACATATGTGAATCAGCAGAACATGCTTCTCATCTGCGATCTGTATCAGTGAGATATTGGGTCTGCGAATGACCATCCATTCCATATCGAAGCCAATGACAGGGCCTTCAAGTTTACCAATCAGCGCATCAAGTTGCCTCTCATTTGTGATGAAAAAGACTTGCGGCGGTCTTTCGTTTCGCGTGTGATAGTCTTTATGTGAAAACCAAGCTCCGCCCGATTCATGCATAACAGGGAGCTGCCGCTCTATACTTGGATAAGGACATATCCGTGAAGCGTAATGATCTTGCGCAGGATCATGCTTTACTTCTGCTGAAGGTGGTAGTTGTTCCTGAGGACGGACAGAAGCTTTCCCATTGAAGGTAGCACGCAGGACTTCCTCTTCCTCCTCGGCATCATAGCCACGCCTCTGAAACATCTCTTCTGCATCTGCTTGCGCTTGTACTGTCCGTGAATGTGACTTTGTCGGTGTGACAGGTGCACCACAAGGCGAAGACGTGATTTCAATGATCTCTGTAGCCTCTTCGAGCGTGACCTTCTTTGGCGGCCAGACCTTGCCGACTGCAGTGGAGCTAGCTACACTAGACTGATAGCGGCTCAGAGAACAAGTCAGACGATGCAAATCTGCTCTCACGCGTGGCGAGGGCGGTGTAGCGAGCATTGGTATCGATTGAGCGGTCATGGAGCAAACTCTTTGCAGTTTTAGCCTCAAGAGCCAGTCATGGAGCATACAGTGGCCCTAGTCAGCCAGCTTTAGGTACAGCAGCCTTCCCTTCACCTTGTCGCCTTTGTGTGTTTATCGTTGAATCGAAATGCGACAAGAAATTTCAGAATTTTGTTGAAGGCGACCAAGAAGACACATAGATAGAAGTGAAGAGAGCAGTGAGGCATGGCTTCGTGGGAGGATGACGACTTTGAAGTCGGCACAACAGCAGGCAGGGCTACAGCTGGCGGCAGATTTGACGACGAAGAGGAGGATGACGATGTGGCAGATGCATGGGATGCTGAATCTGAGGATGAAAGTAAGCAGGCTGCTATTGTCGCGCCTGCCAAGAAGAAGGGAACACTGAAGGAGGCCTTGAAGCGGCGTGAAGAATTAACGGCGGCAGAAGAGGCAGCGCGCGAAGAAGCGCGGGCTAATGCAGCGCCCGAGGAGACACCCGAAGAACGGCGATTGCGGCAGAAGGAGATGGAGCTGCAGTCAGACTTGAACAATGCTGCCGACTTATTTGGTGCTGCACACATTACAGAGGAAGACAAGACATTGCTCAAGTCACAGATCAAGGGTGCGACGCTTTCTGATATTCTGGATCCTGCGCCAAAAACAAGAGACGAGTTTGCTGAAGCCTGCAAGACGCTGGTGACAGGTATCACTACTCTTGGCAAAGCGAAAGAGTATCCTCAATTCATGGTCGACCTCGTCAAGGGTCTTTGCGAGCCGCTCAATGCAGAAGATACACGTAAAGTGCAGGCGAGTTTGAATGTGCTAGTCAATGCCAAGAACCTCGCTGAAAAGGGAGGCCCGCAAAAGAAGAAGAAGGCGGCAGGGAAGCCTGGTTTGGCCAAGATGGGAGCAGCCACGGCGAGCTATAACAAAGCGCTCGACACTTCACGGTTGGATGATGGCTACGACGATGATTTCATGTAGAATTTGACACTCGAACAACAACCACTTCTTCAGCTAGACATTCTTATTTCTGCTTCACTCGCTAGTCCTGTATACATCTATCATTCTGTCATGCAGCTCAAATCACGCGCTAGACTCAATGTTGAAGCCAACATTTGGCGCTTCCTTATGAATATCGGGATGGTGCTGCATCGCCGCGCACCGCCTCGTCCCATGAAGCCGTCTTTCACGCGCTATATACCTTCAAAGCTAGCAAATCAGCCAGGAGATATCAAGCTCGTATTCTATGTGCCGCCAAGCTATCAAAAAATGTCAAGAGGCGCTCCTTTTCCTTGCATAGTCTCGTTTCACGGCGGAGGCTTTACCATTGGCAAGCCAGAAGATGATGCAACGTGGGCAGATGCTGTTGTCAAGCAGCTTGATGCCATTGTCGTATCTGTTGGCTACAGACTAGCGCCAAAGCACTACTTTCCTACTCCAGTAGATGATTGCGCTGATGCTATTCTGTATCTTGCACGACAAGCCTCGGCGCTAAATATCGACCCGCACAGATTATGCACCTCTGGCTTTTCCGCCGGTGGCAATCTAGCATTCACAGCTGCTCTTCGGCTACAAATACTCAAAGAACGCGAAGGTCCCGATATTCCAGAGCATACTATTCGTGCTGTTGCGGCATTCTATCCATGCGTCGATTTTACAAATTCGCGCGCAGCTCGCAAGGCTACCAACAAGCGTATTGATAAAGGTCTGCCTACTATCTTTTCAAACCTTTTCGACGCAGCGTATCTGTATCCATCAGATTACAATAAAGCACATCCATTGCTCTCTCCCGGAGTAGCGCCCAATGCATTACTACACACGCTTCCCATGCATCTTCATTTCTACACGGCAGAATGGGATGACCTCCTTCGCGAAGCAGAAGCATTCCGAGACCGTCTTACTAGCCTAGGAAAGCAAGTCCACTTTACAATTGCACCTGAACAAGTGCATGGCTGGGACCGGTCGCCAAATCCATTCAAGCGAAACAAGTTGCGTGCTGAGATGTATGCGAATGCGATCGATAATTTGGCAAAAGCCCTTGAGTGTGAGATTGATGATTCTGCTAGTATCAAGGGAAATGCTGTCATTGAAGAATTGCATATTACTGCCACTGGGACATAGCGGCTCCCGTCAAGCCGAACCTCAAATTCGGCCGCAGGATCCATCAGCCCAAACCAGGACACTTCTTGATGCCTGCTCGAGACGACTGACGATACCAGCCTCCATCGATGAGTCCTCTCTCTAGTGCTTGCCAATGCGAGCGCTTCTCTGAACTTTTCGGATCCAGATCTGCAAGCAGACACTCGACCACCTGCTCATCTTGCATCAAAAGATAGCATGAGCAGTCTCGCAGCGTCATGGCCAATTCAATATTCTGCAATGCAGCTTGTTGTTGGAGGTGTCGAAGAGACTTGAAAATATCCGTCTTCTTGAAGAATTGGTTCAGTCCTGCTATTTCGGACAATGACAAGATCCACCCTCGCTCAGCAATCAAGCCTTCCAGCGCTCGAGCCCTTACTTGATCATCAAATGATGTCAAAGCAAGAGGACAAAATCGTGGCTCCTGCAATGCTTCTCCATTGCGCTGTGCTCGGATTGCGCAGGTCCGGCAAAAGTCTGCATCAGCAGGTGCATCTGTTGACTGTGCTGACCATTTCGGTTTCCAGTCCAGGGCCCGCATAGAGCTTGACGAAGCGATGAGAGGCATGATGAAAATTTCATCTACAGTGCAATTAAGCTTACTGTCCTGCCATCTCTTTGGCCGTTCAGCGAGATGAAGGGCGCGTACTAGCTGTTCTTGCAGCGCTTGAGTCCAATGTACTAGCTGATGAGAAACATACGGAAGCTCAATGCCATGTCGGGCAGAGAATGGTATCAACACATTCTCTCTAAAAGCAGCTTGCTGAGCAGGCGTAAAAGCATTACCTTGCTTTGGCACTCGCAAGACAATCTTTGTAGGGTCAAGAAGCGGATGTGAAAGAGAGTTCAGCGGTAGCAATGAAGGTGCATGGCCAGCAAACACAACATTGGCATTGCCCTCAGCTAGATAGGTCCATGAGCATGTCTCTAGCAATGCTCCATCTATCATACCTTGTACTATCACTCGCTCTTTACCTTTCTTGATCTGATTGCTGACTGATTTTCACGTGACATTTCCTATTGCGCGACATTCGAAAATTCATCTCAAGAATGAGCGACAAGGAACCAGATACAAGTGATTTGATCGAAGTGTAAAGACAGCTATGCTCGCCCTAGACATGTCAGACGACCTGGCCCCGATGCAGACACATGTATCCGACACAATTACACAACAAGCGACACAGCCTACCCAAGCGGCCGCTGGGTACCGCAATCTATTGCTCTCGCCACCCGCGCTTGCCTCGCAAGAAGCAAAGCTGCTTTCCCTGTTACAGTCCTTCCCACAACGGCCTGATATCCAAATGCTCGATCGGCTGTTGCTGCGTCTCGTGACGTTGCCGGACGCACATTACGATAATATCATTCTTGCATCGTCAGGCGATACGACGCAGGATGCAGCAGATCCACATATCGCACAGCTGCCACAACTGCTCGGTATGTTGCTTGGAGCATTGAAGCCAGGCAGATCCCTTCATATCCCTGCAGGCGTACCGCAACAGGCGATTCGCTCAGAAGGCGTGTTGCAGGGTTTCAGCATCAATGCAGGCAGCGATGGCATGATTCTCACACGACCGGAACAGGCGCTTGAACAAGCTGCTGTACCGTTACGTCTCAAACGCAAAAAGCAGTCTTCTGAAAAAGCTGCTCGGCTGCGCAGTTTGCTGGCTCAGGGTAATGGCTCGAACAAGCCCTTTGATGATGATGCTCTACTGTCTGCTGAAGATCGCGAGAGACCAGCTGTCGTGCAACCGTCTGAATGTGCACCTGCTCCAGGCAAGCGTCGGAAAGCATGCAAGAACTGTACTTGTGGTCTTGCTGAGCTTGAACAACAAGCGGCTGCGAATCCAGTCACGCTAGCAGATGGTGATTTGGCAGAAGTGGATTTCACCAATTCTGCATTGGCGAGCAAGAATCCAGTCAGTTCGTGCGGAAGTTGTTATCTTGGCGATGCGTTCAGGTGCAGTGGTTGTCCATATCTTGGCATGCCAGCATTCAAGCCAGGCGAAAAGATCCAATTGACGCAAAACTTTGGCAATGACTTGTAGAGAGCGTGTTCATAGCTTGACGGCAGGGTCATTGTCGTAGATGGGAATATCTCCCTCAAAATCCCAGTCTCGCTCTGCGCCGCTGTCCAAGAACCTGCAATCGCCTAGTCTCTCAGCATGCCAGCCGCCCATCTCGCCTGCTTTGTATGCTTCTGTGCGTTTGTACACGGCGGCACTGGCGCAAGGTGTGGGGATGGTACGTTCTGGGTCGCCACATAGAGCACGACCGAGAGCGATATTGGTAGCTGCATGCGTACATAGTACGATTATTCGCGCACCAGCTGCTTCCGCATCTGCAATGACAGCATCAATAGCTCGCTTTGCACGCGCATGGATATCGGCCATCGACTCACCACGCGTCGATGGCACAAGTTTAGCTTCGTAGGCTTGATCCAGCAATGGCCGTCCATCGTTCAGAGGCGCAAAGAGGCGCGTCAAGTGCGCGACTGTTGCCGGAGACGGATGTGACGCCGTACGCGCCGTGACAAGACCATACCACTCGCCAATCCCATTCTCCACTTGAACTTGCTTCCCTATCGCCCGTGCCGTATATGCGATCGTCTGCACGCATCTATAGAAGGGCGAGCTGTAAATCCTGTCTATAGGACCATGATTGTCAGGATTGGCCAAGTAAGCTGCTAGTTGAAGAGATTGCGCTGTGCCATGCGCGCTGAGTGCTGGGTCTGCTTCGATGCCGGTCGGAGAGGGTGACCAGGCTGTATTGGCCCAATTGCTGCGGAATCCATGTCGTGTCACGATGATTGTCTCGAGCATCTGTCCGCAATGTGTCTCTATCTGTGTCGTCGTCGTCGGCTACCATCATGTCGCGCGACTCGCAAGAAGAAGATGCGATAGAGTCTCAAGCCAGGCGCGCCCCGCGTATCCTCTCAATCCAGTCATCCGTCGTCCACGGATACGTCGGCAACCGCTCTGCTACCTTCCCGCTACAACTCCATGGCTTTGACGTCGCTTGCTTCAATACGGTGCAATTCAGTACGCATACAGGGTATCCTCACATTCACGGTACAAAGCTACAAGCGGCGGAGTTTGAGCAGCTATACCTTGGTCTGCAGGAGAATGGATGTATGCAAGGTGTTGCTGGGTTACTGACAGGATACGTACCTGGCGCTATTGGCGTCCAAGCCGTCCGTCGCATCTCAGAGGACTTGCTGGCATCAAAGCAGCCCCCGCTATGGGTACTGGATCCAGTCATTGGTGATGAAGAGCGTGGGTTGTATGTATCAGAGGAGATACCGCCGTTGTACAGGCAAATCATGGCGCGTGCGCATGTCATTACGCCAAACCAGTTTGAGTTAGGTGTGCTTGCTCAGCAACCCGTCACAGATGTCCCGTCTCTCAAAAAGGCACTTGTGACGGTCCATGCAGCGGGTGTGGAGCGCGTAGTGGTCACGACATTCAGACGAGACGCAGAGACGATCCTTGTGGTTGGGAGTCAAGTGGACAATCAGGCCTTTGCGGTGGAAGTGCCGTACAGCGATTGTCCCTTTCAAGGCACCGGCGATCTCTTTGCTGCATTACTGCTTGCGAGACTGCTGAATGGCGATGCACTCGATGCAGCTGTGCTTGGGGTACTGGCTTCCATGAAGCCCGTCTTGCAACGGACAGAGGCCGTCTTTCGAGAAGGTTGCGAGCAGCTTGGCATCAGCGATTGGCGTGCGGAAAAGAAGCGTGGCAAAGAAGGTCAAGCAGCAAGCGTATGTCGACTCGCAGAGCTGCGTATCATTGAAAGCGCACAAGACATGCTCAATCCTCCGTCACCAGGATTTATACAACAGCCTCTAGAATAGAAATGATGATACAAACACTAATAAGAATGTCTTTCAGTCAGCAGTCCTCTAGCCCCTTTAATTGGTCAGTCTTGAGACTGTGAGCTGCGAGTTGACGCGTAGCAGAAGATGTTCGTCTCTCTCGCTGTAAGGAAGAGCTCATACCACGAAGGAGTGTTGCGCGTGGAGAACTGGCAAAAATATCGAGAGGTGCAGCACTATGCGTCGGTCAGAGGAATGGCCGAACATGGCTGAGAGCTGTCGTATAGCTCAATCGCATTCACATCAGTCCTCTGACAGGCTCATACGCTGCTTTTGATTGAGATGGTCCATGAAGATTTGTTCCTTTGTCGAGTGCGAAGATTGATCTCTGCAGACGAAATAGAACAGTCACAAGTCTGCTCATCTCGCCCTTGCTGCAATCTCGCTCTTTGCCAGTCTCAGCTCCTCTTCAACCAGTGACAGTTGTTCATCCAAGTCGTCGATGCGCCCTTGAATCAATGCTTCATATTCAGCATCCGACATGCGTCTCATCGGTGAAGACTCCTTCAACTTCTGCCATATCGACTTGTCTGCTTCTCTAACGCGCTCGATAGATGGTGAAGGGACCATCGGTGCGTGCTGAGCATGGATGTATGCATCGCGCGCACTAGATACAGCCAAGACGCCGAATTGGCCAGCTGCTGCAAGAGAGCCATAGAGCAACACTGCCCCTGTCAGACCGCGTGTGCCGCCTATAGATATCAGCATGCCATGTCATGTGCTTTTCGTGCACGTACGTCTTAGTAGATTGAAGCCTGCACCTGTCAAAGCACCAGAAGAGGCGCTCACGCCGACAAGAGCACCTGTACTCTTCTCGACTTCTTTCGCCCACAGTACGCCAAGGCCTGCTTGTCGAAGCGAGACGAATGATCCACCCATTAGCGTCCAATTGAGGCCCGTTGTCGCTGCATAGAGCGGGATGGGCTGAACCCTTTGGACGGCAAGGATCGAGCCTGCAGCAATACCTGCACTAGCTACAGACGGTCAGCATGATGAGCAATACGTAAAAGCGTGGATGAGCATTTACAGAATGCGAGTGTAGGTAGTAGTAGCTTATAGCGTATAAAGCGAGCAGCTGGCGATGACTGCCTTGTCTCTATCGCAGCCTCATCGCTCGCCATATCTTGGTCAAGTGTCGCAATGACAGAAAGAGCGACATTCATGCTGCGACACATCTACAGAACAAGGCTACCCTCTCTCCGATACAGCCAGAGACGCACAATGAAAGCTTATTACTACGCAGGAGAAGGCGATCAACGGCTGCCACACCGAGGCGAAGATGTACCACAACAGGCACTACAAGATATCGGCGTCTTGACATGGCAATTCCCGCCATCGCGCTATACCGATGCGCAGCAGCAGCATGAGATTGATGCGATTGCTGCAGAGCGCAAGTATAAGAACAGAGACACGATCACTGTGAGTAAAGCGGCGATGGGCGATATCTACGAGACGAAAGTCAAGTCGTTCTTTGAGGAGCATTTGCATGAGGATGAAGAGATTCGGTTTATTCTCGATGGTGAAGGGTACTTTGATGTCCGGACACGCGATGACAAGTGGATCAGATTACAGATGGAAAAGGGCGACTTGGCCGTACTGCCTGCTGGTCTTTTCCACCGCTTCACGACAGCAGAGACAGACTACATCAAGGCGATGCGTCTCTTCAAGGAAGATCCAGTGTGGACACCGCTCAATCGATCAAAGGAACTTGAAGAGGCGAATGCTCATCGCAAGGCATATCTCGCGTCCATCAAGTCATAATGTCATTTGTATGGGAAGCCGTGCTACTTGAGTCCATCGACTAGCGCCTTGATCTTGCCCTCATCGCCGCCAAGAACCACCTTGCCATTGTTCCAATCAACAACGACAGGTCTGTTCAAGACATTCTTGCCCTTGCCATTCAACCTTAATGCATCCTCCGCATCGACAGCACCTGGCACTAATGCGCCAACTCCATTATCACCCAACATCTCCACGAGACTACGTAGCTGTGTTGGCGTCGGCGAGCCTTCTTCGATCTCAAGCTCGAAAGACTTGCCGCTGTTGGCAGCCTCTGAATCAGCATGCGCTTGTTGGAGAAGTGACAGGACGCATTGCGAGGTCTTGTCACCCGGCGCGTGGCTATCATGAGCTGCTTGGATTTCAATTGGGTATGCTTACAAGAGGGACAGAATGGGCCTTGACCTGCTGAAGATTGAATTGAGATTCATGCTTCGATATGTATGAGAAGGTAAGTGCTTTGCTATGAAAGTGTGGAGTCTGATTTTGATCATCACGATCTACTATGACGAGACAAGATGCAGTCGTATCCTCTATAGCATGTCCAGTATAGCATGAATAGGGATTAGGCCCGGCCATATCCAGCCCAGCATAGTACAGCCCACAGCATGCCTCCACTTAGCACAGGAATCGTTAAATTGTCATCGAGTCCACATACATCCACAGCCTCAGACACAGCTGCAACAATACCGCCGAGAACACTGACTTGTAGCAGTGAGAGACTAGATAGGCTTGAATCCCAAGCAGGAACAAGGCCAGGCCGTAATGGAACAATCCTGTCAAAGAAGAAAGCTGTTGTGAGTGCGCCTGTCAGCCATGCAGCAAGTGTGCCAAACAGACTCTTGCCACGTCTGATTCTTGGTCCATAACTGCCGATTGCGCGACCAACGAGACTCGCTGCCGTATCGCACCATGAGAGAAGCAAGACACTCAGTGTCGCAATATCTGTAGGTAGTAAGCTCAAGACGAGCAACGCGCCAATGAGATAAAAGATGACACCATTCCATCTATCCTTCTCGGTCGGCCGCATCAAATATCCGAGATGCTGCTCATACAACTTTGCAAACGCTGGATTATTGAATCGTAGTAAATCAGCAGAAACAATGATTGCACATGCCGGAATGCCCAATGCAACAAGTCGTGCTGGTGTGACCTGTGGAATCATGTACAAGCCTAGTCCAGCGATACCAATGCCAGAATGTAGTGCTTTCCTCGGTACTTCATAGGTTGTATAGAATCTTTGCCATCTACTCGGCGTAGATCCTTGGCGATTGCGAGAAAGGCCTTCTCGCGTAGGCGATGATTCGGCGCTTGAAGAAGAGGGAGATGGCGAGGTTGGTGGTGATGGTGGTGAGAGTGCGCCTGCTGGAGATTTCCGACGTGCGGGACGTGTCTTGCTCATACAGGAGCGTGAATAGAGCTATTGAAGCTCGGCAATGAACGAGACACGGGCGCGTCTATAGATGTCGGCCTTTGTCTTTGTGTTTATGTGCTTGAAGCGAAAAACAAAAATTTGAAATTCACGGCGATTGACAGGGCAGGAGGAGGATGAAAGAGAGAAGGAGAAGTCATGAAGGCATAGCATGAGCATAGTCATGAGAGAGTCTACAGCATAACGCGCACGAAGCGCCCATTGTAGAGCTCACCACCATCAACAAGACTCCGTAGCCAACTGAAGCCACCGCCAATCGCCTCTGAGGCCGACGACTTCATCGTCGCTAGTGTCTCTGCTGCATCTTGAGAACTGCTAGTGACACTGCCGCTTGACTTGATTAGGTTGTAGACGCGCGGTTCGAAGAAGTCGACGAGCGATGTGAATTGTACAAAGGGAGCATCGCGCCAGTACGATGATGTGCTTGGATTAGCTTTGAGGATTGATGGTATCATGACGTACAATAACAGTATTAGAAGAATGACCGAGCAGTATGCGCTGAGCACGTTAGCATTATCCTCATGAGCAAAGCATTGTCGAAGCATAAGACACTGCGCTTTCTGAATTGACCAAGCACAGCAAGTTGTAATCGTACTGTGCTTGATGAGCATAAAAGCCTGGAGTCTAGCAAGGCTGACAAGAGACACTCACCAAGGCCGGTGCTGAAGTGTGTAGGAGAAAAGCAGTGAGAGCGTGAAAAAGGATGAGCCACACGTCGCAAGACAGAGCAGAACGAGGTAATGTCTGACGCAGTGCATTGAAGAGGGATTTCAGTACACAAACGCAATCTAGAGCAAAAGAGCCTGAAGCAGCGAGAGAAACCTTGATTGCAATCTTCTGCTTTCTGTCTCTGTCGGCCAGAATTTCACCGTGATTGAATTCGTACCTTTTTCAGATTGACGCACGATCAGTGCCTGCAGTGTCTTAGCTATAGGCAAGCTCAGAGGCCAAGAAATGGGTTTGAAGTGATTTGTGCGTATTATTACGGGAAGGACGGCGCACCAGGTATGCACAGGTCAAACTTGCAAGGCACTCGCTATACAAATAGATATTGACAATGATTACGACGCTCTGGTGATGATAGCTGTCATTCTTCCTCCTCACTGAGCGTAAACTCTGCTATGACATCCTCTGCCGTCGACCTGCCACGCATCGACATGCTTGGCAAGTCAACTGTCCCTCTTGCATATCGCAACGCCACGAGACATCCATAGCACAGGTCTTCCTTCTCGACTTGTGCTTCGGGCACCGCAGACACAGCTTCGCCTTCCATTAGCGCTGGTACATTGGCAGTGACATCTTGCAGCCATCCGCGCGCACCAATTTTGAACGGCATGGCGCACACAGGACACCGTCCGCTTTGTGAGGTTTCGCCCGTGTCTGGTGAGACGAGCTTGCCTGTGGTACGCACAACAGTCGCCACAAGACTTGGGAAATCTTTTTCCAGGGTTTTAAAATATCGCTGTGTCAAGATACCAATACTGCCAGCTTTGCTGTCCGTTGGAGGAGCGTCTGTCTCGGCTGGGATCCCTACCAAAGAGGCGTACACGCTCAATTCTTCTCCAAGAAGCTGTTTCATGGGTCGCACTGCCCATATCCCATCTCTCATACTCCAGTCTGCCACCTGAAATGGCAATGCATAGCCACGGCCGAGCGCAGTATGAGTAAGCACTTTTGCAGCGGTCTTGGTGGCAGTGTCGGCAAATTGAAGACACCTTGCGCCTTGCTGCTTTGCTTCAAGAAAGAGTAACGTATCTGTGTATAGAGAGAGCAAGTCTTCTTGTGCTGTTTGACTGCCAAGCATGGACAGGCTTTCTCTGAGCGACGTTTCTCCCTTCAAACCTGTTATCCTCCGGGGCGTGCCATCGCTTGCATCCGGTGCAAAGGCGATGTGCTCCGCTGCCAGGGAGTCTAGTTTCTCCAGTGATACTTCGACCCACTTCATCTCGCTGAATGTCTCCTTGAGCCATATCAGACGCCGTTGGCGTGCTTGCGATATGGGCTTGATTCCATCAAGCTTTATATGTAGACATCCTGGCATCGCATAGGCACCATGTGTACGCTTCACGACGCCATACACCATCTCTACCAACACACACGACGCAAGACTGCCTGACACTGCGAGCAAGGTAGGCAAGCGCTCATGATCAGCCAAAGTAAGCCGAAATGCGTCCATGGCGCGCCGATATTTAGCGCGGCAAAAGTGCAGGTAGCACGCATGGCAATAGTGTTCTTTACGAGCGAGGACGACCGGCACGTCTGTTTGCTTGCATTTGAGGCAGCTGCCCAGCATAGATCTATATTGTAGCGAGTGTCTTCTTGTGTAGCTGAAGGGCAAAATTTTGTGCGCGATGATGAAGAGACGCGTTGCACTCTACTTTGCTTCTTATGCTTTTCTGCTAGACTACTTTCTCTTCTTCATGCTCTTCTCACTTGTTGCCACCGCATCCTCTGCAAAGTCATCCAAGTCGTCCGCCGTCGCTCCATCGCCTCCTACAAGTCGCCCAAGAGTCCTGTTGTAGAGTGCCAGGGGCACTTGCACGATCAAACTACGCTGGAATGATGCAGCTGGGACGGCTTCGGGGCTCATCTTGCCTTCCTCGTTGCCCTGAACAAAATAGACATCTCCATTGGGGTCCACGTTGAAGACACGGCCCGTCTCCGTTGTGACACGCTTTCGCTTACTGATATTGGGATAGCCAGCGGCCGTGTGAGCGTCCTGAATATGACTTCGGATTCGCTGACGGTGGCTAGACGCTGCAATGACCATGCCGAGGTAGTGGAAACCAGAGATGATAAAGAAGAGCAAGACAAGGACAGCACCCACACCAGGCCTGTAGCGAGAGTAGAAATAGCCTGTTCCCTTCCTGATGATTAGTCATAGTCATGATACCTACTAGCATACCATTTGGGGAAACCATTGTAATAGAAGTGGTCGTATCGCTCACGCACTTCTGGCGTTCGTAACATTTTGGTAATAAGACCCAACCGCTCGAATCGTTTCTGAGCATCCTTCACGCCAATATTCTTGTCTGGATGCAGTTGTCGTGATCGTTTTTTGTATGCCTTGCCAATTTCTTCCAATGAGGCCTTTGGTTTCACCTCAAGGAATGAGTAGAAGGTGACATTAGCGCCTTCTGCAGTCTCCAGCGCACGAGCTACATCAAAGATCTCATAGTCTTGGTTCGACCATCGAGCGGCCAGCACGGCACTCGATGCCAACAGCCAGAGACTGAGCAGCTTCATCCTTGTAGAGTGGAAGCGTGTCGTGTTTGGCGATTTCGCGGAATTTTGGTGTGAGATGAGCTAGCTAGCATCCATGGACGGTACCGTCTCATGCTCAATTGGACGAGATGCTACGGGATAGAACTGCTGCAAAGGTATTCAGTGATCAAGAGAGGACTACAGACACGCTCGAGCACAAGAATCAATGAGCTCGATACACCTGAAAAGAGCGCACGCTTCTTTCGCTACATTCATCGCTTCATCCCTGCTGTGGCCATCAAGCTCGATGGAGAGTATATACAAATCTCAAGCAAGATGAGGATTGCTAGGCTCAATTCTGCACATCTGGCAAAACAGCCTGCTTGGTCTGGCCTCGCCTTCCTGTTGCAGGATCGAACGATTCTCAAGGTGCTAGAAACCTCGACATGGCCGTGCCTGGATGAGTCTATAGACATACAGACCGCGCTGCTCTTACCGAATCTAGAACGGCTTGTTAAATCTACAAGGCCTGTGCAGCTACAAGATTCACACAACAAGACTGCGACTGCAACTGCAATGTTGGAACAGTTCAACAAGCTTGACACGGAACGTCTTTCTGTCTGTCCAGATCGCGCGTTGCCGATTCACCGAACGCTTACTCTGTCTACGAATCTTGTCTCAACGCAGACTGGCCCAGAGCTCGATTGGATTCCCAGCATCGACAAGATACAAGAAAGTATGCGTACTCAGGTCACAACGGCAAAATCGGTTCGAAAACGATTGACAGAACATCTTGCAGCGGCTGAAGCACGTCGGCAGGCTTCTCTCCAGAATGCGGCTGAGAATAAGAATTGATATCAGCCGAAAGTTCAGCATCGGGTCAAGAACTCAAAAGCTAGTGAAAGCAGAGAATGCCGGCTAGATATGCAGGTACGTGTTGAGCCGTCCATTGTGCTGATTTTCTTGACACTTCCCTGTATTTAGGCTCCTTCGCAGCAGCATGTGCCTAATTGATACGAGGTCATGAAAGGGTCAGCCATCCACCTCTGACCTCAGAAAAAGCCGGTCTGCAACCTCGTTACACACACGCATGATTTGTGCGCCCTATGGTCTTCGCGATGGGATACTCTTTTTCGGGCTCGTCCGGTCCATCTAAAGCGATCATTGAGGCATCGGATGGCATATTAATCGAGCACACATGCCGATATTGTCCACGGGTGTACAACTTGACAAAATGATTGGATGCAGTTTTGCGGCCCCACAACGCTGCAGATCCATTTGACAGATTCACATCCAAGCTGCTGGTGATGGATGCATGTATAAAGAGGTTGAGCAGTCGTCTTGCCGAGCAGAAGAAGAGACAACATGCAGTCGATCATTGCGCTCAGTCTGCTTGCAGCAGCAACAGAGGCATATCACTCGCCGTTCAACTACACAACGAATTGTATAAATCCACAGCCTCTGTCGTGCAATCTCGGCTCTTCTACTGTCAACAAGTGCTGCAGCCCTCAGCCTGGCGGTCTGACTCTTGTCACACAGTTCTGGAGCACGTACACCGGCACCGCTGCAGAACTACCCGCGAACAGCTGGGGTGTGCACGGCCTGTGGTATACACAGTCATAGGACTTCAAGCATGCTAAAATCAGGCCCGACAACTGCAACGGTACTTACGAGCAGTATTGTGATGCCAAGCGAAACATTACGGGCCCTCAAGCCGTACAGATCCTACTTCGCTACGGCCGCACCGATCTTCTCGCTCAGATGGATAGACTCTGGATCAATCAAGGTCTGACCAATGATGATCTCTGGGCTCACGAGTATGCTAAGCATGCCACATGCACAAGCACATTCGACCTGGTTTGCTACGCGCCATTGTACGAGAATAGCACATCTGCAGCTGCAAATGCCAACAATGGCACAGGCGAGGGTCTTGATGTGATTGACTATTTTGAGACTTCCATGAACTACTTTACACTCAACCCGACTTACGAGTGGCTTTCACGCGCTGGTATCACGCCTAGCAACACGACCACCTACTCTCTTGCTCAAATCCAGGCTGCAATTCGCAACGCAACAGGGACGAACGCCTTCTTGGGTTGCAACCGCAATAGAGCTATGAACAATACACGCAACCTGCTCAGCGAAGTCTGGTATTATGGCTACAATCGTGGTCGCGTACAAGATCTGTCCTTTGAGCGCGTCGACTCAAACAATTTCTTCAATTCTACCTGTGTTCAAGCCGGCATCATTTACCCAGAGCGTGCCCCTGGCGAGACGGCGAACCTCTTGACCAATCGCGTCTCATAGACTAGAAATCACGTAGAAAAGAATTTCTCTTGCATATCATGTAAACCTCTACTTCTACGCAATGCCACCTGAAACAAGTTCCGCAACAGGCGCGGACTCTGACCTTGCTGTAATCTTGAGCGAAACACCCTTTCCTTCCCTAAACGCCAATTGCACTTGCGCCAGAACGGGCTGACCACTTTCGCGGTCCTCGCCGATCACCTTGCCTGCGAGCTTGAGAACGTGTGTTCCTGCCTGCACAGGCACATCAGATCCCTCAAGCGGCGTCATATTCAACGCTGCAACAATCTTTTCACACGCTTCTTCCAATGATTTGAGCTCAGAAAGCGCATAAGTTTCAGCACAGCTTTGCGAGAACCCTTCAAACATGGTTGAAAAGTTGGAGACGTAGAGTGGTTGGATGTAGGAGCTTGCGCTCAGTTCAAGACTGTCAACCTCGTACTGATCGTCTTCATATCTTTCCTGAACCTCGCCTGTTGAAGGGTTCAACTCGCAACTTGTGTACTTGAGTACATTCTGGAATTCGCACACAGCATAGGAACCAGCCGGCCTTGAAAACACTGCGTAGACGGTGGCGTCCTCATTCGCTGTTGCCTGTTCGGCCTCGAGGATGAATTCTTCCTGAAACTCTTCTTCGCTTGGCGTTGCCATGACGCCGACATTTTCGAGGATCGTGTCGGTTAGCGTGTTCTTGATCTTGTACTGCAGCACAACATGCTCGGCATACAGGTGAATGTGAGCTTGAACGTAGAATTCCATCTCTTGCGTGGTCAATGAGACCGCTGGACCAGAGTGCAGCAATTCACCGAATGGCTTGAACTCTGCAACCTCGCCCAAGGCCTCTGCAAAGCGCTCAGCAGACGGGCCAGGCACCACGACGCTTGTCTCGAGCGTAGGGGCTGGCATGATCTCCTCTCCGCCTGCAATCTCAGTTTTCGAGGCCAAAGCAGCAGCGTCTGCATCTTGACGCGAAATGACTTGCACTTCTTCAATCTTGAATTGCTCGCCATACTTTGCTTCCTGGACGTAGAGAACAAGCGACTTTTCGAGTTGTGGAAGATTGTAGATACTCTCGCTTTGAATGTACTTTTCGGTCTGCTCCTTCGAATCGAGGACGCGCAAAGCCAATGCGGCGCGGTCACGCACTTCATCGTCAAAGTCGCCAAGACAGCGCTTGAGGAGAACATGAATGCTCTGCGTCAGTGACGGAACCTGAGCGAAGCGTGCGAGTGCATTGACGGCAGCTGAACGCACAAGGGCATTTTCGAGAATGATGCGGTTGTAGATGTAGCGCACATACTTGCTCGGCTCCTTGCATCGTGGTCCTTCACGACCAATGACATAAAGAACGCGTGCGGACAATTTGGAAAATTCGCAATCTTCGATGAACTCGCAGAGATGGCCGAGGGCTTCTTCCTTGCACTCTTCAACATACTTGATGAGATCAAAGATAGCATCAACCAACGCCTTCTTGAACTCGTAGCCACCTTCGTCGCGCAGCATGTCAGACAGAAACGCAAGCGTCTTTTGCTGCTTTGAGGGAAACTTGAGGCACAAAGCGCGGATAGATGACACAACGATGATCTTGAATTCATCTGAAATATCTGCCATGAATCCTTGAATTGTGTCCATGAGTCGCTCGACACTCTCCTCACTGCCAGTTTTGAGCAATGTAGTGATGGCATACGTGGCGACACTTCGGTTCGAGTCGCTTACAAGCGGCTCGATGTCCTTATTGAGAATTGCCATAGCTTGCGGCATTCGTTGACTGAAGCGATTGAGTATGCGAATAGCTGCAAATTTGGTAATGAAGCGAGGACTTGTCAGGAAGACTGACAAAGTCGACAACGCACTTTGCGCTTCGGCAGAAGTCAATGTTGGTAGAGTCAAGATGGCGCGTGCGGCTTCAAGATTGACCATGTCACTCTTGTGCTTAAGCCAGCCCTCGAGCAAGGTGAACATGGGAGAGCGGAAGTTTACATCCTCGTCAATGATTTGCCTGGCATAGCGTACCAGAAGACAGACTGCCCAGGAGTTTCGCAAATCTGGCGATTTGCCGCCGCCAAAGAAGGAGCCGCCGCCAGCTTGTGCAGGTCTGCTGTAAGTTTGGATCATCTTGACGACACCCATGCGGTCGTGGCTGCGCATCAGATAGAGCAGACCAAGCGCGTGATACTGGCACATGAAGCTAGGATTGGGTCGCAAATTGAGGACTGTCAGATGCGATGGAATAGGAATAGTCGCGCCTACTGTGCGTGATGAGAGCACTTCTGAGACCTGGTTCATCCAGCGCCGGACAATATCCTTTGACAGCGGAAACAAATGAATGGAAGAGACAAGCGCAGCTGAGCTGACTGCTGGGGTCTTGTCGACAATGGCAGTCGAAATGGGTCGCTCAATGACTGGGATGCTGCCACCATCGATGATGCGGGTCAACGCGCGAATCGAATTAGGCCTGTACATCGTCTCTGAGGATGTGCTCGTATCCTTCATGATGGAAGATGTAATCATGATGGTGTCCTCTGCGTCCTTGTACAGCTCTTGCATCACGATGTACACCATCTGCCTCAATGACGCATCTTTGTGCTGAAACAACTTTGTCATGCCAAAGAACAGATCCGTCGACTCCTTCGTGCTGAACTTTTCGCCTCGCGCAAGGATGTAGATGATCTTGATGAGGAGGACACGGCATTTCTTCGGCGAGATGGGGGACTGATTGAAGAGCCGCGCTCCTTGAAAGACGGTTGTGCGGTCGATATTGGCGAACAGGTCAGTGCTGCCATCTTCATCCTTCTTCTCCGCCGACATAATGACGCAAAGGCTGTTGTTCTTGAGCTGCTCCTATCACCACGCTGCCTCGAGACGCCTACAGCTTGCTTCACCAGCGGTCTCCTTCTTGGTCTGCCTTCATTCGCGCTTTCGTGTTGTCGTGTCAAACACGTGACCTGGGTTGTAGAGTTAGGGCCGGACAGGGGTAAAGAGACTACAGAGATGATCTAGCTTGTATACAAAAGAGACGGGAAGAGGTCAATCTTGACAATGAAATGGTAGACACGGCTGGAAACAAATGACTGCTCGTGGACTTGACGGTTGAGAGACTTCCGCAATAGCATCGCTCGCGAGCGGTCGTCGAGCTCCGTCTTGCGGGCCAAGCTCTGTGCCTCACGAGTGTAGCGTTGGTCAAGATTGCTGTCGCGAGCGCTGGATCTGTCGAGGTATTGAGTCTTGCCATCCTCTTGTGCGAATTGGAGGGACGTCAGATGTTTGGGCAGCTCCGTCGGTATGCAAAAGATCATCGGCAATGAGATCAAACAAAGAGACCTCGTTGTGATGGTGCTCAGTGGCAAGACCTGGAGCAAAGCATTGAGTATGATGGTGACTTTTTCGGCTGGGAAATGAAGCAGTGCTTGCGGAGGAACGATGATGTGCATTGGGTTGTTTTTGCGGGAGCACTGCTTCATTTCCAAGCCAAAAAAGTCACCATCATACTCAATGCTTTGCTCCAGGTCTTGCCACTGAGCACCACCACAACGAGGTCTCTTTGTTTGATCTCATTGCCGATGATCTTGTGCATACCGACGGAGTTGTGTGACGATCCTAGGCCGGGGACCCGGATCGCAAGGTTTAGAAGCACAGTCACGAGATAGAAGACTCAATTGCCCCTAGCCGGGGTGTAAGCAGTAAGATTGTCGAGTGCGGATCAGACTCAGGCGTCCCCTCGTGCTCGTCTTTATCCACACTCCATCCTGCGATAACTATAGAAATATATAGCAGTCACATAGGTGCAGTCGTTCAATGATCATGGATAGGCTGCAACCAGACGACCCCACGTCTGTCCACTGCCTTAGCCTGTTCATCGATCTGCTAGGGTGTGAGGAGACCGACGCTCCCACACATGGTAACCGTAGTCCGTGACAAGTTGGCCAAACATCTAACGTCCCTCCGGCTCGCACAAGAGGAGGGGAAGACTCACTACCTCGACAAATCCAGTCCTCGCGACAACAACCTTGACCAAAGCTACAATCGTGAGGCACGGGTAGAGCTACAGCGTTCCAGCCATGGCAAGCCGAGTAGCACCTCATAACTAGCCATATCGTGTAGCAAAGACGAGATCCACTCTTCATGAACAGTGTTGAGCCGATCAGAGTCTTGGATGCTCCTTACCATTTCTGCTGTCTCGATGGTTGTGTTGCCCATACGCCGTTAAAATCTCATAATGCAGCTCATCTTCCCGTTTTGCCGTTATCTCGACCACTTGGGTAGCTGCGACCATAGCTACGTCACTTGCGCTCTCGTCAATTGAACCCAGAATGACTTGTCCTGGCTTGAGGAGCGGTCTCATATTGTCTCTCTGGTCCAAGTCGCAAATGCTCGGCGCGCGATAAAGCATCTGACTTGCCTTGAACATGACCTGGCCTGTACACGATGACGAACCAAAAGTTGACCAGTGGTTCAGCCCACCTGGCTTGTCGGCGATTCGACTTTTCTTCTGTCACAAAGAACTCCCAATTTTTATGGTCAGTCCAAACCGTAACTTTTTGCGCTGCACCTTTCAGATACCTTCGCCAGACATCAAATGCTCTGACAATAGCAAGCATCTCTTCATCAAAAAACTGATAGTTGATCTCTGCCGCTACGAAACTCTGGCTGTGAAAAGCAACCGGATGCAGCTCGTTGTCTTCGCCTGGTTGCGACAATACGCATCCGAGAGCAAAGTCGGAGGCATCTGTTTCGATCAAACATTGCTGGACTTGGTCGAAATACGCTCGAATTGACGCTGATGGGAAAGCAGTCTTCAGTGTCTGAAAATGCGGTCTCGGCTTCCTCCGTCCTTTCGAAGCGAGCATCTTTGCGAAGCAATAAATTCAGTGGTCTAAGACACTTTGGAGCGAAGGGAGCAAAACTGGTGTTCTGGCCAGACTTGCTAGGCACAGAGAAAGCGGCAGCAAGGCATTCAATCTCCATAAGAACCTCCATGCACGGCATAAAGGCTGAGATGTCTGCTTCCAGCATTGATTCTGGCTGCAAAGGCTTGCTCACAATTGTCTTCGAACTGTTGTACGTGTTGGAAGCATCATACTTGGTTGATTGAGCAAGAATCTCGACATCAGCTGCCGCTTGCGTGTTGACGGTGGGACGCTTGTGAGGAGAGAACTTGTTGACTTGTCGATACAGATAATGAGAAGTTGGCGCGATAGTGAACTTGAATCAGAGAGGGAAATGATGGAAAGATTGTTGTAGAGAAGAAGACCTCACAGAAGCAAGGTAACTTTATAGAGAATGGCTCATGTCAGTCTCAGTCAGAGTTCGTCAGGCTTCATGCTTAAATAACAATTGTTTCCAAGCATGAGTCATTGATGGTGCATGTCACAAAGCTCTCAGACCTCTCACTGACTCACACATGGGATGAGCTTGTGGAATGGGATGCTGAAGCCTGACGAGTTTCCCTCAGTCTCACATGCGAGCTCTTTAGAGAAAGTAATGCTGGTAATCCTGTCACCTGCGCGATTTTCTGCTCGATAGCCATTATCAAAGACTCATTCATCACTCAGCACTCCGCAAAGCGACTTGTTCGTGCATTCAGCATGCCAGCCCAACGCATGGATCGCGAATTACAAAATTGTGATCATTCTTCAGTTCGTGGCGAAATAAGTTTTTCAGATGGCCAGCTTTCAGTCGTGACGCCAATCGCCTAATTTCAGCAACTGCAAAAGACTCTTAAAGATGAGCGTTGACGCTATTGACGCGCAGTCGCGCCTGACTGAGCCGCGCATCGATTCTGTGATCGAGAGAACAGTCAGGACAGTTCAGGGCTGGCGCGCCTCTCAGTCTTGTCACCTGACGAATAAGGGTCATGAGTGCACAATTCGAACAGCTAAATTTGCCGACAAGTATAGCGGGGGATGTTGAGGCTGACAATGAACGTACGGCTAGACACAAGATACGAGGTTGTTTGACGAATGGTCTCCTTGGTGATATGGCTACTAGCCCTTTACGTTGTCTTTTGGCTGAGTGCAAGTTCCTTAATGGACAGCTCTGCTTCCACAGACATCTCAAAGAACTAGTAGCCATACTTCTGCGCCGTCGCATCGGGTTTTGGATCAATTGGTGTTTTTTGAACCAAGAAGTAAGACCCTGCCACGAGTCCTTATTATGCAGCGGTTCACCTTGAAGTCTCGCGGTCAGGAATTCATGTGGCTAAGCAAGTAGAGACAGAATCTTGTTGAATATAGGAAAGCTAGAAGTCTATAGTAATGGACGGCTGGACAAAGGATGGCACGAAGCGTTACTCGAAGGCCTCGAAGTACAGCAGTAGTTTCAATAAGGAAACGTTGTCAAAAGCGCCGCGCTGAAAGTCAAGTCATTGTCGTTGAGTAGCACAGGCAAAGGAACTTGAAGGCTCAGACGCACATCCGGCCCATCGTTGTCGCTTTGCGTGGGTCAATGTTCTTTTTGCTTGGGCTTGGTAGATAGATGCGGAAGTCATCAGGTGGTGGAGAGCCGAATAGATCCTCCATATCGTCAGACGAAGCTGAGGAATAGCCCGAGTCCTGTGCAGGTGAGGCGCTGCTGCAAGTCCGGTCGGGTGTTGGCGATGCGATGGGAGGAATAGAGGCAAGTGTAGGGGAAGTAGAAGTACAAGCCGAGATAATGGTTGGCAAGGCGGTGGAAGGGGTCAAAGAGGCTGCTGGAGGGATATTGAAATCTGGTCCACTTTCGATGTTCAGCAGCTCCGTGACCTCGAGGAAAGAGTCGACAGGCTTGTTGGCAGGCGCCCTGGGCATGCCAGCGCCGATGGGCAAAGCTCGAGTGCAAACCCCATGTTGGTCGACTGGCTGCGCATCTGGCGTAGAGGGCGAGAAGAAGGCGGCTGGGACAGTGACAATTGGCATCTCAGGCTGAGAGAGAGTCTGCGGGTGGTCAGTTATAGCCGCCCGGTAGAGAAGAAGCTCGTCGCCAAACTGCTGCATAGCCTCAATTTCAGACTGAAAGGGCATGATGGCGCCGACCGGGGCAGCCTGAGTGCGAACGCCATATTGGTCGATAAGCTGTGCATCTGGCGTAGTCGGAGAGGGCGAGACGAAGCCGGTAGGAACAGCGATAATTGGCAGGTCAGGCTGAGAGAGAGTCTGCGAATTGTCAATCAAAGTCTCCTGATAGAGCGGAAGCTCGTCGCCAAACTGCTGCATTGTTTCAATCTGAGCCTGTAGATCCAATTGCGATGGCATTTGCTGCTGAGCAGCGTTCTGGCGATAGACCGCTTCCTGATCAGCAAGCATGGCACATGGCTCAGCATTGGCCCACATCTGAGCCTGCTGGGCGGGGCAAGAGGGAAGAGGAGGGAAAGTTCCATGAACAGGCTGCTGCGGAGCACTCCATTGAGGCTGCAAAGCCATGAATGACACCTGTTGTTGGTACATAGGGTAAAAGAACGGCTGGAATAGTGCTTGTGCTTGAGCTTGAGGGATCATAGGCAAGGCGCTGTTGTAAGCGGCGAGCTTGGTCATGTCAAAGCTGAGCTGGACAGGAGGGGCAGGCTGAAGCTGCGCTGGCATCTGAGTCTGCATGGGAGGCGCAGACATCTTCTGCTTGCGCAAAACTTTGGCTGGCGAAGATGCAGTCCTGACGGACGAGAGGACACGACGACCAGAACCTGCCTTAAATGCCTTTGTGGGCTGAGACTGATCGACCTTCCTCTTCTTCGCGGCCTGAAGATCAGAAGACTCTCGAATTTTCTTCTCAATAGCTTCGAGCGACTCAGTGAGGAAGGTCTGATCGTTGTGGTGCAAGTCGAAGACGCCGTAGAGAAACTTGATTGGCGCAGCGCACTTGAATTCCTTAGATTGGAACTCAGAGCAGAACGCAGACAAGTCGATTTCGTGCTGTTTGTCAGAGAAGCGCTCGCTGTTGGCGATGGTCACTTGACGCTGAGAAAGTTCGTGGTTGTTGGTGTTGGTGGTAGTGGTTTCGATTCTGGTAGATGTCACAGAGTTGCTGGCACTAGCAGGCATTACTGCTTTGAAGCTGATACAGAGTACTGAGTGACGGTAGGGAGGTAGAGGTAGGTTTGAGGGAGCAAGGAACCCAGGAGGGAGGACGCTTTTGAAGACGCTGCTCCAATCCTTGCTCAATCCACATCATCACCTCCATGAGATCCCAAAGAAGCGCTCCAGCAGATGATGATGTGGATTGAGCAAGCAAGGGTTGGAGCAGCGTCTCCAAGAGCATAGTGACCAGATATGAGCTGTACGAAAGTTGGAATGATTTTTTCAGATGGTGCTTATGCAGTCGTTAAGCAACACATGAAAGGCTCAGTCTAACATGGATTCGAGCTCGGGCCAGAGCAAGGTCAACACCAGGCACTGTTAGATTGAGGGCCGCCTGCCAGGGCTGTTGTCAACCGGCTAGACAGTATGATAGCTTTCCCAATGCCAAATGGCTGGAAGGCAGATGTGTCATTTTGCGTCACAACTGGGAATTATCCATCTGAAAACACTGTCTCGGCTTTCTGGGGCGAAGCAAGAGGAAAGCGCATGTCTTGGGACGAAATTACAAGCTGCGCAGTCGTCACCCAGCTTCTCTTCGTCATGAGACTCGAACATGGGGGATCGGTGACAAGTCCTTGCTGTTCAGCTAGTAAGAGCCCATTTTGATAGCATGACGACTTCACGATTGCGCGAAAAGAGCGAGAACTTTCAGACAAGGCAGCGATGCAATCGACTTTATAAAGGCCGTGGTGAGAGGCCATGAGTTACCATATGAGCGAAATCATCTGTGTCCGTCGTCATATACTCAAATTTGACGCGAAAGATTGGCAGCTGAACGAGTGAGTCATACATTCGTAAGTCGTAGGACAGGCCGTGCCCGCTGTCCGCCCAAAGAAAGAATGGCCCTTCGCTTTTGCAACCTCAGACACTGCTCCATGCAGGCCAAATCGAAGCTATCGTAACATAAAAGAAGAGTCATATTCATAGAGCTGGGCACTATCGCGAGGCTGTTGTGTATGCAAGCCTTATCCGTCTCTGCGAAGCTTGCGATTTCAAGCTCCCTCGTGACATATCTAGTCAGCGTACTATCTCGTTTGTTTCTTGTGTCGCGCGCCAAAATTTCAAACGTCAAGGCGCTATGTGCTGGGCACACATACATACACGGCCGCAAGCGCGTTGGCCTTTCAATGTCAACTCGCGAAGACCCGGAGTTCAATCAGGTTACGGGCCGGTACGAATATGAAGATGAGGACGGTCAGACCTTCGAGCAGGATCCCGTAACCAAGGCATGGTATCCAGTCTTGTCGCCCGAACAGATTGAGGCGCAACAGAAGGCTTACGCGGTTGATGGTGTGTCTGCAGAGGCCGTTCCGTTGAAGAAGCGCAAGAGACAGCAGATGGAAGGAGCTGTAGATCCAGAAGACAGTGCAAAGCGGAAAGACAAGGACAAAGCTGAGGAGCCACTGCGCAAGCCAAAGGAGACGGCGGTCTATGTTCAGGGCCTGCCACCGAATGTGACAGTACAAGAGCTGGCCGACACATTCAGCAAGTGTGGCTTGCTCGGCGAAGACCCACTCACATCAAAGCCGCGCATAAAGATCTATACGCATGATAATGGTACCCAAAAAGGGGATGCCCTCATAACATATTTCCGAGAAGAAAGCGTCAGCTTGGCCATCACGATGCTAGACGATATTGATCTTCGCGGCGATGGGAAGTCTCGCATACGCGTTGCTAAGGCGACCTTTGAACACAGACCAGACCACTCAGCTGGCGAACAAGGCACTAAGGCGCCTCGTCGCGATCTTGGTGTCAGCGAAAGCACACTACGAGAAAAGAAGAAGAAAAAGGCCGGGAAACTGCGTGCGAAGCTGAATGATTGGTCGAGCTCTGAAGATGAACGGATAGCTTTAATGCCAGGCCGCAAATCCGATGCCGCTTCAAGCAAGAATGACAAGATTGTTGTTCTCAAACATATGTTCACGCTTGCTGAGCTCGAAAAGGATCCGGGCTTGCTGCTCGAGATCAAAGCTGATGTTCGGGATGAATGCGAAACAGTGGGCGAAGTGACCAATGTGGTTATTTATGACGCAGATCCTGCCGGCGTATTGATGGTTCGTTTCAAAGAACCTGCAACTGCTGCACTCTGCGTCAGAAAGATGCATGGTCGCTTCTTTGCTGGTCGTCAGGTCGAAGCGATCATCCATGACGGCAAAACGAAGTACAAGCGGTCAGGCAATGGCTGGGCTGAGGACGATAATGAGGAGGAGGAAGCAGAGCGACTAGCCAAATTCGGTAGCTGGCTCGAGGGAAACGTGGAAGAGGATGGTCAGTGATCTTCCGATGAGACTCCTCATTAGATCTGTATCTATAGCATGGCGTTCCCTTCAGAACTGCAACTATCGCGAAATGGTGTTCAGATGGGAGGAGCTCACCTGTCGCATATTTTCACATTTTTGTGACCGAATGCGACCAGCAGGGAGACAAGGTACAGAGACGTCAAAAGCTAGAGGCCTGTCTTCACCGGTGTGATGCTGCTCGAGCAATTCGATCTGCTGCGTAATCAGAGTCCGCAAAAGCGACTGACAGCGACTATCAAAATTCTAAAACACCTCAACCTTGCTGAAGCAGAGCATGTGCCGGTAAAAGACTTGGACACACTGAAGAGGCACTATGGCGAGGACGTGCACTACACCTATACGCGTTTGACGCGTGGACTTGCATCAAATAGGGAGGCGGCACGACTGGGGTTCTCGGCTTGCTTGTCAGAAGTGCTGCGTGGAGTACCACTGATTGACCTTTCATTCGTGCTAGCATCCATCGAGCGAGCCACCACACCTGTTGGGAATGTCAAAGGGCAAGAGACGAGAGACTATCAATTTGGACGTCTCTTTGGCCTCCAAGCCGTCGTCACGTCCGGCCTGCTCATCCGCAAAGAGACGTCAAAGGAGCAAGTGCGCGAACTTGTCGGCTTATTGTTCGAGCTAAGTCTAAGTAAAGGTTGGCTGCGGGAGAGTTGTGCTTCTGTCATCATTCAGGTCATGGAGACTTTACATGCTGCTGCATCTCCAAAAGAAGGATCAAAGCCGCACAAAACGCTCGCCAAGCTGTCTCGCAAGACAGCCGACATGACGCATGAACTACTACATAGTAGCAATATGGCAAAGACTATGGAGGGTCTGGCGATACACTTGAAGTGCTCGAGTCTCGGCTCCAAGCAGGTACTTGGAGATGATTGGAAGGGCGAATATCTGCTTGCAACAGAAAATCTGCCCGCGATTTTAAGCATCATGCTCGAGCAGAATGCAAAAGAAGAAAATGAAGCAGACAAAGACGAAACCAAAGCAACGGGAACATGGAAACCAAAGTTGCACTTTGCATGGGCAGAGCTCATAAGAGCGATCGTAATCGCACATGAGAATGGACACAAAGGTGTCATTTCAATGTCACGCTTTTGGCGTCAGCTCGTGGATGAAGCTATGTTTGCGCAGAACGCTTCCCATGAACGCAAGTTTCATGGTCTCCAGCTTTTGCCTACCGCAATGAAGCTAGTGCCACCGAGTCAAATTGGATATCTTTTCAGTCCAAATTTTATGCGCACACTTATCAACCAGATATCACAAGAAGATCGGTATTTGCACAAAGCCGCCAAGAGTACCGCCCAGCAGGTTGTCTCAATCTGTGAGGCGCAACCAGGAAAAGCGCTTCTCGTCTTGCAAGAGCTCATGGACTTCAAGAAAGGCTCGCTGATGTTCGACAGAATATCAAAAACGAAAACCTGTGAGCAGATCATGCTTACTGTGCCGTCGGCTGACTTTGCTGCATTAATTGCGTTCCTGGTGCAGCTTTGTCAGAAGCCTTTGGGCGCAGATGCACAGATCAAGGAAGTCGATCGCGCGCGTCTGTATCTTGCAGATGTATTGATTGCTCTGCTCAAGTCTTCAAAAACGGTCAAGGACGATGCTTGGGTCGTGCCGATCTTGCATTTGTTCATTACCGTAGGTCTCTTCCAGTCTTCTTCCGGCAAGAAGCAAAAGTATCAATTTGAACCAGGATTGTCGACAGCTGTACAAGATGCCTT
Source organism: Protomyces gravidus (assembly GCA_003717255.1). Lineage (NCBI taxonomy): Eukaryota > Fungi > Ascomycota > Taphrinomycetes > Taphrinales > Protomycetaceae > Protomyces > Protomyces gravidus. The sequence goes on from QXDP01000295.1 coordinate 159,765, forward strand.
CAAGGCACGCATTAGCATTGCGCTAGGTCATCTCCTGCTCAGCAAGAAGACTGCAGACACCGAGCTATCTGCCGTTCGAATCATTCACGAAATCATGGCTCTCGAGTCGGACAGACATTACAGTTTGCGGCTTGCGCCAGATGAGATGATCCTTGGCTTGCTCAAGACTGCCCAGAATCATTTGAGTCTGATCACTAAAGCCCACAAACATGCCAAGACGCCATCTGAGCGGGCTGAAGGTCTCGCATTTTCATTGCTGTATAGTCTCTCCATCTTGCACATTTATCTCGGAGAGCCTGACGGCGTTGAGCTACTCGAAGATCTGGAAGCAGCATACGCTCTTCTCAGGAATGATACATCGACATCTGATCTAGAACCAGAAGCACCAGCCATGCAAATACTGATGGACCTCTTGTTGGCGCTTTTGAGCAAGGAGTCTGCTCTGCTCAGGAAGCTCGTGGAGACTGTCTTTAGTGCTTTTGCTGGTCAACTGCAACGAGCAGATCTGCAGCTGCTTTTGAATGTTCTCGAAGCACAAGAAACGGGTGAAGGGTTGTTCGACCATGATCAGGGTGAAGAGGAGGACGGCGGTGAAGAAAGTAATGATGAGGACGAAGATGAGGATGAAGATGAAATCGAGCAAGATTTCTCTTCCGATGACGACGACAGTACAGATAATGACGAGATTGACGAAGGTGACGAGCAAACGGAAGCAGACAAGCAGTTGGATGCTGCTCTAGTGGCTGCGCTTGGTCCGGCAGCACAAAAGCGAAAGGCAGATGAAATGGAAGACGATAGCGATTCATCAGAGGAAGAGCTCATGGACGATGATCAGATGCTCAAGATGGATGCGCATCTGGAAAACATCTTCAAACGTCGCAAAAGTGCAACAAACGCTCAAGCAGCGAAACGTCAAGACGCGAAGCAATCGAAACAATCAACCATTCAGCTCAAATCGAAAGTCGTGGATTTACTCGACATTTTCGTACGTGAGAATGGTAGCAGCCCTATGGTTCTCTACTGCATACTGCCTGTGCTTAATGCGGCTAAAAGCACAAGCGACACCGCCCTGGCTGACAAGGCGCGCAACTTGGTCAAGCAGAAGTTGACGAAGCAAAAAGAGCTCCCAACACTGGAGACGGAACAGGTCGCTGAAGCATGGACGATACTGCAAGAAGTCCATCGCCTTGCTGGCGTTTCGCCGACGCCACCTTTCGCATCCATGGCTTCTCAGTGCTCCATCTTTTCAGCAAAAATTCTATTGCACGCGTCGGCGGATCAGGTTAAAGAAACCTTGGGTCGTCTGATTGAGCAGTATGCATCAAGTCAGGCGAATTGGATGGCCAAGAAGCGATCAGCCTATGGCGCGGCCTTCTTCACAGATTTCGTAAACTGGTGCGCACAATATCGTCAAAAATAGCATAACCATAGCATAGCATATCAGTTCATGAAGCATCCATCAGCTCTTCCTTGACTGATGTGCCCTGATCCCCGCAGAGTGCAGCACGTAGCTTTTCATCCATCTCTGAGACCTTTTCTGGTATCGCCGGAAATGTGGTGAGAGCCGCACGGCCTGGAAGGATTTCAACAACATCTCCGTTACTGCCGTCCTTCAAGATTGCATCAAGTGTCTGCAAGATGATGGGCATGTTAATGAAGCCGAGTGTTTCGCCGATCACTTTGGTGAAAAGGTCAGCACCACCAGACTCTGCTTCATTGCGTATCGGTGAGCTTGGTGCGCGTTCCGCAGGCGCAAAGAGAGGAGAAGCTGGTATCGGGATCTCTGGTGGAGGAGGAGTTGGCTGACGATAATTTGGCGGTAGGTATGTGCTTGGCGCCAAGACTAGTATCCGTTGGCTCTGCTTTGTCTCGTGACACTGTCGTAGCAAAGGTGCGATACTCCTCGAGAAGCCGATCAAGCCATGCTTGCTCGCACTGTACAGGGGCTGCACACTGCTTGGGTAGATGCCAGCCGTGGATGATATGATGACGATTTTTGCGTCCGATTTGAGATGCGGCAAGCTGCCGTAGACGGTCGTGATGGTGCCACAGAGATTGACCTGTACATTCAGCAGATTCGGCGCATCATCTCTCGCTGATGAGTCCCCTTGTGCATTGCCCATAGCCGTTATGAAAGAATCAGGCACATTGACACCAGCAACGCATATGAGCAGATCAATCTTGCCGAATACCTCGACCGTGCGCTCCATCAAGCTTTTCACTTGCGACGCATCGCGTATATCCGTTCTGGTGAAGAGCAAGCGCGAGACGATTCTCGGTGCCGTCGCATGTATTTGCAGCAAGAGAGCTTTCGACAATGAAGTGTTGACGTCGCCGAAGGATACTAGACCACCGCGCGCCAGAATATGGGAGATGAAAGAGCGACCCATGCCCGAGGCCCCGCCTGTGATCACGACGACCTTGTTTTTGTAGTCATAGGCCGACATGACCTTAAAGCGCGCAAGGACAGCTCAGTGTCGCGCATCTGTATGGAGCACGACGCGACGAAGTAGAAGGAAAGATAACAGTCACATGTGCCAGCCGAGTGATTACATTAAAGATTACGAGCTCAGATGAGCGGCCGGCACTGCCAAAGATGCATCACTTTGTCGCGCAGCTTGCTGCCTCTGCCAGTGTGCCCTGAGCTGGTCGAGCTCATTGCTCAATTGATCAAGCACAGAAGATGTTCTGGCATGCGTCGTCAGCGCCGGTGAGTCGTCGTCATCGACAGTTGACGGTGATGCTGCGATCATGCTCCGACGATACGTGTCGACCTTCTGCTCGAATTGATCCAGTAGGACCGAAACCTTACTCTCCGCCTCCTTCATCCGTCGTTCAAGATCACGGTTCTCAAATTCCAGCTTGCGATTCGCTAGTCTGACCTCCTCCAAGTCATGCTCCATCTGTTGTACAGCCTGAGGGGTTTTGCTCTCATTATGCTTAGCGAGTTCTGACTCGAGCTCATCAATTCTGCTTTTGTGCAGGGAGGCCTGCCTCTCGAATGTTGCTCTGGCCTGAGCCAGCTCACTGCTGAGCTGTGTTCGCTCAAGCGTCAACGCTTTCAGCTGGCTTTCCAAATGAGACACATCAGCCGCATCGCTGAAAGAGCGTTCGCCATCACCGCCGACGCCATTTACCTGTTTCGCCTCATCGACTTGAGCCAGCAATCGCGCATTGGCAGACTTGTACTTACCCAGCTCCTCCTTCATGCGTCTCAGCATTTTTTCCGTCCCCTTGACATAGTGTACTGCAGATTGATAGTCCGCCTCAAGCTGGCCCAAGCGCTCCTTATAATTCTGCGTCGATTCTGCAAGCTGTCGTTCAGCTTCCGATGCTCGTGCTTGAGCTAGCGTCACCTCTTTAGGCAAAGCTGATTGTCGCAAAGATGTGCGTCTTGCCAGGATGGCGGCTTCACCTTCGCCTCCAGGCACAAGGCTTCGCGATGCTGGGTGGTCCTCCGTAGCAGAGCCCGCTGTAGAGCCTTCGCGGGCAAGCTCCTGCTCCAATCGGACACTTCTAGCCTCCGCTTCTTCTTGTCTTGCCAGCGACTCTGCATGCCTCTGAGATAAGGCCTGCGACTCGGCGACGGCCTTGTCGTGCGATGCTTGCATCTCGCGCTGCAGTGCAATAGCCTCAGCCAATTTCTGCTCAACCTCCCGTAGGCGTGATGCGTCTGGTGTCGTAGACCCTCCCATACCGCGAACAGAGCCAGGAGATGTCAGTTGCCTTGAGCGACGCTTCTCGCCTGAATCGCGCCTTGCATGGCCCACGTCTGCTTGAGCCGTCTTTTCCTGGACGAGCTGTTGCAGCGTTGCCAACCGCACTTGAGCCTCATCCAGAAGCGCCTGCTTCTCGCTTACCTCATTGATCGCCTGTGCGTGCTTTTGCTCTAATGCTGATGTTTCGCGTTGCACAGAGGCAAGCTGTCGTTGAGCTGCAAGTCGAACGCGCTGCTCTGTCTGAGCAGCCTTCTCAAGCTTTGCAATCTGCTCCCTTGCGCGCTTCAAATCGTCTAGTCGAGTGTCCGCTTGTTGCCGGGTTGTTTCATGTAGAGCACGCGTCTCTGTCAGATCTTTGCTGAGATTTTCCACCTGTGCTTTGTATACCGTCGGATCATCATGAGGACCAAAGTTGCGTGCGCGTGAAACCAGGTCTCCGAGCCCAGACGCAAGTCCCTTGTGAGCCACCTTGGAGTCTTCCCGCGCTGCGACCAAGTCTCGCTGCAATGATTCGTGATGTGACGCGTGCGCCTCTGCTTCAGCCTTAGCCTTGGCCAGTTCGCCTTGCACTTGAGCGAGTTCTTGGCGAAGCGCAAGCACATTGCCTCGCTCGGTCCCCAATGCCTGTTCAGCCTCGGCAGCTTGTTGCGTTGCTCTATCGACTGCGAGCTGCGTTTGCTCAACAACAGTGATGTGTTGTGTGTGACGATCTTCAAGGTCTCGAAGCTTGCCAGCATCAACGGTCATCTGGGCAAGGCTAGACTCGGCTGTAATTGCTCGAGCCAAGTGCTGCTCATTTGAAGTCTGGACATCAAGATGCTTCTGTTGCAACGCTTCATGCTGCTCAAAGAGCTCCTCATAGCGCGTTTCATAGTTTGTGAGAGCTTCTGCATGAAGGGACAAAGTGGCATCCGCTTCATTGTATACCATCTCTTTCGCGTCAAACTCGCGACGTAACGAGTCGAGTTCTCGCTGGATTTGTGCGGCCTTCCAAACAGCTTGTCCAAGCCGTTCTTCTAGATCAACGCATCGAGAATGTTCAAGCGAAGCGGCATTCTCTGCATCGCCATGTATCAGAGCTGCACTCCGCGCGCGCTCAAAGGCCGCCTCTTTCACGGCTGCGTCGCGCTCACTTTGTAGCTGTGCTACTTGTGTGCCGACAGCCGACTTGGCTGCCTGGAGCTCACTTCTGACTTGCTCAATTTGCGCATGGACAGATAAAAGCTCCGGCGATGCTCCAGAAAGGGGTTCCAATGGCGACTCGGAGTCACTGCTGGGTAAATAGCCTTGCCGCCGTGCCAGTGCCAATTCTGCCTCGAGCCATTTGACTTGAGATTGCATCTCTGCTGTTTGCGCTAAAGACGTCGCCGACTGAGGAGGTCGCACATCTGCGCTCACGATCTGTTCAACAGGCGGCGCATGCTGCAATGGTGGCGCCAGAATATGCTCATCTACCTCGCGAGATTTGGCCGCAATGGGCAGGATGCGGTTCTCATTCATGTCCAATGGCGTGACAAGCTGTCGCGCTCCTGCTTCAGCAGTCAGTCTCGGAGGCGGCTGAAGACGCGCATCGCTCAACGGATCTCGCGATTGGTCAAATGATGGTTGCCGCGCCTCCTCACGAGCAGATAGTGATTCGGCCTGAAGTACTCTGGGCTGAACAATTGATGTCGAGGTTTGATCGCCGCGTTGACCCTTGAGACCCGCTAGACTGTCTAGACTTGCAGACCGCTTGATTGGCTGTCGATTGTCATTTGCCTCCTGTAATACGCCCCCAGCACTGCGCACTGAGCCAAAGCCTTGTTGTCGAAATGCAGTTGGAATCGGTTGAGAGATGTTACGCGCACTGCCCGAGGTACTAGGCCGTGCTCTTCCCGCTTGTGCAAACGTACTTGCATCCGAGACTGGTAATTGTGATATGCGACGTGGCATTGCCGTTTGAATAGGAGGAAGATCGCGCAGATCGCGTGTTGGTGGCCGGCTATTGGATGAGCTCTTCGGAGAAGTGTGAACGGGTCCTGGCAAACGGCTTGTAGATGTAACACTTTGTCCTGACACGGACCGAATTGTGTTGGCTGCAACATTCTGGTCGACACGCGGATATTGAGCTGGCGGATTGCTGTACTGAATATCCTGCAAAGGTGCAGAGATTTGTTGTTGTGATGGAGGTGACTTGGCCTCTGCCGGGTATCGAATCTTGGTCGTATCGAGAATGTAGGCCATCTGCTCATCGCCACGCACACTAGCACCCTCTCCACCAACGACAAAGATACGCTTGTCAATGGTCGAAAGTGCGTGCCCGGAGCGGGGACTCGGGCCAGATCCCATATTCTGAAATGTGAACCATCGACTCGTCGAAATCTTAAAGGCTGCCAAATCGCCCAAGTCGTTGCCTTCCATATCGCGGCCTCCAAAGACATAGATGACATCTCCAACGAGCGACGCAGCATGACCTTCTCGCGGCTGTGGCACAAATCCTGAGCATTTGAGCAAAGACCACTGCTGCGCGTGCGGGTCGAAGCGCCACATATCGTTGTACCACTCAACACCATTTGTACCACCAAAGACGTACAATTTGTCTTGGTGTGTGATTGCGATGTGATTTGTCCTGCTTGGCGGTGGTTCGTTGCCTTCAGCTGGAATGATGAGCTCCCAACGTGGATTCGGCGCATTGAGAGTATTGAGGTCGAATGCGACAAGATCGTTGAAGAAGAAGCCCTCGACCTGACCACCAAAGACGAGCACTTTAGGCCCCAGCATGTTGAGTGTATGACCATACCGTCCTGCAGGGCGCGCTCCTGTAACATTTGCTACAGACCAGAGTCGCGTGGATGTGTTGAGCAGGTAGAGATTCTCGTCATTATCAGCATTCGTGCTATCGCCGTTGAGCTTTGTGTCTCCACCAAAGACTGCTTGTTAGAATCATTTATATATCTTCATGGCGTACCGATGAACGCATTTCCGACCAGTAGCGCTGCATGACCAACCCGCGGCGACGGAAAATCTCCTGTTGTCTGCACCTGAGTTGCTTGCAAATCACTTGTTCTGATTATCCACAAATCAGCCTTGGCAAGCTCTTTGACAAGCCCGCCAAAGATGTAGATATCGCCTTCTTTCCCTGCAAGCGCATTCGTAGCGTGCCCATACCGCGGGAATGGATTCGGATTGCCTAACTTGCGCGAAGACCATGGATACTGCGGCGGCGGCGCGTTACCTTGCAATGTGGGGCCCGTGCTCACTGCGCCAACATGTCCATTTGCTGCTTTTTGTGAATGCCCGCTACTGCTCTGCAGTCTTCTTGAGTCTGCTGTATGTGCGCTGAGTGGCGATTGTCCCGCAGCAGCCATATGCGCGCCATGGGAGCGGTCTAAGCTGCCAGATGGTGATGGTGTGTGGGCGCTGCCACCACTGCCTTGTAGCTGGCCCTTCTTTTTGGACTTGAATAGCGATGCCATGAAAACTTCTATGGGCTACCTCACAGACGATGAATACTGATGAGTGGTGCTTGTTTGTCTCAGCAATGCATGGTCCCCTTCGGGCCTACTGGCTCTTCTGTTCTCGTTGTGTGTTTGCTTGTTGTTTCCAATTTTCGTGTCGCCGCGCTGGACGAGTTTGGTAAATGGAAAGTGAGCTACAGAGCTCAGAGCTAGACAGCTAAATGTGCTACAGAGTAGACTTGACAAAAAGGGGAATGGTCTCTGCGCAGGCTTCCTTGCCAGGCGAGACAAAGCTCAGGTAGTGGTAGCCGCCTTCGACCACTCTGAATTGCCAGACATTTGGAAGCTTCGCCGCCCAAGCTTTTGCTTGAGACACTTTATAAATTAGGTCCTGTGTACCATGCATCACCAGAACGGGGATCTTGATCTCGTCTAGTCTGTCAAGGACCGAGTCTCGCTCTGACAAGCACCGCATGACAGCATCATAGCCCTTAGAACCCGCATGGCGTCGTTGCCAATTCTCGCAGATCTGCCTGTACCGCTCTTCGCTAACCTTCTCTGGACCGCCAAAGCTTCCCGTCTTGGAGAGCATGGCCTTCTCCGTCGGAATATCTGTCTCACACCACAAGTCACGCACCTTTTTGAATGCAGCCTTATTCTCGTCGCTTTCGGAGCCAGCATTCGTGCCGAGCAAGATGAGGCCTTTGATAGCCTGCTCTTGTCCATATTCTCTTGCATCGAGGGCGAGCAAAGCCATGCGCAAAGCGATAAAGCCGCCTTGACTTGTGCCAAGCACATAAAATCGATCAACCTTGAGATGTCGCATAAGAGCCAGTCCGTCGCGCGCCGAATCCCAGAAAGTGAAAGATTCGGGGCTTTCCGTGTAGCCATGGCCGTGTTCGTCAACCGCAATGAGATTGTAGGCATCGAATGCTGGATCTTCAAATTGCGGCTCATACAGTCTGGAGTCCATCAAAAACGAATGGAACATGGCGATAGTCTCCTTTGACTTGTCAATTGGTCGCGCGAGACGATATGCCAAGGTGACACCGTTGTCTAGCTTGCATAGCTGCACTGGATAGGACATTCTTTCGAGCTAATAAGTGGTACCCTCAATCGCAAGCGTGGAGAAATGCTCACTTGGCAAAGTGGGGCCGAAAAGAGAGTCTTTGTAAGGACACACGTGAGTAGCTCTTGCTCTCACCCACTGACCACAGCTCAAGGCGACGTGACGCTTGAGAATGGAATGTGTGGGTGTGTTGTTGCTATAGAGATACGAGTGGACAGTCCTATGTAGACCCCTGAGCTGCCTGCACGTGCAAGTGCCAGGCGTGCGATATGTAAGGCTCCAGTTGAGGCCTTACAGTCTTCCAAGGCGAGCCAAAGCAGCTGCCCTGGCTGGATCAATAGTCTCAGGCTCCGTGATGGAAGGATGCGCAGCTTGTTGGAGAAGTTGCTGGATGCGCTCAACAAGGGTGACATGCCAGCCAAATAGCCGTAGAACCCATTCTGCAATTTGGCGCAATAACCAACCATCAATCTGATCGAGTAGAATCAACAGGTCGAGAGGAATAAACAGCAATCCCCGCGTCAAAGGAAGCATTGTCTCCCTCGGAGTAGTGTGGAGCGTAGCAGCGGCCGGCGCTAGCCTTCCATTAAGACCTTGTAGTCGTAATCTGAAGAATCCGGATTGTGTCAGCAAGCTAGCCTTGCCCGTCGCCGCAATCGCAGGTCGTGGCGAATGTTCGATGTAGCCTGCACATGCGAGCCGACTGTTATGGCCGATTTGTCGTAGCAGCATTGCTCGTTGTGTATGAGGAAATGCCAAGCGTCGATTGAGCATCGATGTGGGATCTTTACGGATGAAACGTACGAGGCGCTCTTGTATAGATGAAAGCGCCGCGCGCGCTCTGGCACCTACTCGTATAGCATGTCTAGCTGACAGCTGATTTGAGCGGTTGAGCAACGTTGTCCATACAGAGAAGGTAGATAGAGTTCTGCGAGCGACTTGAGATCGTGTGGGACGACCTTGAAGACGTCCATTGACAGCTATTCTCAATGGCGCGAGCAAGGACATCGAGCGCGCTCAACGTCAAGCAGCAAAGAGCTTTGTACGATGCGGAAGATAGAAATGCAGGGGCAGCGATAGACTTGTTGACGAGGATGTTTAAATTGGTTAAGTTCTCATCTGTCCACTACAACCAGCACGACAAGTGTCAACCGATCAATCTACAACTCGACCTTGGCACGGGCAGGCTCGCGTCTGCCCGAATCCTCACCTCCAACAGGATCTTCCTGTCCCGGCTCAAGCTTTGTGTTGGCCTCACGCTGGGGCAGCTCTCCTTGTACCTTTTCAGCCACTGCTGGCGATGCGGCAGCCTTGGGTGGCACCACTCCGGCCGGCAAAGGGTCTCCAGCCATAATCGTATCATAGCGTGTCACAAATTGCACGTTTTGCATCTTCTTGACCACCTCAGGATCCAAGATATTACCCTGCTCATCCTGATAGATAGTCTGCTGCGAGGTCGAATAAGAGACACTCTGGCCATTCACCATTTGTGGCGGCGTGGGCCTAACTGCCTTCTGCGAGGGCTCTGCTGCAGCATTGGGCTCTGGGTTCGGGTTGAAAGGCTTGTCAAATTTGAGAGGCTCTTCAATCGGCTTGAACTCTGCCTGTGCGAGAACCTCTGGTGCTGCTTGCGTGTCAGAGGCCACTTCCTCGACCGGTACAACATTCTCCACGGGAGCAGCTGGGGCAGGATTTACCTTGGCGGCAGAAACATTCGTTTGGTGTGCGCTTTCTAGTGACATAGATTTGGCAAGCTCTTCAATAAAGGTGACATTGTTGTAGCCTTCATAGGTCTCAGGGAAAGAATTGCAATCAAAGTCCCAAGTCGATCGGAGCTTGCTTGCCTCGCAGAGCGGTTTTGTCCAGTTGAGGCCATAGGCCAGTGGCGCGTACAGATAGCAGACGTAAGCGCTTCCGGTGATGATGGCGATTGAGGCAAATGTCACAATGCCTGCGTTGACACGCTTTGCGCCAAAGTCAAAGAGCTGACCAAATGCGAGAATGGAAAAGTACAACGCCGGAAAGTAGTGGTGTAGGAAGAGCTGTCGTTCCATGAGGAAAAATGGAAGATAGTGGAAGGCCCAGCCAAGCACAAAGTTGGCCGTACGCAAATCATAGCCAAAGAGGTCGTGCACATTCTTGTAATCCGAGTAGCCTCGTTGCCAACGCAAGACAAGCAACGCCTTGATGACAAGATACGCTGCAATCGCACCAGTTGCAAGAGCCCAGACAAAGGCGTTGCCAATCAGGTAGACATGGTGTTGGTCTTTGCCCCAGAAGTTGATGCCGCGCGACAAGACTGGCCATGACGGCGGCCGCGAGTCCCAGTTGTGCGACTCGACGAGACCAGCATTTGTAGTCCACATGACTTTGTTGAGCTCCCAGAATTTGCCGAGGAAGCCGGGATTCTTGTATGTCAAGACAGGTGCATCTTCTGGCGCGTTCTCGTGGTCGTTTGTCTCGATATACCAGATACTGTTCGGAATAGTACCTTGTTTATTGCACGTCACTTCCTGCTGTTCGAAGCCCCAATCAGGCAGCTTGACCTTGTGTGAGAACAATGCACCGCCCGTCATGATGTGGATCAAGCGGAATCGTGACCGGATAGCTGTCAGATTGACACGCGCTTCACCAGCTTCAGTGTACTCCGGGACGATTTCAAGCCTGAAATAGTCATTTGCATCGCCATCAAAGCCTTCGAATCCGTAGGCGGACACTTCATTTTGCCAGTCAACTTCAGTCACAATAGGTTTCACATCGTGCGAATGCAGACGCTTGTTGGTGACAGGGTGGAAGAGCTTGAGGATCATGCCATCTTGAACGCGAATAGGCTCGCCTTCATGTGGATCCACCACTGATGTCTCGTTCAGCAGAATCCAGTCGTTGTTGGCGTCGCGGTGCGGATAGAGGGTGATTTGTTGCTGCTTTGACCCGCCAGGATAATTGTGAGCATGTGAGTGCAAATAACCGCCCTGTGTGTTCCAGTGCTTGATTGTCACACGGCTGCCTAGGTAGACAGGAGCCATTGTCGGCTCTTTGGATTTACCATTGAGGGTCGATTGAAATTCCGAGGACATGAAGCCGTCTCCTTCGCCAGGATTGACAAGGCACTTGAAGTGGATGGCAAACATGGCCATGTAGAACAAGATTGGCAGCACGATGAGGCACAACACACGGGCGAGGAAGGCCTTGCCGAGCTTTGGTAGCGGGATGGCATGGTTTCCGAGGTTACTGAAAAGCTGGTAGAGAGTCATGGTGCCGATCCAGGCGATTGTGAATAGACCTACCCATTTGACAGAAACGGTTGCGCCGAGGAAGAGGCCAGTGAGGGTCAAGTAGAGCCACCACTTTCCAGTCAGTTGCTTGGCTGGCTGCTCATCCAAGTTGATAAACTTCTGGAAGGCAAACGCAGTCAAGCCTGTGAAGGTGATGAGAGGCGAGTCGAGCAGGATCAGGCGAGCGTTGGTCAGCAGGGCATTCTCAAAAAGGACCATGAAAGCGGCCATCATTGATGTAAGCGGTGAGCAGCCAGAGGCTCGAAGGGTAAGGAAAGCTGTATTGACAAGACCGATACCAAGGACGGCGGGCATCACGCGCATAGCGACATAGGGAACGCCTGGTTCGAGGTAGTCTTTACCAATGTCCTTGAAGTCGAATTCGCCATTGAATCCAGCTAGCCAGCCGACTAGCGCAAAGAGCATCTTAGCCAAGGGCGGGTGGACGTCCATGAAGAACGCGCCCTTGATGTATTTTGAAGCGAAACCGCCGAAGTGAACCTCGTCAAAGACAACGGAGGACGGGTACTGTAGCCGGTACAGCCGGACAACGAATGCCAGCATATTGATAGCAAGCAACAGAACCACGTCGTTACTGAATGGCGCATCGCCCAGCTCTGCCTTGACCCGGTCTGTGACATTCGCGTACGTGTCCGCAGCCTTTCGACGCGTTGAGTCTGGAGGTGCTGCCGCACCCTTCTCTGACCCGAGCACTTGAATAATCTCGTTCGTGGTCTGGTTCTCGCCCACCGAGGCCTTCTTCTTGGCCATCTTTGCGCTGAATAACTTGGTGCCCGGGTGTCAGCTTTTGTGTGGTGTCGCGAGTTTCGCGCTCGACTTTTCTCTATTTTGAATGCAGCACGATGGCACGGTGATACAACGCAAACTGGGCTATGTATGGAGCGTATCAGGCCCACTTCAAAGCTGCAAGGAGACGAGTAGAGGTCGCCAATCATGGAGGCCCATCTTAATTGACCAGACTTAGTCCACTGACGAGTGCCTCGCTACATAACATCTTCCAATGCATGTCCTTCCCTGGACATGAATACGTGGTCAGACTCGCATAAGTCCTGGCTATCTGAGCTTGATTCTCAATTGCAATTTGAAGGATCGGCTCGACTAGCCATTAATGTAATCGCACTTTCAGCGACAAGTTCTTGTGGAAGACTCGCGGATAGTCTCACTACCGGGTTCTTCGAAGCACCTGGTTTAGCTGCTCCTACAATTGCATGCTGATGGCAAGAGTCCTATCTCTGAAGTGTTCAGAAAAGCTTGAATGCCTTTGGGCTCTCAAGGCACCACAACGAAAATGCAGCATATGGCGGCGCGAGCTCTCTGAATAGCCTCCGGACCCAAATCAAGCTTGATACTCTCTTCAGTAGTCATAATGGAGTAGCTGGGTGCTAGTCGTGTCTCTCAGGCTCCCGAATGCAACAGGCTGCGGACAACCGATTTTCACGTTGGAGAGTCTGAGCGACACGGTCGTCCATCTGAAAACCTCATTTTGGGCCACATCGAGCATGCACCCTGACTCATACTGACGACCATGACTGCAGCTTCCGATTGAGCCGTCTCTGGTAGCATGAGCTCTACATTGCTGAATAGAAGAGAAGCTATTCTGTTTCCAAGGACTGTCAAATCAGTCTCTTCATCATGGAATGGTCGTTCAAGGACGTTCAGCTTCGCTTTAATTGGTATGACTCTTTCGACGGGTATTTGGAGAAACATGACGGATTACAGCTCATCAGGCTTCTTTGAGCATCGCTGCTGCTGGATTTTTGGTGTATAAGAACAAGGTCATCCTCTCTTCCTTTCCCTCAAACTCTACCATCACTCTATCATACCATCACCTTACGGCCGTTCTCAACAACACCTTACAATGCCTCTTTTCTCGTCAATCTCAACTCACGAACCTCTTTACTCACTGTTATCCTCTCCAGAGCCTCGTCACTCGCCGATTCCCGGTCCAGTACCTCGCCATTTGCCAATGCTTTCTCTCACACCTCTTTACAACCCAACCTCCCCTCATTTCCCTCTTCACCTGCCGATCTCCTCTCCATCACCTCAATACTCGCCAATCTCCTCTCCAGCACCTCATTATTCGCCAGCCTCCTCTCCATCGCCTCATTACTTGCCAAATTCCTCCCCGGCACCTCAATACACGCCAATCTCCTCTCCAGCACCGTACTATTCGCCAATTTCGTCTCCCGCACCTCGTTACTCACAAATTTCCTCTCCCGCACCTCGTTACTCGCAGATCTCATCTCCCGTTCCTCCTTATTCGCCAACTCCCTCTCCAGCACCTCGTTACTCACCGATTTCCACTCCCGCTCCATCAGCACTTCCTACCCTTCGTCGCTCCAAGCGCATTGCCGAGGCTGCTGCCAAAAAGGCTAGGCGCAGCTTGGCTGCCTTGATCAACAGATCAGCAGCAAACTCCCCAGTCACCACTCCCGCCATCTCAGTAACCGCTTCTCTATCCCATGTGTCCGCGCCAGTCCCAGCAACTGCTCGGCTGGTGCGCAAGGGGTGCATTCGATTCCCAAATGTATTGCACCCAAGCTATCTGAGCCGTGAGCCAAAGGTCACTCGCATCCAGGGCACGTTTATTTTCAAAATCAAGAATGTCCTTCACCCAGCTTATCTCAAGAAGCAGTCGGCTGAGGCTGATCGCCGACGCGCTGCCATGCTCAAGCAGCTAATCAAGAAGCTGAATCACGCTCGGCGACTTTCGCAACGAGAAAAATTCCAGCAACATGATCAGCACGAAACTTCTGTCAGTATCAAGATTGAAGACGACCTATCTTCCGACATGGAGCAGATTGGAGCCAGGCGTCAGCAGTTACCTGCACCGCAAGGCGATCTTTCTCGCTCTGTCAGTATCAAGGTTGAAGAAGACGAAGCTCTTGGTGGAGAGGCGATTACACACGAAGTTCAGCAAATTACTGCACAGCCAGGTGGACTCTTTCGCATTGTGACAGAGGATGCAAATCACGGCATTTACGTGACTCTCCGACAGGGTCCTGGGCAGCAGGCTCTAAGTCCTTTGCCCGCCTTGCGTATCAAGCAGTTCTCTTAATCGCAATGGCTTGACCACTTTGAGCGACTGCGGTCGTCATGAGCCGGCTGTGTCCTGTTTATTAACAGGGGGTACGAGTTTCCGTCCCATACCTTGGTCCTATATCCTCATAATTATTCTTCTGAGCCCTCAACCTCTGCGCTGACTTGAGCACTGGCACGAACTCATTCGTGGTTCTCGCCTGCCTGGCCTTCTTCCTGGCTGTTTTTGTGCTGAGCGACTTGGCGCTCGAGTGGCAGCTTCTGTGCGGTGTCGCGAATTCAGAGCACATTCATCTTAAAGATCAGGAATGTCCGTCATCCGGCTTACCTTGAAAAGCCATCAGCTAGGGCTCATCAACGGCACGCTGCCATGCTCAAACGTCGAACCAAGAAGTTGATGTTTCAAAACATGGTGACCTTCTGCGAAGCAAGCCGTGATCTCTTTGTCCACGCTGCCAACCAAGCAGTTTTACATACAGAACAGGGTTCTACAGCTGAGGTCGATTGGCGCCGTCGTTGCTCAACAACTCTCAGTTTGTTTATTCTGAACGATGCTGAGTTGTTCAGTCTATTCATAATTCCTATATCCTCATAATAGTCTTGATAGCCTTTATAAATCATGTGATCATGCTCCTTGATGGCAGTCTGTCTTCTTGCATTCGGTTGACCATTTGTTTTGTTGGTTCCTGAATTCGTGCCATTCTGGCACACATCTACGACATCAACAAGACATATGCCAAACAGCACAGCTAGCAATCTCCTCAGCTCTAATGTATCATACGCTGCAGACAATGCGCAAGACGCTGTGTCCGATTATAGCTCTTCGCTTGAAATACCGTCGCAATCAAGCACGACTGTCACACTGAGCTCTGATGCCTACAGATCTATTGCTGCAGGCCCATTCACATCACCAGATACATCCTCATCATCTACATTACCATGTTCTACCGTTTCTACAGGAAAAGCTGAACGGATACATCTCACTAGGAGATCACGCACCATCAATCTACGTTCTCCAGATGTCAAGATGAGAAGCAAAGCTAAAAGCGAGGTACACGCAGACATTTCAATCATGACACTTGCTGCATACGAGCGCTTTGGCTGCGAGGCTGAGCCTGCGGATGGCGCCGCTGTTCTTGCTGAAGCTGGATCTAGGCAGAATGTTCAAAGGCAAGGAAGCCTGGGAAAGGCACCGAAGCGTAAAGAAAATCGGGCAAGGTCGAACAACAATCGCCCATCAAATACCAATGCTCAGCTTATGGTCGCTCATCAGGAGTTAGCCTCACAAACATCATCAGATATGCCGATGAGCACTGCTCGAGCATTTGATGCAGACTTGTTTTGTGCTTTTGAGAATAGACTGGAGAGCTCTCATCGTCTAAGCAGCAGCAACAGCACACATCATGAGTCAAGAGCAAGAGCCATGAGCAAGCAAAGTAGGGAGGCTATAGCAGCACCGGATGGTATGCACATTCAAGCAGACTTTGAGGCTCTAGTCTGACTGTGCCCTGACGAAAGAGCATGACATAGCTACCCGTTATATACCAGACACAGATTTCAACCCTTCTGATGGCTATCCTCGTCTCATCAGCTATTGACCATACACTGTCCATATCAATTGCTGCTGCTGCTGCTGCTGCTGCTGACGAATGCGGTTCAAACACGTGAATGAATCAATTGGGAGGGGCAACAAGAGAGAGAAAACGGGACTCAACAAAAGAGAGAGAAAGGCAGAGGATTGAAGCAGGGTGGAAGGCCTATCTCTGTCATTTGTACATTCGATCACAAGCAGAGTGACCCTTTGTTAGTCTCTGCTTCACATTCCATTCGCGACTCCTGGTCTGGCTAGCTCCTACTCAGAAAGGCCACCTCCCTCAGCGTCAATACCAGTCCCGCCAGCTCAATCAGTAGAAAGAAAAGCTAAAGGGGACGCGTACAGCTTGGCTTCTTGCTACAGGCTTCTTCTCATTCATCCACTAGCTACACGATCCTCTGTCTGAGACGACGCGTCGTGCTTCACCAGACAAGCTCAACTAGCCATACAACAAGATGAGCTCCAATAACGCCATGGACCTGCGGGTAGGCAACAAGTACAGGATCGGGCGCAAGATCGGCTCTGGATCATTCGGTGACATCTATCTAGGTATGCACTTGTCCTTTTGCTACACACACACAGCTAACGCGTCTAGGCACCAACATCATCTCTGGTGAAGAAATCGCCATCAAACTTGAATCAGTACGGGCGAAGCATCCGCAGCTCGAATATGAAGCGCGTGTCTACAAGGCATTGGCAGGTGGTGTGGGTATCCCATTTGTGCGCTGGTACGGCACTGAATGCGACTACAATGCCATGGTGCTTGACTTGTTGGGTCCATCCCTTGAAGACCTCTTCAACTTTTGCAACCGCAAGTTCAGTCTCAAGACTGTTCTTCTGCTTGCCGACCAGCTCGTAAGCTTTCTTTGTTATCCGTTGCCATGATGCTAACGGCAGATGTCACGCATCGAATACATCCACGCCAAATCATTCATTCACCGCGACATCAAGCCCGACAACTTTCTCATGGGTATCGGCAAGCGCGGCAACCAAGTCAATGTGATTGACTTTGGTCTCGCAAAGAAGTACAGGGATCCTAAATCGCACATGCATATTCCTTATCGCGAAAACAAGAATCTGACAGGTACCGCTCGATACGCTTCCATCAACACGCATCTTGGTGTCGAGCAGTCGCGCAGAGATGACCTCGAGTCGCTTGGATACGTGCTCATGTACTTTTGCCGTGGTTCATTGCCTTGGCAGGGTCTCAAGGCTGCCACAAAGAAGCAAAAGTACGATCGAATCATGGAGAAGAAGATGACCACTTCGACCGAGTTCCTCACGCGGGGCTTTCCCAATGAATTTGCCATTTACCTCAACTACACCCGTTCGCTGAGATTCGATGATAAGCCTGATTACTCGTATCTGCGCAAACTCTTCCGCGACTTGTTTGTGCGTGAAGGGTTCCAGTATGACTATGTCTTTGACTGGACCATCTTCAAGCATCAATCCTCGCAGCAGCAGCAAAAGCAGATGCCGGTCGAAGAGCAGGAGAGGAAGCGTCCTGAAGAAGGCCAGCCGGCTCAACGACCTTTTGATGATATGTTTGGCGGTTCAACTGCAGCGGCACAGCAGCAACAGCAACAGCAGCCTTCACAAGGCGGTATTGCGCCGCCACGCAGGGTTGCTCGTCAACATCCCACCGCACAAGCACAGCAACCCCAAGTTTCGGGTAGTGGTGGCGATGGTGGTGGTACGAGTGATCGTATGCTGAGAAGTGCGAGTAAGCAACAGCCATACTCGACTTATCCTCCGGCTGGCGCGCAAGGACAGAATCAGGGTCAAGGACAGTCTGGCAACGGCGGCTCGCAGCAGTACTGGGCTTGATCTAATTCCCATGCCACCGCTGCTCTTGCCAAGTCAATCGACTCGCTGATTGATTGATTACTTGAAGGAGAAGTTGACGGCACTGTCTTCTGCTCAATATTCATCAACATCGAATATGGCATTCTTGACGATCTGGCTTTCAAGTCTGTTTCATTGGTCTGTCAATGGAGTTTCCCTGCTCTTTGCTTCCGCTCGGAGACTCCTCTTGATGGGCATGTCGATTGCCATCACTCGCGTTTGACTTTGCTCCAAGTCGTCCGCATTCTCGCCTTTCACCCTTCTTTCTTTTGCAGTTTTTCCTGCTCGACTCGCTTCTCGTTATCGTTCTCCAAGGTCCATCACAGTATCGTATCCTAGTCTTGCAATCCTTCCCTTTATCCTCTTTGTCCTCTTCCCTACTTTCTCTCCTTGTCTTTCATGTGCGCGTAATCTACAAACAACCAAAAGATCACAAAGACAGACGAAGCAGAGATTGTGAGAGAGAGGAGCGTCAAGGCCAGGCTAGCAGCGGCTACTTTCTGCTCTCAATCGCCTTTGACGGCCCTAGGTGACTGGCCTTCTGCCCGTCTTGGCCACTATCTGCAAGCTCCACCCATGATCTATCCACTCACGCGCACCTTTATCGTCGCCACATTGCTCGCCTCTGTCTTTCTCCTTCTGCTCAATGCAACAGATAGCCTCTCGTCTGATACAAACTTGCCGGATGATGGCAATCACAGCGATACACCTTCAAGAAGACCAGGATTCGGCGCATTGCCGCCATTATGGTCAACAGGCGCAACGCATCACATCACGACCGGTGAAGCAGATGGCAACTTGACGATTCCTGGTCGACTTGCGGCTTTTGGATCAGATGTAGCGCAGGCGAGTTTGACTCAGTCGACTGCTACATTTGGAGCACCATCGCGCGTGTCGCGTGAGGGGAAAGAAGGTCTTGTGATGAGCAAGACGAAGAAACTTCCTGAGCCGACGGGTGCGCATGCTCGACTCACACTCGATGGAACAGAAGGCTGTGACCCGCCGGCGCGTGTGCCGCCAGCGTCTAGCCCAGATACGCGTAGTCAGGCTTGGATCCTACTCAAACGCGGTACGTGTTCTTTTGCAGACAAGGTCAGGGCGGCGCAAGCTGCTGGGTATGCAGGTGTGCTTGTGGGAGATGATGGCAGTAGCTACGAGACACTTGTCACGATGTTTGCGAAGCATGCAGAGGATATCTCCATTGCGTCGTTATTCATCACTCAAACGAGCTTTCGCTCCTTCATGGCGTTACAGACGCCAGACGAGCGGCGTATCATTGATGCCACGATCAAGGCTGTTGAATTGAGAACGGACTGGCCATTGCTGGATACCCTCGTCTTTATCTGCTTTTCACCACTTTGCACACTTTTCATCGTCTACCTCATTCTCTTCTTTCGTCGTCGAAGACTCAGAAAGGAAGCAATTCTGCCGCCTGCGTATGTGGCAAAGCTTGAACGGCTCGCATATCTGCCGAAAGAAGGACGCATGACAAGTTGTGTTATCTGTCTGGAAACATTCGAGGACGATGTCAAGTTGGTGGCATTACCGTGCGGTCATCTTTACCACCAAGCCTGCATCACGCGTTGGCTGGTCGAACGAAAGAAGACGTGTCCTATCTGCAAGCGTGATGTCAGAGCTTCTCTGGAAAGGCAGGATGAAGAGGCGGAGATTGAATCTGCTGGCATCGTCGATGAGCGCACGCCATTGTTGCAGACACCTTCTACGACGACCCAGAGCGAGATCTTATCTACCTCAGCCGATGCATCACGTCCGGCAACGACACACTCGCCATCATGATCTGTTGATATGTTTATGCTATGCGACTATACTTTATATGCTCATATTTCTCTCATCTCGATTTCATTCATTTACATTCGCCGTGGCCCAATATCCTGTCGAGCGCGCTTCGTCACTTCTTCACCTTGACCTCCCCCACCACGTTGCTGTTGCAGCCGCTTGATGTTGGCAGCTGCATCAGCCATGGATAGATTCGTGCCGCTCTGTTTCTGCTCCTGTCGCGCTTTTTGTTGTTTCCATTGCGGATCAAGGAGTTCAATGCGCGTGTGTTCTTCCATTTCATCGGCTGGAATCAAGCTACCGCATCGGCCGCACTTAAGTAGTGTCTGTTGCGCTTTGCGTTTGCGTATTGATGTAGCGTTAGCAGGGGCAGGTACAGCTGGAGCAGCTTCGATGGCTAGCAACGGTGAATCTTGTAATGCCAAGCTCGGTATCTCGAGCTCACTCATGAGCTTCTTCTGTTCCATACTCGCCTTCTTCAAGACCCCTAGATCGACCGGTGGTGGTAAGCTGACGGCACCAGACAATTCCGCATCTGTAAACGTGATGGTTTCACAGATACTGAACGCATGCCAATCGATCGCAGCATACGCTTGCCTGTCCTTCTCCTCCTGTGCTTGACTTTCTTGCTTTTCACGCTGCTGCGTTCGTAGATATGCCGCACGTCCTGCACATCGGTCAAAAACAACTTGTCTGTCCTTTGCAGCTTGAGCCAACGTCTCTTGCATCATCCGCGGCGGCGCAAGGACTTGCACATACTGCTGGACGAGGCTGTTGAAGTATGGATACAGCGCATGATTTGAACGTAGAAAATCGAATTGGAAGTTGCGACTTTCACGCTGCGATAGCGTCGCGATGAGGTTACGCCCGTTCTTTGCGACGAAGCGCGCCGTTAGACGTAGGATATCGAGATCTTGTGCAGAGATGGGAGGTAGTTTGGTACTAAAGGCAAAGTCGCGCGGCTTGGCATCACCTCCAGTTCCCTGCGCTTGCCTCGATTCTGTTGCACCAGTCTCAGGTTGCGCCTTTTCTTGCTTCATCGGCAAACTCGCCTCCTTCCCCAGTCTGCATTCTTCCAGTCGTAGCGCATAATACCGATGATACGGATCCATTGGATTCAAAAAGGAAAACTTCATATTTGCGCGCTCCTTCTCGCGAAGTCGTTCTTCAAAGCTAGGCCCATTGCGAGCGATGTACGGTGCCATCTTTTCAACGAGTGCACGGATTTCGGGCGGCGGGAGGATCATGCCTGCTGCAGGCGCCGCGATGGCGAGATCTGTGGTGGCCATGCGGTGGATAGCTTGTAGGTTGTGCACGCGTGGAATATGACTTGTATGGTGTCGCGAAGATCACAAAGTGCAAGACAAGTACATGGTGAGTAGAGACAGATTACTATAGACTATGAGACTCCTTGATCCAATCTACTTCTGCCCAGCGTCGACTAGATACGACACCATGCTGAAAAAGAAGGGAAGAAAGAGGGTATGCCATCAAAAATTGAATCAGAGATCCAGGCCACAAAGGACCTGGTCCAACCAGACCGTCGCTCGCTGTGCAATGAACGACAGAATGGAAGGCCTTTCAGTCTTAATGATCACCGAAAGACTCGATTAGGTAAGTGAGGCATCAAAGAAGTGGTTCGAGGATTGAAATGGGAGCGCGGGCAGCGGGCAGGGGAGGGATGCTGCAATGATTAGCGTGAGATTTTGTCAGTGCAATATCGCACGCTAAAATTGTTGAATTCGACATGAGCTGGAGACTCGCTCATGATAGTGGACGCGTACGCTATTGCATGAAAGACTCATTATATCATGCTTGCAATCACAATCCCTGCACAAGACTCTCGACCTCGTCAATCTGCTTGACAAGACGCGTCAGATTGTCTGACCCATGTTCCGTGATGAGCAAGCAATCCTCAATCCTGACACCGCCGACAGACATGTAGGTAGCTATTCGCTCCTGGTCAAAGAGATGCCCGTGTTCGCCGTCGTAGTACGTCTTCAGAAAGTAATCATTGAAGTAAATTCCCGGCTCAATCGTGACAATATGACCGGCTCGCAGCGTAAATGCCTCTGTTGTATGAGGCACAAACACATTGCCCTTGTTTGATGGCGCCTTGGGCATCACATCGTGTACGTCTAGACCGATATGATGCCCTAGTCCGTGCATCAAAAAAGCGACGCCGAGCTGCAACTTGATGCAAGTCTCGACATTGCATTTGAAGAATCCAAATGCGCATAGCTTGCGGCACAGCTCCTCCATGACAGCTTTCTGAATATCTTGCATGGCCACGCCTGGTTTGAGCATAGAGATACCAAGCATCTGGAGGTCATAGACATGCTCGTAGATCTGCCTTGCCTTTGGAGAAAATTTGCCGCCGAGGGGATAAGTGCGCGTTACATCGGCTGCGTATCTCTTCCACTCTGCGGCGGCATCCACTAAAATGACTTCTGCGCTACCGAATGCTGCATCATTGGTGCCATAATGTAGAATAGAGGCATGATTTCCTGCAGCCATGATGGGGTTGTATGCCTGGTTCGTCGCGCCTGCTAATCGACAAGCACGCAGAAAGTCAGCCTCGACTTCGCGTTCAGTGGTATACTTTTCCAGATTCTGCGCAATCAAGCGATGCGCATCGCAACTGACAATGTTGGCTTTGCGCACCTGTGCGACTTCGTAGCTGTCTTTGACTACGCGACATTTGCTCAATGCGTCCATCAGCGACGCATCTTCAAGCTGGTAAAAGCTAAAGCCCTGCTGCAGAAACAGCTTCCCTAGCTCATCTAGGTAAAATGCATCGTCCACATCGAATTTGGCAAGCACTTCCTCAATACTCTCAGTCTGCCCCATATAAGCGACTTGTCTCGGCGCCCTTTGAGCAGGAATATACATGACAGCATAGTCTTTCTCTATATCATACAACAGGCTCCATCCTGGTGATGTAGCTCCGGTCATGTAGAAGAAGCATGACTCTTGGTCGAACGGATAAGTCTGGTCAGAGAAGCCGCGTTGTTCTGCAACGGCACCACGTATGAGAATATAGCGTGACTTGAGTGGTCTTTCCAGAACACCTGCTACGCGTCTGCGATGATGCCTAGCTGGGTAGTTCGCCCATAGCCTCATTGATATAGCTTTGATGGATCACTCAGTGATTGCAGCCTGGTCGAAAAAGAACGCCGCGTCATGTATTAGGAACACCAAGACACTAGCTATCTAAAAGGCTGACAAGAAGAGGATGAGTGATCCACAGGTGCTCAAGCCAGACAAGGACTACAAGCCGATTCTAGATGAACGCTTCCCTCAACTCGAAGAGCTCGCAGCGACAGATCTCGAAGGAGCAGTCGAGCAATTGACTTTGCTTGAAAAGCAGACGCGCCAGGCGAGCGACATGAACTCAACGGCGCGTATCCTAGTGGAGATTTGCGAGCTATGCAAGAAGCAGAGCAACCTTGCGATGCTCAATGAGCAGATTCAGGTTCTGAGCAAGAAGCATGGGCAGCTGAAAGGCGCTATTACAAAAATGGTGCAACGATGCGTTGAAATGCTGGGCGAGATTGATGCAGAAACGGACAAGCTCGAGCTGATTGAAACACTTAGAAAGGTAACAGACGGCAAGATCTATGTGGAAGCGGAAAGAGCGCGCGTAACAAGGACACTCGCAAAGATCAAAGAAGAAAAGGGCGAGATCAAAGAGGCACAGGAGGTCCTCACGTCGATCCAAGTAGAGACCTTTGGATCTATGAGCAGGCACGAAAAGATAGAGTTCATCTTGGAGCAAGTGCGGTTGACATTGGCACTAGACGACTTTCAGCTTGCGCATATCCTCGCGCGCAAGATCTCAACAAAGGTTCTCGAGGAGGAGAACTTCTTCCACCTGAAGATATCTTATTATGCCCTCATGACTCGTATCGGAATGCACAACGATGCGTATCTTGACCTCGCGCGGTACAATCATCACATCTTGTCGACACCGTTCGTTGAGAAGGACGAAAGCAGGTGGCAAGCTGCCCTTTCAGCAGTCGTCCTTTTCATCATTCTCGCACCCTACGACAATGAACAATCAGATCTGCTGCACCGTGTTGCAGCAGATAAGCGTCTTGCAGAACTGCCAATATACGCTGAACTCATCAAATGCTTCACGACCCCCGAACTGATGCGCTGGCCAAAGATAGATGAATACTACGGCGCGCGTCTACGCGCAACGCCTGTATTCACAGCTAGTGATCCGCATGGCGTGATACGCTGGAATGCGCTCAAGACGCGCGTGATTGAGCATAACATTCGCGTTGTGTCCGCCTACTATGCGCGTATCACATTGCCGCGCCTGCAACAGCTCTTGGACTTGACAGCTGAAGAGACAGAGAAGCAGTTGTCAGCACTAGTCTCCAACAAGTCATTGCATGCACGGATTGATCGGCCGGCACAGCTTGTTGTCTTTGGCAAGCCGAAAAAGGCGGATGAAGTGCTCAAGGCATGGTCATTTGATGTGGGAAAGCTTCTCTCTGGTATTGAAAAGGTGCGGCAACTTGTGCAGAAGGAGTATACGCTCAAGACGGTTCAGCAGTCGTCATAGGCCTTTCACCTCTTGGAAGTAATCATAGCATTTTCTTATTCTTCAGACTGTTTACAACCGCGACACGACACGATATGGACAAATATGTCACGGTGACAAAGAAGCGGCCGGCGGAGGGCGATGTGGCCAGCAAGGCCAAGCGTCAACGTCCTCTCACGGCGCGTGAACATCTCATGCACGTAGCTACCACGCCGTCTACCCGCGGCCATGATATTTGGGTCTCAGCAGCAACGGGTCATCAAGTGAGTGAGCAAGGCGGTCGCTCTGTTTCTTATAATGCTGCACGGATAGCCAAGCTCAAGTGTCAGCTCAGACCACCGGATGCTATCGTGCCTGCCGCAGAGAAGGCTGTTGCCGCGCGATATGCTGCACAACAAGATGCGTCGACCATCAAGAGCGCATCGGCGAGGGACAGCGGGCACATCTCATTGTTTGATCCGGACCACAGCTCACGCAGTGTCATGTACCCTGAACGTGTCTCTCCGGCCAAGACTACACGGGTGCAAGGATGTTTTCAAGGATGCGTCTTTTATCTCGATGGCTATCTCGGTCCTGCAGCGTCAGATTGGACTCTCAAGCGTGATATCACCGCGCAAGGTGGGGAATTATCCATTTCACTTGCCAAGAAGCAGATCACGCATGTCGTGTTGAGTTCACGCGGTGCTTTAGCGCATTCCAAGATCATCAAGGAAGGCAAATTGCAGCGGCGAACAGTGCAATATGTTACGGTCGATTGGATCCATGCGTGTTTGAAGGCCGGCAAGCGTGTCCCTTCGTGGCAGTATTCAATAGAAGCATTGCAGGCTGGCACAAAGCCTGTTCCAAAGCTTTGGCAGACTGCTGTCGATCACGGTCATGGTGATGCTATCGATACCGGAAACCAGGAGATAGATGGACAACGACAACTGGACGCAGAAGAAGGAGAGCGCCTCGACGCGCTCGACAGATGACAAGCCAGCGAACAGCATATGCTTGATATAGGAAATGGACACTCCAACGGAGAAAAGCTTGGGAGCAGCTCTTTGAGACTTGAGCCAGATTCTCATCATACGAAAATTGGAGTAAGGACATCAATACAAAAGAACTGATATATCCTTTGAATGCTTACAAGCTAAAATTATTCCGACCGCTATTCTATTACAAGCAAGCATCTCACTTGCTCTTCTTTTGGAAAACACTCTCGCGTTCAATCAAGGTCGCTCCAAGTGGCTGTCCCGGTGTCTCCTCAATCTCGCCAATCTCCTTGCGAATAACATCGACCTCTTCAGCCTGCTTGTTCCAGCTCGCCTTGTTGAGCGCCTTGTCAAAGAGCTCTGGATTGGGCGGCACATAGCTGCCACCTAGACGATCAAATAGTGTTGTGAATTGTCCATAGTTGCACGAGAATTTGAGGTGATGCAGTGAATGGCATGCGGCACCGTTGATGATTGGATCATTTGAAAGGTATTCGCCATCGTGAATCAAGATTGTCCAGATGTTGACGAATGAGAATAATGCAATGTATGCGTACCTGTGCAGTGGGAAGATGAATGGGAAGACGTGGTACGGCAGACTTTGTAGGAATCCATCGAGCGGGTGGAATGCATGCGAAGCGTACGGTGTTGGCATGATCCACTTGTGGTGCGGCTTATGTAGCCGCTTGTAAAGCAGCTTTGAGTGCAAGCCGCGGTGAATCAGGTAAATGAGCGAGTCTGTGAAGAGCAAAAAGAGGGGCAGCTGTAGAACGAGATAGGCCAAGCCATATTCATCAACTGATCTGTACAGCTTCGAGTAGCCGCGCACTTCTGCAAGAAAGCAGACTGCTGTGATGATGGCCATTTGCGGCAGTGATGCGACTGCGACGCCCATCTCGAGCCGAATTTGGTTCTTGAGGTACTTTGGATGCTCGAACGTCCGGTGATCAAAGATGAAGATGTAAGAGAGCGTCGAGAAGAAGAAGTACAGGACGATGCCGAAGAACCAGGTAATCAGAAAGAGCGACACAAATTGCCGAACTGGCGCGTCGCGCGCGAATATAGAAAGACAACCCTCAGTCATGGACATGTCGAGTGAATTGAGGCCCGTCATGCGAGCGTACTTTGCCGCTGGCGAGCTGGGCAAATCCAGCGACGCGAGATATCGGAGGACCGTCGAATTAGTATTCATAGGGGCCCATTTGTTGTAGGCCAAGTCGAGACCCCCATATCGATCTGAGATGTCGAGAATGACATCCATTTTATTTCCGTCGAGGTGTACTCAAGAAGGCCGACTAATGTATCTAATGTACAAATCGATCTAGACGGCGATTCTAGTGGCGTGATTCAACATTTGTTTTTCTCACGCCACATTAGCTGCCATCTGAATACTGTCTACGCAGCTTCACATACACAAAGTGCACTGTAGAGAGGTGTCTATCTAGAATACAGCACCATCACTGAGCAGAACACGTCCTTCTTCCCGTCTCATAAAGTGGTGTATGGCATTCGCTGCAGCAATTAAAGCGCCTGTATCGCATCGATCTGACCGCGCAATGAGACATATCTGGAAGGCTTGCGTCTGCCAGCAGAGACCAAGTAGGCCATCTTCAAGATGTAGAATCTCAATCTTGTATGACGTGGCAGCCAGCAATGTCGCGTAGATTTGGCAGATGCGCTTTCGTGTCAAAGGCTTGATCATATAGACATTCGCTGCATCATTGCCAGGCTTGGTCGTGCTTGAGGGCAAGCTTGGCGCAACGAATTGCACGCGCTGGCGAGCCTTGTAGAAGAAATGCTCGATTTGGCCTGCACCAACCTCTTTGCACGTCACAGGCTTGTGCGCCGCCTTTTTGAGCTCTCGGATAAGCCCTTCTTTGTCGAGCTTCTTGCAAACTGTCTGCTTGATACCTTGCAGCTCGAAGAACGCTTCCTTATCTGCCGAGACAAGAATCAAACTAATGCTGCGCGTGATGAAAAACACATAAATGTAGAGAAAGCCGGAAGCATTGAATTTGGGAAGGCACAGCGGTAGCCAGTACTCGCCACCTTCCTCGAAGCCGCGCGAGTAGACAGTTTCGAAAAGTATTCTGAGATCTGCTGGAAATAGCGAATGGCCTCTGGGGCGCAAGATACCGACCAACTGCTTGTTGCATGCGACGAGACCATAAAGCAACGCGGCTCCTTGCCTGCTAGACTGTAAGATGGCATGTATTCGTGCGCGATGTGTTTGTCGCAGGCGAAGCACTTGTACCGCTGACAGCATGATGCTCAAGTCGCCTCGAATCATGTCGTCTGATAGGCGATCAAGGAAGACTTCTGCACCCTGGATCATACGACTCAGGTCAAAATTCTCGCTGCGATCGTAAACACGCTTGAGTGCTGTCGCCGTCACTGTGGATAGAATGTGTGCATACAGCAAATCTAGCTGCACACGAAGAGCTGCCACGCTCTCGTTCAGCTTGCTAATGGCCACTAGATAGACTGGACCATGAACAACAACAGCAATAGTCAATTCATCACAAACATAAGATTGCAATGCATCTTCTGAGTCTTGGTAGAAGCCCATGATAGCTTGAATGATGCCCATATAGCTGGACAAAATTTGTGATGAGCCATAGCGCGCGTAGATGGGCTTTCCCGCAGCAGAAAGAATCAGGAACTGCTTGCGATGCGCTAGCCAATGGCGCAACTCAGACTCATCGTCGTCTTTTTGAGAAGCTGTTTCAGAAGCCGTCAAGTCACTATCGTAGCATTGGCTCGATTCCAAAGCATTTTCGCTATTGATGAGCTCGCTGAGAGTGCTGCTCAAGCCATCCTCCACGCTATGTAGCGTCGGTACGCTGTGTCGCGTGTTGATGGAATGCGCATCGTCATGGTTGCTGCTGTTGGTGGTGTCGGGTAGTGTCAGATGAGTCGTCGGCTCAGAGATGATTGATTCTACCGAGAGGATAGACTGCACCTGTGGCCTGTCTTGTCGCATGACATGGGGCCGGCGTTCAGGCTTATCTACCAGATGCACAGGTGTCGGTCTGGTGGTTGCATTTTGATGTCGTCGCTGAGCTGCAGCTCTTGACACCATATTACTATTAATCAAGCTGCTATAGCTCTGGCTTCTCAACGCTTGCATGTCTATCTTGCATAAGCTAAGACCTCAATCTGAGTCGCTAGCCTGTCGTACACGCTTCTTGCTATCAAGCCGCTACAAATCAACATCGCAACATCGTCCATTTGCTTTCGCTTTTGATATAGATGGCGTCCTGCTCAAGTCATCCCAGCCAATACCTGGCGCCATTGACGCTCTGACACTGTTGAAGAAGCACAACGTCCCGTTCATCTTGCTCACAAACGGTGGAGGCATAACTGAAGCTGAGCGTGTGGCACGTCTGAGCGACTACCTCAAGACTGATATTCATGCATCGCAATTTGTTCAGTCGCATACACCCTTCAAGCTGCATGCGGCCCAGCAGAAGTTCAAGAACGTTCTTGTCTGCGGTGGCGTGAATGATGCATGCCGGCATGTCGCGCTTGAGTACGGCTTTCCGCATGTTACCATTCCATTCGATATTCTTGCGCAAGACGAGAATGTGTGGCCATACCACAAGCTGACGAAAGAAGAGCGTGCATGCACCAGGCCGCTCTCAAGTGATCCTATTGACGCAATCTATATTTACCATGACCCGCGCGACTGGGGACTCGACTCACAAATTGCGCTAGATATTCTGCTCAGTGAGGGAGGCCGGATTGGATCGCGCGCAAATCACGCTTCGCCCGAGAGGCCTAATCCGACCTTCAAGCAAGCTGTTCCGCTTTTCTTTTCCAACCCCGATCTGCTTTGGTCGAACCTTTACCCGAACCCACGCCTGGGTCAAGGCGCCTTTCAGATCCTTCTTCAAGGCTTGTACAAGGCTGTCACTGGGATGACATTGCATTCTACAACAATCGGCAAGCCATCAAAGTTCACCTATGATTATGCTACAAAAGTTTTGAAAGCGCATCAGGAACGGTTACAACCGCATCTACCGGCAGAACAAACGACAGTCTATATGGTAGGCGACAACAAGCTTTCTGATATTGCCGGTGCGAATGCACACAAGTGGACCTCGATTCTTGTACAAAGTGGTGTCTTTAGAGGCACGGTTGAGGAAGGGAAGTCTGGAAACATTCCAGCAGATTATGTCGTCAAGGATGTCAATGAGGCAGTCAAGCTTGTTCTTTCGAAAGAAGGCATTTTATGAGATCAAATTCAAGTGAAGCCGGCCTGATTGAGCCTTGTAATTGACCAATTCTCCGGGCTCCAACCACGAATGTCGCCTTGGTTGTAAACAATGCGCTGTTCTGCTTGGTTCATGGATGGCAAGATCGGTGCTGGAGTTTCCCGAAGAAGCTGCTTTGCTGAGGTCGTATAATGATCAGAAAGCTTCGCCTGCCTTACGGTTTCGATTTGCAGCGGTCCCTTATACTTCGCTTCGCTACCGATCTGCAGCGGTGGTGGTTTATGCTTCCGAAGTCGATTCGCTGCATGCTTGCCTTTGCTTTGGCACTTTGGGCACGGACAGAAGCGCTCGAATGGCATTTCTGTCGATCGTGGCCACTGAACCGCTTCAGCGCTGAGCGACCTGGTCTCGACTTCTGCCAATTCTCGGGACCCCGATTTGCGCCGCCTCACGACACTATGCATTTTTTCGACTATTTCAGACATGATTGAGCATTCTATGCAACTCGAGTCTTTATCACTAATGATTCGCTTTCCAAACCTACGCTGTTCTACAGTCTGTGGCATGCATCACAACGGACACTCCCTAAGTTTCATCACACAAACTCAAATGATCTCAAACCTCTCTTTGTCAGCATCGACCTCTACTCTGAATCCATCTTCAACCAATTCAAATCGTCCCTTGAAGGCATCTTGCGCTTCTCTCTTATCAATTTCCTGTTTGATCGCTTGCCCGGCTGCAACGCCTCTCTTGGCCATCACTTGCAGCACGATTAATTGCTGGAATATCATTCTGCGATCTTGTGGTGATGTCGACTGTGGTAGCGTCGTTGGCTTCACCTTCTCAGCAGGTTTGCCATTTCTCTTCGGCTTGATTGTCGGTGTCTGCTCGTTCTTGCCCACTGGAGCAGCTTGAGGTGAAGATCTTGGTGCTGCTGGTTCGTTGGGCGGAGGCGCTGGCAGCGCTGCATCCCCAGATGGTCTGGCTTCTGGAGTCTCTGTTGGTGCTTGTTGTCGTGCTTTGGCAACCCCCTGGCTGCCGTCCTTCACAAGTGGCGTCGCATTTGGGCTACCGCCATCCGATGCACTCTTCGGCAAGCCTGCTGGGAAAAAGATTGGAGTTGATGCGGCTGGCAATGCTGGAGCTGTTGACTCAGGAATGGGCGACGACTGAGGGTCTCCTCCAATTTGACCACCAATCTGGCCATCGGGCTCATTCGCACCGCGATCACCACCATCTTCACCCTCCCGACCAGTATCGTTCGGCTCCGGATCGTTCTCTCTTTTGCTCGTCGGATTTCCAGATTGAGATGGCAAGAAATCTGAGCTTGGGCTAGGTCGCGGCGTAAAAGTTGGTCCAGGCACCGGTACGACAGGTACCCAGGCCGGCTTGCTTTTCTTTGCTGTGTCCTCCTTTGCGTTGTTCACATTGTCAAAGTCATCATCGTCTTTACTCTTTGGCTTTGGAGGATCTTTCGGCATGGGTGCAGGCTTCCCCGAAACAGGAGTCTTCGGCTTCGGCTGATCAGATCCCAAGGTGCCAATGATAGGTGTGTTTGGAGGATTATTTGGTTTTGCTTGGGCAGGTTGATCGAAGCCTGGCCTCACACCTGTGCCAGGAGACTGAGATGAACCATCTGGGCTACTCGTTCCAGGCATTTGACCGCCGTTTGTCGCGCCAGGTGCGTTGACAGGACTATTGGGTGGAACTTGCGCAGGCTGGTTGGTACCCGGAATGTTCCCTTGACCCGAAGTCTGCGGTGTATCAGGAGTCTGACCTCTAACGGGTACGAGACCATTTGTGAAGTCAGGTGCGGAACCAGGCGTCTGTGGCAACTTGACCGGCGACACGCTGTTGATGAAGGAACGCAACTCAGGGAATACGTCGAAGAAGCGAGAAACACGTTGAGCTACAGCCTTCAGGTATTGGCGCAGAGTGACGATTTGCACAGTCGGCTCAACGTCGTAGCTTACCACAGGTGGAGGATTCTGTTGACCTTGCAGCGCCAGCCATTGATCAACGGCTGCTTCAAATTGAGTAAGTGTGCGCTTCTGCCGCTTTAGACCAGGTTTTGGATCGCCTGATTTGAGCAAGTCGTTCTGCTCTGTACAGCCGGTCGCACTCTTGTTGAACTGGTCAACGAGTGAGTCGAGGTCAATCTTCTGGCCAAAGCTTTGTGCCACTCCAGCCAGTCTTGCAACATCAGCCCCAATCGGTTGACTCTTTCCGGCAGTCTGGATCGTCTTGCACTTGTCGGGATCTGCCTCCTGCTCACTCAGTTGCTCCTCACAAATTTCTCCGAAGTAAGGATAGAGACAGCTGCAGGCGCAAGTACCGTTGTCTGAGAACGTGTAAACGCCATCGTTCTGACAGGACAAGCTGTCCTTGCATCGCCCTTCTGCAGAAGCCTTCGAGCGTGTTACTTCAATATCTTTGTGCAACAGCTTCACTGAAACTGGCACCATGACGATGGCCGTGACAATCAGCAAAGCCATTACAAGAACCGATGCAAACACGCAGAACGGCATTCCACAATACTTGCGAGGCCGGACCCATGCTGTTGGCGGGAAGCCACCGAGAGGCGAACCTGGGTATCGCGCAGGTGCGCTCATTCCAGACCTGCTTGGAGGTGGCATAGAAATATGCTCCTCGGACGGCCTGTGCTCAGCGATTGGTGAGTTTGGTTGTGACATGGATGCAAGCAAAGAGCTTGCTTCCGTATTGCCCGAGTGGCGTGATTTCCCAAAGTTTCTAGCTCTTGGCAATGGCGCTTGGCTTCCATTCGCGCCAGCGTGTTTTTCAGGATCATGAAGCGACAGAGTGTGACTTCTTGAGCGACAAAGAGGCGATGGCGAGAGCGGATGTCTTGGTGAGGCTAGCACGCATGACAAATCCGTCGATGAATCATCCAGCATGAATGGCAGCGACTTGGCTGAGCGATTCATTTGGGCGTGGCCATTTACTAGCCGATCTTCACATGAATCTGAAGGAAGATGCATGTTGCCGACAGGACGTGGTGGTGAAGGTAGCGCTAGTGCAGGAGGCTGCATAGATACCACTTCTTTGTTATGGTCCAGGTCGGCTGAGCTTGTTCGAGGTGATGCGCTGTTCAACGGTGATCCTCGACTTGGCGCGATCAGATCAGGCAGTCCTTGAGGAGGTGTTCGACGCTCAAGCTGATGCGAATGGCGCTTGACGAGATCTTGCTCCGATTGCATCAGCTGCGCCGCGGTGCGGGCTGCAGAGTGCGAATGAGCCTTCGTGCTCGACACTTCATCGGTGACAGGAACGCTGCTCATACCTTCATTCACGAAATGCATTATAATCAATCGGCAGAATGCATCTGCGGTCGTTCGACCTCTTGGATAGTCTTTCAATCACAAACATGAAGGCCAATAAAGCATTGTTTCATGATTGTTGATATCCCATGACAGGTCTATGCAAATGAATTGTCTATTTGCTCAAAAGTGAAAGAAATTCTTGCCTGCTTCAAAGCCAACTTCCTTGAGTGCTTCACCCGCAGCCTTCAACATGGGCGGTGGGCCGCATACGAATGTAATTGTGCCTTCTTCAGCCTTGAACAGATGCCGCTCGATTTTGCCTTTGCCAACGAGACCCTGTTCGCATTTCCGCTTCGCGCTAGGCTCCTCGAGAATGTGAATAACTTCGAATTGGTCTTTAAAGATTTCAGCCAGTTCGGATAGCTCATCATCGAGGAGAATCTCATTCTCGTCCGTATTGGCATCGAGGAACCGGATCGGAATCTTGGCCTTGTCGCATTCGAGCATCTGCTTGATCGTTGCCCATATCGGCGTCATGCCAGTGCCACCACTGATGAGATTAATGCGCTTTGCTATCACAGTCTGTTTTTGCCCATCTTCTTCCTGATCAACAATGAATTTACCCTCGCCTGCATATCGAATTGGACCGAAGCTGCCCATAATGAGCATCGAGTCACCTCGCTCAGCATTCATCATGTCCAAGATATTACTCACGATACCGCCAGGCTGCTTGTCATCCGGGAAGTAAGTTTTGACGACCATGTCGAACGTGCCATCTTCCTTGTCCTGTCCAATTGGCCGTGTCATGGCATATGGTCGCGCGGATATACCATCCGACAACTTGAAGCCGCAAAGAAAGTGCTGGCCAGTGTTGACGTTGACTCCATCAGGCTGATGATGCTTGAATGTGTACTTTCGAACGTCTCGGCTGAGCTCTTCGCGCTTCAAAAAGGTAACAGGGATGAATGAATCATTGTTGAAGACGCCATCCTTGGCCACGCCCAAATTGGTCTCGTGAGGAGCGAATCCTTTCGAGATCTCTTTGCGCGATGGGCGGGTGGCCTGAGGCTGTGGCTCATCACCGTCTGGCTGCTTTCCTTCCTTCTTGGCCTTCTCCTGCTTCTCAATATTGGCAGGCCAAGGTTGTTCGACCTTGATGAAACGCTCTGTTACTTGAAGCGGCGATTCATGCGAGATGCGCTTGCCGTGCCTTTCTATTATATCGCGGATCGTCACGAGGGCTTGTTTCCTCTTCAACATGTCGTCGTCTGAAGCAGGACTCTGGCCCATGCCTGTGGAATATGTTTGCTTCCTGAGTGTGTTGATGTCATTCGTTTGTTTGCCCAAATTTTGAACTTTTTTGGTGTCAAACGCGAACGCGAATTCCAGTTTGGCAAGGAGACTTGTTCAGTGGAATTCAGCTTCAGATTCGCAGTCATCCGTGTCCATATCGGAAACGCCTGCCAGTAAATCGAGCAGATCGAGCACTTCCGGCGATGAGTCGCCCCATCTCAGCTGTACTGTCCAGTGTACCTCATTCAAATTTGATAAACGGCCAGCCTCGATAGCCCTGATGATGTGGTGAGCCGAGATCTTGTTGCGGTCATCCAAAAGACCGCCAGTAGAGTCGAGGGACAGGCGCTCCAACGGATGCGCGATCGGTATATTCTCGAAAAAGGCGCTTTGAAAATACTCGATATAACCTTCATAGTCAAGCAAATTTGGACACAAAAGTAATAGCCAATTGAGCGCATCGCTGGGGAGCGGTAGAGGATACAGCGTAGCGACACGCGTAAACTGCGCACCTTGGCGCTCAAGCAATGAAAGCACACCTAGCAGGGTCACTTCCGGGCAAGCCTGGAAGCTCAGATGCCGCACAGTTGCCGGCAAAGGACAAGCCAACAGCTCATCGTTGACAGCACCACTGAGCCACAGCTCTCGCAGCTTTGATGGCCAGTGCACTTTGAGTGCGCCGTCAGTGTGTTTGCTCGCCTTTGGAAAGCTCACCACCTCAAGTTGCTCAAGCTTGCCGAGTGCTGCTAGGAAGAAGGACAGTTCTACGCGCTCAGATACTGCCTGAGCATTGAGTACACGTAGTTGTGTACATAGGCCTGTAGCGCGAAAAGCCGACTGATTGAAGCCAACCTGAGGTGCCATAAAGACGCGCAAATGACGAGCACAGCGCCGTACGACCCGCGTGATCTGGCTAGTCTTGGCGCCATGTACGACTTGACGGAGATTGAGACTGCGTACAAGATCTCCGAGAGGCACAGCCTTGCGATGACTGAGTGTTGCTGCGAACGAGGCAATGTTCTTTGATGTCAATTTCGGTGATTGATAGACATACGGTAATGCTGCATAATAGAAAGAAGAGCACACTCGCAGTAGAGCGCCTTGATTCTTGGTATCTGGGAAAAGAAATGCGATGATCCGGTCGACCACCTCTTGCGGAAGCTTGTCGAAAGGGCTGCTGCAGATGCTTGTCTCGCCCTCTACGCCCAGTGCATCTGACTCAACTGCCATACGATGTCAATATGACTCATGCCGTATGTGCTTGGCATTGCCTCCCAGCCTGTGCGACTCGGTATGCCATGACAGTCTTACGCATGTCGAGTATCAGGCGTCAATTGCAATGCTGCTCGACATGCATGACAATATTCAGATGGCATGCCAAGGAGATCTTGCCATGGTCAACGCAGTGTAAGTCATCTAGTCTATATTCTAATTGATATACCGTTCATCGTCTCAACCGAGAAGTCTTCTTCGCTCTCCTTCTCCATCTTGCCTTGGCATGCTCAAAAATTGCTTGTCTACGCGCTTGACCCTCCAACTGGACTTTTCGCTAGCGGTCTTGAAGAAGGCCTGATTATCTTCAAAGCTCCGGCCGCCAGATTCTGGCAGGTATAGCCACGTCCACAGGCCAGAAAAAAGATTAGTTGCAGCAAACACAGCAAAAACACCGTAGCTGATATTATTGAACATGATGGGTGTGAGCAAGGTTACTGCAAAGTTGGAAAAGCCCCAGACAACGACTGAGATGGCAGAACCTTGTGCGCGCGCAGTAAGAGGGAATATTTCTGAAGGGATGAGAAAACATGGGCAAAGAGAGGTAATGCCGAACGTCGATGTGATGGCGTACAGCAAGACAATGCCGGCAATGCTTGTGCCCATCTGAAGTGCATCGTTCTTATCCGAATTTTTGCCGTGCTTGCTCTTCTTGTGCTTGTGCTTGAGAATCGAAGTGAGAGAGCTCGCCTCGTACTTCGTTGCCAAGCCAGCGAATATTGTAAGGAGGACATATCCAGCCATCATGGTGAATGCACCCACAACAAGGAGCTTGCGGCGACCAAGCTTGTCAATCAGCATCCATGCTAGTGTCATGGCAGCAAAATACACCACGTAGTTGCCCATGGTCAGAAATTGAGCAATCTCGGTGCTCCTGCCGAGCAATTCAAACAATTGCGGACCATAGACAGAAAGCGCACCAATTCCTGTAAGTGCTTGATTGACTTGGCCCATGATGGTAACGATTGTCGGATGAAACGCATCATCTTTTGGATTGAGCATGTGCTTGTAATCAATCTGCTGGTCACTCTCCTCGTCTGCTGATTTCTGCAAATCCTTGAGTTTGCTTGATGCTTCCTCTTCGCCGTATATCATCTCGAGCGCCTCACGCGCAGCTTCATGCTCGCTGTGGAATGTCAGAAAGCGTGGCGACTCAGGTAGCTTATGCAAAACAGAGAGCAAGGCAATCGGAAAGATCTGCATGCAGACAATCGGAACGCGCCAAGCCCACTGATTCTTGTTGCCAAGCACTTGAACCATGAGCAAGTTAAGGCCGAACGCAATGTTGAGGCCGCCGATGTTTGCCTGGAATTCTTGAGCAAGCGCTTTGCCGCGTCCTCCAGAAGGAGATAGCTCGCTTGAGTAGACCGGGATGACTGCATCAATGCCGCCAACGCCTAGTCCGAGTACGACTCGACCGACAAGCATTGTCGCAATAGGACTGACTTTGGCAAGCTTCCCAAGGCCCGATATTACCATGATAATATTTCCCAGAGTGGTGAGCAGTAGCGAGTAGTAGATGGCCGGCTTTCGACCACGCGTGTCAGCCACTTTGGAAAAGAGGACGGCACCAGCAGCAGCGGCCAAGTAGTATACCGATACAATGACTCCGACCATTGGTGATTCCTTAGCCAGGCCCATCGTGTTCAAGTAGTCGACATTTGTATTGACCAAAGAAAGCATGCCCTGGTCATAGCCGTAAAGAGCCAGAGACAAGGATGAGAAGAGCACAATTTGAGCATGCTTGTCCTTGAAGATGTTCTTCATTATGGCCGTCTAGGAAGATGTGGCTGCAGATCAAATTACGTTATAAGGGACAGTGCAAGCTTCGAAGACTAGTCTTCACGCAGCAAATCGTAATAGCTGCAGTTGGTGGGTTGTACTTTTCGCATGGCGTCACTTTTTCTTCGCTTCGAGCTACAGGCGACCAGAACAGCCAGATACATAATCTGACTCTAGACTTGAAACACTCTTTGTACTTCACTACGCTGATTTTATCAGGCTTGTGTATATCCATATGAGCGCACAGACGCTGCCTGGTTCCCTACATTCAGTCCACAAGCTTTGCCGTAATACAGCGATCTGAAAAGTTGAACTCTTCCGACTATGAGACCAATATGGGCTTGCGAGCTAGCATGATGCTACATGGGCACATTGACCCTCAGACGATTTCGGATCCTAATGTGCAGAGTGAGATCACTTGAGCTGATGGGTTCGTGAAGAGACACAAACTCAAATGTGGTGCTGCAGCAAAATAGCCTCAAGCATAGACGATCGCGAAGGGACAGAGAGCTTTGAGATTCTCAATGCCGATCCCATGCTGAGCTCTCGAGTTTCAGCCAGAATTAGACTTCGACTTGTGCGCAACAAAAGGCCTGTCTTCACGCGAGCTCCCTCTGTTTCAAGCTAAAAATGATGTGACATCGACCATCAGGCCTTATCTCAAAGATGCTGTCGATGCATCTCCACGAAAGCTGCTCTTGAGAACAATTCATGTGCTTAACAATTTCCTCCAAATTTCCTGGAAATTGGCCATGAGTTCGAGGCGAACGATTTGAAACGGTGACGGCGTAGCATTGTCGCTTGTCTTCTCTACGGCGTGGCCTGGGTCGTGCTTGGTCAAGCTTCACATCTTCCTGAAGGCTACATGTCGTTTCTGCACGCGACGATCTAGCTTGGTGCGGCAATTTTGTTTTTGCTCGCTGTCCCCTGACAACCACGTACATAACCTCGTGACAAGCCTCGTCCCATTTGGCCTTCAGAGGCAATGCCATGCTGCTAGGAAATGAGGTCGAGCTAGAATTCCCATCATCCTAGACTCGGGAAGCAGAAAAGGCGCCGTGATTCCTGAGGTTCTGCCAGCAATCACCAACAATGCAGCCTTCTTGGACTACCTACCTGTCAACCTCACTCTTGATCAGCGCAGCCCTTGCTGAATCAGCCAAGATTGTTGGCACGTCAGAGACGGTGTCCAGTACCGGAAAGGGGCCATTCACTGTTCAAGATCTTCCGCGAGTCGTGGGCTCAGAGCTCACTGGCTACGCGCAAGAATCAAATGGATCCAATCAGATCGTTGCCAAGATCATTAAGGATATCAAGACGGCGCCAAGTGAGTTATATTTTGGTCTGAATAAATCCGCCTATACTTATCCGGACAGTTCAAAACTTTTGGACTATCGTGGCAACTACCAGGATGAACAGGGCTTGCTATATTGTATGCTAGATGGGGCCAACGACGAGGAGAAGAGGAGCACAAGCGTTCCGCTTTGTCGACACCGGGAAAGCCTAGTGGGAAGTTTGACAAAGCCAAATTTACATTACCCATTGTGCCAGCTTGGCCAAAATGGCATAAATGCTCGGTCGGGTAGCGCGAATCCACAAAGTCCAGGACTACGGAACTGTTTGTCTCATGTGTTGTAATCTAGATGAACAAGCACCTGCGTCATGCAAATTGTGGCTCGCGCTTTTTGAATCGACTATTCCAGTTCAGCGGACTGCAGTTTTGATCGAAAAGACGCTGCTCACCATGTGTGCCTTTCCATCCATTCTCTTGCGCCTCGAACGGGTCTCAAGTCTCAATCGGTTTTCCGCAGAATCCATCTGAAAACACTTTTTCCTACAAAATCGAGCATCGTGACTGAAACCAATTGCAAGTTGCAAGCTGATCAGACGAGCTGTTGTAGAATGGATGCAGATGAGCTGCAACGCATCAGGCAAGCGCGTATCGCTGAAATGCAGGCACAAGCCGGCTCCCAGGATCGCGGCCGCGCCGGGCCTACCGGGGCAGGTTCTCAATTGTCACAGGAAGAGCAGGCTGCACAGCGCGAGCAAGCCGCGAATGAACGTTTCAACATGCTCTCTCAGATCCTAGACGTATGGTTTCATCAGGCCTGGTCAGTATTGCTAACAAGCAGCAAGCAGCACGGGATCGATTGCGCAGGATTGCGATCGTGAAGCCTGATCGTGCACGCAGCGTAGAAGACCTGATTATCCGCATGGCGCAGTCTGGACAGGTTCGACAACGTATTACAGAACCAGAGCTGGTTGGTCTGCTAGAAGAGATTGCGGGCCAAGAAGGAGCGCGCCAGCAGACCAAGATTATCAATGCACGACGCCGCGATCTGGATGACAGTGACGATGATTGGAACTAAAGGACCAGCACTCACTCGTGCTGCAGTCGGCGTTTCAGAAGTGAGAGCCATTGCCAAGATTGCTTTGTTGACATTGATGAGATGCAAGCCAACAAAAGATCGCTTGCGAAACATGCTTCTCAGGCAACAAATGGTA
Organism: Protomyces gravidus; assembly: GCA_003717255.1. Lineage (NCBI taxonomy): Eukaryota > Fungi > Ascomycota > Taphrinomycetes > Taphrinales > Protomycetaceae > Protomyces > Protomyces gravidus. The sequence goes on from QXDP01000295.1 coordinate 199,437, forward strand.
TGGCGCAGGATCTCTCAAGATCGAGACATGATCTTGATCATCTCACTGCTACAAGACGATCATTTTTTCTTGGTCTCTTACTGTGTCTCGCTCTTTTGCTCATTTCAACAATGGCGCAAGCAGGTCGACAGCGCGTCAATGTTCAGCTCGCGGGCGAGACACTCTGTGTCAACATGCATCTGCTCGAGCTTCATACGTTTAACCACATCATGGACGAGCTTGGCTCCTTGTTCAAGTTGACACCCTATCAGCGCTCCCAAACGCGCATCTACCTGCAATCGAAGGTTGGCGAGACGGAAATCCTGGTGAGCAGTCGGCCCCACTATGCTACGACACGCGGTATCGACTATGTTGGCATCCCAGCCAATCCTGTTCGTCTGTCTCGCACGCAGCGTCACGCTCGATTATGGTTGTGCTTGTTTCTGGCGTCGTTTCTCGCCTTGCAAGTCTTGACGGCCTTTCTGGTGGTCGAAGTCGTCGTTCTCAAGCCACGTGCGCTTCGACAAGTCAGACAAGACCGTTCGCGAGAAGTCGATAATCTTCAGGCAGCTATCGGTGGTGCTGCGGTACCTCTAAATACTGGTGCTGTGCCGATTGCTGGTCAAGACCCGGTACAGCTACAGGTACCGGCTCAGACGGGTCAAGTACAGCCTGTATTGCAGCAAGGTCAAACTCAGCCTCTCGTACAGCAAGGACAAGCGCAGCCAGTGTCACAGCAAGCCCCAGCACAGCCTGTGCTGCAACAAGGACAAGTTCGGCCGACCCCTTCGCCATTGCAGCCTAGTCAGCCTACCGCGCAGCAACCTGCCGCGATACCTGCAATGGCTCCTACAGTCCCGCAGCCAGTCAATGCTACACAGACCAGTCCGACAGCCTCTCCGTCTCCCCCACAGCCTTCCAATCCTGCCAAGAAAGGCCCATAGCCCTCATAGCATCTCCTATAAACCTCTTTTATGCTTTCCCTTCGGCTATTTTCGATGAATTTTCCCCCGCGCGACGAATCAACGACGCATCAAGCACAGAAGCACTAGTGGAGAGCCTCTGTCGATAAAGGCTGCAATGATGAAGCAGGCTAGGCGGGTAGCCATTCAATCAGCCAAGTCGGGCTTGTTACGGCCTACTGCCACATCGCTGTCTAAACATCAACTTCGCTGCAGCAGTACGACACCGGCCAAGAAGGATGGTCTCTGGCATCGCATTCTACATGGCAACCGCGAGTCGCAAGAAGAGATTGCGCATGCTGTCGAGACGCGCGAAGTCAATTTCAGTCAGAAGATCGCGCGAGGCAAGTATATCCATGATATTATGACACATGATGTCAAGCCTGAATGCGTGGATGAATATCTCGCTCTACTGTACGCACGCTCGATCTGTGACAATCAATGCTGACATGCAGGCGGCAAGCGTATCCCATCATTGCAAAGAATCCGTTGCATGAACTTCATCACGTTTGTTCAATGCAGAATATCGTCGGTGAAAGCTGCAAGTTTACGCACATTTGGGAGTACAAGGGCTATGCGGGTTACGATCGAACGACGGAGATTGCTCGCAAAGCGCCAGAGTACCTGGCTTTCCGCAAGCAACTGCATCCACTTATCACAAAGCAGACAAATTCACTTAACCAGGAATTCGCTACGCTCAATACTATTCCACCACAGACACTGGGTGGTATTTTCGAGAAGCGTACATATACTTTGGTGCCTGGGTCGCTGCTCGAATGGGAGCGGCACTGGCAAGGTGGTCTTCAAGCACGCAAGCAAGTCATGACACCAGTCGGGGCTTGGTTCTCGCAGCTAGGCAAGCTCAACACGGTCACGCACATCTGGCAATTTGACTCATTTGCTGCACGCAAAGCAGCGCGCGATCGATGCTGGGAGATTGATGGATGGGCCGATACGGTGCACAAGACAGTGCCGCTTGTCACATCTATGCAAAGTGAGATCATGAAGGCCTGTGACTTTAGTCCTATTCGCTAGGCCTTGCTATGCTGCTGACGGCAAGCTTGAAGTAAGAAAGAAAGGAAAATGGCAGATGTGACTGCGATAGATTTTCGTAGAAAGTCAAAGAAATCGTCATGGAAAGTGCAACGGCCTTGGTGATATCGACAATGAAGATTGCCTGGAGCTAGCAGTAGGGGAGGCAGAGACGATGCTTATATCGGGTAGAGAAGATGAAGAGCCGGTGATTGAGCTGCCGATGCCAAAACCTCCGTCGCTGGCTGGCAAGGGCGAAAAGAAGGGGGCGACAGGCGCAGCGCATGATGACAACAAGGAGCTTGCGCCAGTCGCGGCGGGTACGACGGCGACAGAGAAGGCCAAGGACTTTTCGGATGAAGCAGTGGCTCAGGACGAGTCGAATGACTCGAGCCTAAAAGCACCTCAGCCAGTGCGCAGCGCCAAATCCCTGCTACAAAGCGCATCTGAAGTCTCTACAGAAGACAACGATGGACAAGCGTCTCAGAGAGCTTCGCCAGATCAACAGACAGATCGAGATGCTGAGTTCAAGCAGCGCATGGCAGATGTCGATCCAGCTGCCATCCAGGCGTTCCAAGACCTTATCCAAGCTGAACGCAACGCCGAGAGCGAGGCTGCTTCTTTGGCGCCATCTATGGCTGACTCACTAGCTATATGGCGAGAGGGCGACACACCGCAGCTTGTCATGTCACGCGAAACGTCCGATGCTATGTCTGCCGGATCGAGTAATCCGACATCTGCGCTTGCCGGCCAGCAACGCTCTCTTGCACAGCAGCTGGCTCAGTTCGTGCAAGGCGACAGAAGTCAAGCACAGCCAAGATTTGAAATGCAGCGCGAGAAGCATGATCTTCCAGCGAAAGCATCGCAAGGCTTCACTCATGACCAACAAGCAGCTATGGCGGATTTCGGTGAGGATGAAGAAGACTACATGTCCGCAAAGGAGATTGAAGATCGATTCAAGTCTATGTCTGTTGCCGGAGACACATCTGATCAACTCACGCCGAAACCTGAAGGCATTGGTGCTTATGGACAAGTCGATCCGGAAATCTTTGCAGTCATGTCGCGAGCTGGGTTCCCGATGCCTGTAGAACTGCAAGATATTCTGCTTCACGGCCCTCAGTTGCACCCCGCGAGGAACACCAACGCAACGACTATGACAATTCAGGAAGCACGCCCTACTATGCCAGACGAAGACAGCGATGATGAAGATGATGATACAGCACCAACGACAGGCTATGGTGGTGGTCACGGTGTTCGTAAGATCATGCTGGATCCTGCAGCTCTTGCGGTCAAGCACGCACGAGATGCTCAAAAAGCTCAGTCCTATAAAGTGCTTGCTGCAACGGTTCACGCCATGCGTCTGGCAGAGGACTATTCAATGGAGGCTTTTGCCAAGACGCTTGCTCTGCTGAAGCTCAATCCAGAATACTACAGTATCTGGAACTACAGGCGCAATATCTTCTTGCATGGTCTATTTCCAGCTTGCCATGGCGATGAACAAGCCAAGCAGCAACTCATGAATGATGAATTGAAGCTTTTGCAGGCTATTCTGCAAGATTATCCAAAAGTCTACTGTCTTTGGGTTCACCGCAAGTGGTGTCTGGCACAATGTCCTTGGCCAGATTGGCAGCGTGAGCTTTCGTTAATATCACGCATGCTCGAGATGGATCCGCGCAATTTTCACGTCTGGGAGTATCGTCGCTATGTTGTTGCGCAGCTTGAACAAATGCAAGAACTTAGTATGGCTGCCAAGGAATTCGAGTATACAACGAGCGCCATTTCCAACAACTTTTCAAATTTCTCAGCTTGGCATAATCGAACGAAATTGATTCCTGCGCTTTTGTTGGAAGCGGGAAATGGTCAAGCCAGAGAGGCCAAGCGTTCTGAGATGCTCCAGGAAGAGCTTGCATTGCTGAAAAATGCGCTCTTCACTGATCCTGACGATCAATCCATTTGGCTTTATCATCGCTGGTTGCTGAACCCCGAAGCAGGGCCTAGTGAACAATTTCCGCTTGCTCCACAAGAAACTGTTGCTCGAGCGGCTCTTTTGAATCAAGAACTTGGCATGGTCAATGAACTGTTGGAAGAAGAGCCAGGTCATGTATGGTGCTTGGATGCGCGATGTGTGTATGGCACAGCCTTGCTCGTCCTGGAGCAAGATGCTGCGGAGCGTGCTCGTTTGTTGAAGCAGCTTCAAGATGATGTTCAGGAACTGCAAGCGGCTCGATCAGATGGCCATCGCTCTGCTCCATACAACCTTCTATTACAAAAGGCTGAGCGATGTGTGGGAGGCGCTCAAGCGACAGACGAAGATGAGCCAGAAGTTGTCATTTACAATGATGCAAAGAGATCATTCGGCAATGCTTTGCGGCAGCGTGAAATCATCCATTGTAATGGGCAAGCCTTTGTCCTGGCTGCTGGCCAAGATGAGGTTTTGAGCGTCATTTTGCCTATGAAACGAGATGATGCCAAAGATTTGACCCTCAGCAAGGCAATGGAGCGATTCGAAGCTGTAAAGCAACTTTTATCTGCTCGACCTGGCGCGAATCAAGCAGCATTGCGAGAGCTCATCGGCCTCGTTTCGGATGGCAAAATTGAGTATGTTTCTTGTCAACCAGTGAATCTCGCCTGATCGACATCTCAGTGAGCAGCTTTGTATTGAGCTGTAGCGTTATCTTCTCCTTTTAAAATGCTAAGATCCGAAAATTCAGGGGCAAGCACGAATCTAAATATCGCCGGCATGACTTTCGGGATTTGACCAACAATGATTCTTCATCTGATCTTATGCCTGACGCTTGGCCTAGGGATGCATGTGGCCGCATCTGGCGAACAGATGCTGCCCAAATCACCTCTGCCAGGCAATTTTCCAATGTCCAGTGAGGCACAATTCGTGTGTACACCTCTCAACGAACAAGCGATTTTCCCGGTACTCAATTTTACAGCTCGAGACATCCTCGAAGCAATTAGCAGGCTGGCACAGCAAGATGGGAACTACAATGCCCAGAAAGGAAAGCTCTGGGTATCTCTGACGGGCGCGTACTCAGAGAGCGACACTGTTGCGTCAGCGTGGCCAGAATCTGAGGATGCATCATGCCAATTCCCAGAGACAGAAGAAGCATTCAATCGGTTTCATATGGTATCAATACGATGTGACTGTCTGCATCGCTAATACTAGACCGTATTGCAGGTTGGGATTGCCGCCGCATCAAACCATAGCATGACTGCAAAGGTTTTACTGGCACTCTTTGCCGCCGGTAAGATGCAGGATGCGGGCCACAACTATTTGGTTCCCGAGACATTCTGTGGTATGGAGGTGATCACTGGCGAAGATGGACTCATGTCATGCGTTACGCCAGGCCGTTTAGAAGACTAATTTATGCTATATTCGTTTAGTCGTTATTTATCCTACTTGAAAGTCTTGAGTGGATCGCTCTTCTTTGGACGCTTTGTGCCTTGCGCCTTTCCGCCACGGCCGCGCCCACCTCTTCGTGCAGCTGCAGCATTACGAATACGGTTGCCGGGTCCTTGCTTCCGAAACCCGACGAATCCTAATGATCCAGTCTCGCCAGCAGCCGTTCCAGCAGCTTTCGGCATGAGGTACTCGGGAACATGCTTCAGATGCGGTTGCACTCGTTTAGCATGCACTTCGGCATCATGCCGCAACTCAGCGAGTTGTTCCGGATGCTCCTCAAAGTATCCCTTCAACTTGTCAGAATTGATGATCTCCGCTCGTAGTTCCTTTGCCCTCGCATCTCGAATACTACTGCGCGTGACGCTTCGCAACGCATCCTCCATACGATAGCGGAACGCATCGACTTGAGCCATGTTGAATGCATATGGTTTCACCTCGTTGCCGCGTTCTTCTTGATCTTCTAGAATCTTGGCAAGTACTTTGTTATCACGCTTTGAGGTGGCAAGCATGGTTGCTTTGTGTTTGCCGAATTTGTCTTGGGGTATGACAAGCGACATGGCCATACCTGACTTACCAGCTCTCGCTGTGCGGCCAATACGATGTACATATGATCGGGTGGTTGTTGGTAGATCAAAGTTCAAAACACAAGCAACGTTGCGGAAATCAACACCCCGAGAAACGCCGTATTCCTTGTCGCTCTTCCGCTTCCTTTTGCGAGAAGGAGTATTTTCCGTTTTAAGCTCATCGTCCGATTCGGTTTTGGCGCCCATGACTTCAGCGTCGTCTGCTGCTATCACGATATCGTATACGCCAGTATTGAACTGCTCAACAATGTGCTGACGAGAATTGATGGGTAGTTCTTGGTTCAGTATGCATGACTTGATGCCAAACTGCTCAAGGAATAATTTGAGCCGGTAACACCGGTCGATTTCATTGACAAAGATGATGAGCTTGCCGCGAATGAGCTTCAGCTTGAGAATGACATATGTGAGGAGAAACTTCTCCTCTTCAGCACATTTGACGTAGTATTGCAACATGCTTGCGTCTGCCTTGCCAGTTGCTTCCTCGAGCTTGAGCACGACAGGCTTGCGACAGAGTTGCTGGCTCAGTTTATCCACAGACTCATCAAGCGTGGCTGACATCATGATTGTTTGCAGACCACGAGGCAAGATCTTGGCCAATGCAGAAATATCATCTTCGTGGCCGTACGATAGGACCAGATCAGCTTCATCGACGACCAGGAATTTGAGCTCGTTCGCTAGTATTGTACCACTGCTAAGATGCAGCAAAGCTCGCGCAGGCGTAGTAATCACAATACATGGTCTTTCAAGCAGGAGCGACTTTTGCATAGCTTCTGAACTGCTCGTAGCAATATTGAGATGCTTGACCAATTTTGCACAGTAAACTGTCAGCTTTTCCAGCATTTTGGCAACTTGTTCGCTGAGCTCTTTCGTTGGCACAAGTATCAATGCGCGTATTGCGGTAGCGGGCGTAGTGAGCATAGCTTGTAAAATCGGTAAGAGATATGCAAGCGTCTTGCCCGACCCAGTCTTGGCCCTCGCCAGTACATCTTTCCCGTCGAGAATCAGCGGTATCGCACGCTCTTGTACCAATGTTGGCGATGCGAAATGAAGCTTAGCAACGGCTCTTTGAAGGCGCGCATCGAGATTCAAGCTTTCGAAAGATGCGACAGTTTCTGTGTCTTCTTTGATGACCTGGTCGGCTGAGTCGATGATCTCTTTCCCTTCTTCGCCTCTCTGACTATCTTCCATCTGGTTTGTCTGCTCATCCTCCGAGTCAGACATCTTGCAGCTGACTCCTTAGCCTCTTGCTACTTGATCGACCTCTATTGCTATTTTCTGGTCAGTTTCTCACGCTTTGAATCACGTGCATTTTGAAGTTCCCGACATTCAACGACAAGAAGACAAGCAGACTATAGCTATAGAGGAAGAGTGAGAAAGGAACAGAAAAGCTTGCTGTACGTGCTTGAAGTTAAGGTCACAGCTGCTGACAGTAGGCCAATATGACTTTCCTCGGCATGCGTAAATACCCAACACCCGTCAACGGACCCATGATGCCATTCTACATCGGCGGCGTGGTGATGTTCTTTGCCATCAACTCGCTTGCATCAACCATGATGGAGTCACCGGCATATGCGAACGACCCAAAGAACCCAAAGGCGAAGGGTGAGTGAGCATCACTCAGGGAAGCGACACTAACGGACAGCCGCGGCTGCCAACAAGGCTCATTAGATATGGACTAGCAATTAAAGGCTATTCTAAATGTGCAAGTGCGAGATGTGCAATGGTGATTTGATCTTGATGCAATGCGATGACGGTATTCTTGACGACAATAGTGTTTTGACGCGATATCGGCTCAGACGCGATGCTTTCAATCATTTTTGAAGCCCGCGATACAACCTCATCCAACATCTGTCTCAAGCAATTTTGTGCCGCCGCTCCCGTGTCGCGGCCGCTGTTGAGTCCTTGCGAATATTGCATCACTCGTCTAAGTGCCTCTCCACCATCTTCTATCTCCTGCTCCGATAAAAGGCCTATGCGCAAGGCAACTTCCACTCTGAATGATATCCTGCCCTGATAGTCGACCGTGTAGTCGCCGAGATATCCCATGCCCTCGAGCATATCTCTATGCTTCTCACTAAAAAGCTTCTGCATCAAATCGTCGAGACTCAAGCTGTTATCCGTATTGTGAGGCAAAGAGAAGCCGTATTCGAGGACAAGCGCCTCGTTGCCATGCGCCCCATAGCTTATAAAGACCTCCTGTCCTGCTTCGTAAGAAGACTGAGCCTCAACTGTCAGACCGATCTTATCATAGAGCAGCTTTGCATGTATCTCCTGGCTTGGCACATGGTTGAGCATGTCGACAAGGGCTGCACAGGCGTAGTTGTCATCTATCGTCGATACTGTCGACAGCTGCTGGTAAATACTGCGCGAATTGACAATGAGCCAAGCCCAGAGAAATTTGTCGAATCGCAGATCAAGGCAATTGTAAAGTGATGTCTCTGCGGCCAGATTCTGTGCCTGCTCGTAATGCTTGTCAAAGAGCGTCTGTTGCTGTTGCAACTTTGCCTGTGCTGACAAGGGTAGCTTTGACCTTGACTCTTCTGACCAGCACAGTGGTATACCCTGAAAGTCCTCCATTGTCGGCAGCGAGCAGAGATAGCTCGCAAGCGGCGATTGCTCTGCTAGACTCTTTTCATAGAGCAGGTGAACAGCGATAGCCGCATGTGCAGGACACGGTGGGCTCCAATTAGCTTGAGATGTACATTCGTAGCTACTCACTGCTTCCAATCATAGCCAGTTATCTTTGCGATAGTCTTCAAGTTGATGAGATGTCGGAACGGAATACGAAGTAGCGTTTCTCCTGCAGAAATAGATCGTGTCGCAGTAAAACCTCGACCGGAGTCTGAGCATGTTCTGAGTTTGAGCGCATCTGCATAGGTATCTTGTTGTAGTAATGACTTGAACAAAGCATCATCTGCTTCTTGAGAGCCAAGCATTGAACAGCATAGAGTATCTGATGAGTAGTAGCCGAGTGTCTCGAGGTCTTGGTTCAAGCGTTGTTCGCATTTGACTCACAATATTGCAACCAGCAGATGTCTAGATGACACTCCTGGTCCTGGGCTCAAATGGCCATGGACAGCTCTCGCTAGGCCATACTCAAGATACTGCAGAGCCTCAAGCTTGTCTCCTGCCTAAATCACTTGATGCTGATAGCTTGCTAGATGCCCAGCTGATTTGTGGCGGCAACCATACTTTGCTGCTGACCGCTGAAGGTCATCTATATGGATGCGGCTCGAATGAACACAATCAACTGGGTTTGCCCGATACAGCCGATATTATCCAGCTCACAAGACTGCATGAAGGCAGGCACTGGACACATGCTGCATGTGGATTTGCGCACACCTTGCTAGTTGAGGATGCCACACATATCTATGCAATGGGCTTCAACGACAAGGGCTCACTCGGGCTTGGCGAGTTCTGCCACACTTCAATCCTAAAACAATTGGCCTATGCAGGATCGAGTAAGATCCACAAGATCAAGGCGAGTGTAACACATGTTGTTGTCCAGAACACGACCGGGCAGTTCTATGGCTTTGGTAGCGGTCGACGTGGTGCATTGGGCTCGACACTATTGCGACAAGTCACTGAACCTACCCAGATGGCCTTGCAGGGATTTGTTCCAGATGAAGTTCTTGACTTTGGCCTAGGCCAGCACTGGACGGCCATTCAGACCAAGTCGAGCGTCATCCTCTTCACCACAGGTGGCAAGCGTTTGCAGGCTGGCACATTCGAGGCTTGCCACTCGATAGCAGCCAGCTGGTCAACATTGCACTTTGTCTCAATGAATGGACATGTCACAGCATATGGCAGATCAGATCGCGGGCAACATGCACAGGTCAAGGATATCGCGGATCTTGCAGCAGGAAGCGAACACTGTCTTGCCAAGACTCGTTCTGGCACTGCTGTTGCCTGGGGCTGGAACGAGCACGGCAATTGCGGCAATCGAGACTTGCAAGATGTCAGAAGCCCAGTCATCTTGTCTCACTACGCTGCTTGGATTGCTGCTGGCTATGCAACGTCGTTCATCTACACACGCGATCCCCTACGCTGATACTTCAGGCTGTTGAGGCTGAATCTCTGGCTGCACGGGCGCTTGAACTTTCTCCTGCTCAAATTGCGACATGAGCTCGGGCGTCAGCTTGCCGTGTAGGTCAATGATACGCACGCCGTCCTTGTCGACGACTTTTGTAAGGAAACTGCCGAGTGACAGTGGCATACGGCGTTCGAGTTCTTCAAAGCCCTTTTTGAGAAGAGCAAGTGCTTCGTCCACAGGCGTTGTGGGTGTCATGTGGCGATCAAACATAGAGAGCAGGTAGTAGCTCGCATAGCCATGCGCCGCGTACGGCACTTGCGCTTTTGATCCGAGGTAGTCGATCCAGTAGAGCTTCGCTTCGTTGTCAACGATATCGTACCCGCCTACAAGCAGATTGACTTGGTATGGATGACGCGAACGTAGTGACTCTGCCAATTCTTTGCGGATATAGTTGGCGACGGCTTCCGTATGCAGCTCGAGCTCTTCGTTCCGGCGCGAGTATAGTGCGATATTGGCTGTGATGTACTCTGCGAAATGCACTGTGTCGCCTGCTTCGCCAGAATAGAGGAGTAGGTTGTGGTCGTTCAGAGTGCGCGACTTGTCGTCATCTGGCTTCATAACGGTGATGCCACGGACCTGATTGAGATTGGAGGCGAGAAGCACATATCCTGGCCCTTGTACGCCAATAAGGACTTCCATGCTTGCTGGCCTAGAGCAACGATAGACTGATGCTTTGGTAGACTTGCTTGCTGCTCGCTCTTGAATGCGACGCGCAACTGGCAATTTATTCAGATGGAGTGCACATGGACGGAAGCAAGGTTGGCTCAGATTGAAAACTATTTATCAGGAAAGGGCATAGAGGACCATCGTGCGAGGTTCTCTCCCTGGTGCTTCACTCATCATTGCCAGTCTAGACACAGGAGGCTCTATAGCTTCGCGTCCTCCAGCTTGCGCTCCCACATTTCGTATCCCCATTGTACATCCTTTTCCTCCTCCTTCTGCTGCACGTCCACATCCACAAAAGATTTTAGCGCAGAGAAGTCTTGCTGCTTCCATTCGCCCGACTTGCGAAAGTCTGGAAAGTAAGTATCGCAAGCATAGTCGTGCTCGATGCGTGTCAGAAGCAGACGCTGCGTGTCGGGATGCGCTAGGGCAGCCTTATACAGCTGAGCCCCTCCTATGCAAAATACCTTGTGCACAAGATCAGCGTACTGCCGATGAACAATAAGCAGTGCATCTTCTAGACTTGTGGCCAGCGCCGTTCTTTGCGCATTGATGCCGGCCCCGGTCAATTCGTAGTTGGATTTGGACGTAATGATAATATTGATCCGATTTTTGAGAGGTCTGAACTTGTCTGGTATGCTTTCCCATGAGTTACGACCCATGATGACTACATTCATCTTGCCTTCTGGAGCAGCTGTCGTGACGGCCGCAAAGTATGCCATTTCCTTACGCAACCGCCAAGGAAGACCGCCATTCTGGCCAATGCCGAGCGACTGTGTTGCGGCGACAATGCATGTCACTTCGCGCCTCGGTTTGATATGGCCGACAATGAAATCAACCACTGCGTTTTTCTGTGGCGCGCCAGAAGGTACAAAATGTGAGCCTGGATGTGCCAGTACAGACGGATTAATGGAAGCCTCGACTAATAATTGCGAACGCTCAGGCGTGACGATCGGGTCGTTGCGTCCAATGACATGCATCATGGGCGTCTTGATGGCCGGTTCATAGGCAAAGTCGTACTGTGGAAATCTGGAACGAAAGCCAGAGAAGATGACGGCAAACTTGAAAGGTGGATGCTGTGCTGAGAGGAGCGCATTGGGTCTTTCAAGCAGTGATGCAAGTAATGCAGCAAATCCTCCGCCCTGTGAGAAACCCATCACTCCATCGAATGGCCCCTGCTTTTCGAGAATATCCTTGATGAGCACAAGCGACTCGTCCAAGCCAACAAAATCGTTGTCATTGGCCCGCCACCAGGCATGGCTTCCTTCGCCTTCGACTCTATCAGCAGCGAGTTTCTCAAGCCTTGCTCGCATCTCAGGATCGCTCGAGTCCGGCATCTCAATGACATGAGGGCCTGTCGGGTAGACGATGTCGGCAAACTTGCCTAGTGCTTTGCTCAGCGCGCCCGTCTTGTGCCGTAGTGTATTGCCTGACTGTGTGTAGCCATGCAGGAAGAGAATGCGCGCCGGAGCCATCCTCGCCGTCCCTTCGCCTGCTCTCTGCCTTGCTCCTTTAACTTGTCGCGCGATGAATAATTTCCTGGAACCCCGAGATCCAGCCATCCTGCATTCCGGACGACAATCCAGCCGACAAGGAAGATAGCAAGTTCCTTGCTAGTGAAGAGACAGGGCAATGAGCATGCCGCCGATGCGAAACAGACCGTCGCCAACGGATCAAGTACGTTGCTACGCGATTTTAAGATGCGTGGCGCTAACAGCCTAGCTACCCGCCCTGACCACGTCGCACAATGCAGGCACTTCCGGACAAGGTAACGACGGACAGGCAGCATTGGGCCCTGACTCCGAAGAGCTGCGCGCAGACAATGACCGATTGCGGGGCGAGCTTGCGATGCTGCAGCAGAATCATCAGCATGACCAGCGACGCGCAGAGCAGGCCATGAGCCAGATGCGCATGTATCAGCGTCAAGCTGCTCTGTTGATTGAGCAAATGGCGCTGTTGCAGCGCTCGGTCAAGAACTCAGTAGATGACTTTATGGAAGCATCAGGTCAGTCCAGTCATGATGCAAGGGACGCCCCGACAGCGACTCCTCATGGACGCCAGCGCAAGACGAATACGGCTACCCGACGCTTGCCACATCAGGTACAGAGGGTGCAAGAATCGCCATCACGCGGCATGCAAACGCCTGATGCCTACAGCAGTAATGGCATACACGCCCTTGCGCTATCTATGCAGAATGATCAGACACCTTCGACATCCTCGTTGCCTGCGTTGCCTGCGTTGCCTGCGCAGATGCGCTCAAGGGTAATGCATAACACTCAGCAGGTAACGCTTAGTCTTGTCGGCAGTGCTGAGGAACCTATCGAGGCTTCGCTTCCTGACTTGCCAGAGATCAATACATCGTACTATGTCAGCGCCACGTACGCTATGGCAAACAAAAACTGGCGCCAGAATGTTTGGCCATGGGACTACAAAGGTCGTCGCATGCTCAAGGACGGTCTTGTGCGTGAGTATCGCGCATGTCTAGGCTCAGAAGTCTGTTCTCGTCCAGGCTGTGGGACACATGCACGGCCAAAGCAGCGCAATGTGGAATCCCAAGTCTGCTCCGCGTGCGGTGAATCTACTGTGCATGTGGAGTGTCCCGCGACTTTCATTGTCACCACACCGCGTAATGGTTCATACCATCTCGCCACGTTTGAGCACGAGCACACGCACCCACCGCCCCGTGCTGTCCTTCAATTCAATCAGCTAGAAGTTCAAGCTTAGTCAATGTAATTGTATTCACAATCGTGCCATAATATGCTCGAGTCAACAGCTTGAAAACAACTGCAGCGTCACAGTACCATGACGGTATCTGTGAAATGCGCAACAAAGAGCTGAGAGAAGATGCAGATGCGTCAAAAACGCATGCCTGATGAATCCGAGAGAAATTATTACTCTAAATTTCGCTGTGTCAAATTCGTAGGCGCGAAAAGGAAATTTTCCCACCCAGCGAGGGGCTCGAACCCACGACCCTACGATTAAAAGTCGTATGCTCTGCCAACTGAGCTAGCCGGGTGCAATCGCTACTGAGGCCAAATCTTAGTATATAATAGCGAACGCAGATTTCCGGATTTCCGGATCTCGGAACGCCGGAATACCCAAGTACTGTGCTGTTTGTGTTGGAAGTAGACAAAGGCCCTGACTCACTTGCTTGCATAACGAACATTGCTATAACATCATCAAAAAAGCAACGAAGATTTGCTTTATTCATAAAAACGAGCGTGGTGCATACTCAAACGCTTGTTGAAGGCTTCGATACTGTTGATGCAGACGCATCAGCCTCGGCACTCGTCTTATTTGTGTGGCCTCGCTCTTCGTCTTCCTCGTCACTAGCCACTGAAAAGCCGTCCGTGTCTGCCGCTGCCGTTGTCGGAGCTACTGCAGCAACGGATGGAGTCGCGTCCGAATAAACAGCATTCGCCTCACCCTCACGCTGTATTCTGACGGTATCATCCGGATACGCAGATACAGACAAGCCAGCCGCATTGCCCCGCCTACCTGCTGCGAAACGTTCCTGGAAAGTCCGCGCCATGGTGAAGATGTGGAATAACACGAATGAGCGTGACAAGTCGCCTTGATCAACGGATGCCGCCTCTGCCGCGCCGCCTGCAGCTTCCAAGTCGCTGGGCTGGTCATCAACGAGCTTGATGACTTTTCTGTTGTACCAAACCCATAAAAAGTCGGCCCAGATGATTGTCTGCAAGACGCCAAAGAAGAATCCCGTAAAATCAAAGCCCCTATGCCCTCCACCACTTGCAAGCTGCCAGATCCAATGAAGCACGTAAAAGAAGCGATAGACGCCTAAGGCCAAGAGATGCGATAGTGGTAATGCAGGAAGACTGGGCACCTGCGTTAGGTGCCAAAGTTGAGGTAATATAGCCACTGATTCGAGTATGATACTGAATGTCCATGACACCTCAAAGAGCGTATACCGGTAAGGCACGATCAGCGCCAAGACGCCCGCGAGCGCCAAGAGCGGCGTCAATGCAAAAGAGTCGAGTGAGCGGTACCATGTCGTCTTGTAGTGCGGGTGAATTGTCATGAGCGTGACCAAGTAAATTGATGTGCCAATATAGAGGAGCTTCATGCAAGTGTTGTAGACGCTGACCCTGTACAGTAATAGGTCGCCATAGCGGGTGAGAAAGACAAGAAGATAAAGTACGCGTGTCCTGAGCGATATGCCAGCGCACGATTTGCGCAGGTGGATACGGTGAATCAAGATGAGGATAGAGGATAGATGCGCCAGGTCTCCCAGGAACCTGAAGAGGTCCATTTTGCTATATCCCCTTGTTGCTAGACTGCTAGCTATAGCTCTATAGCTCTGTCAGTAGCTGATCATATGTCCAACGCGAGTCCAAAACATCGTCTCACGCAGCTTGACGCACTCCGCCCAGCACCGCATCAACGCACCGGCCTCCTCCTCGCCCTTCCACAGGCCATCCCGTACCTGCCGCAGAAAGGCCACGTAGCCACACACAGCACGCACCCGATCCAGACACCAGTCGCAGAGAGGGTGCACGGCTGCTTCGCGCGCTTCTGATGTCCGGCAGCGAAACTTGCGCGCATGCTCAGCATCATTTCGTGCATCGCCGCATAGTGCGCATGCTTGGCGCTCGGGTTGGTACCGTGCAAGATTCGTTGGTTGAGCCTCCACCACCAAGTGTCCCTCTGAAACTGCTTGTAGAAATGTGCGCCGGCCCAAGTAGCCCAAGTCAGGTGCTTGATCCAAACGCAGCGTAGGCTCAATATCCTCAATAAGTGCCCGCTTCCAAAACTTGCTCGATTGTAGGTCTTTCTCCTTTTTGTCGTCTGCTGTGCGGCTCCAGTACGAGGAAGACGGCTGTATGGGGCTCGGTAGAGGCGAACCATTACCACTCACAGGGCGTTCCATAGATCGCTTGGGTGTGTTGCACTTGGGTAAAAGTGCTTTAAAGTCATAGAATGCAGTTGTGTCTGTCCTGTATGTTGGCAAGACCAAGTTGTTATCCTCAAACTGTTGGAGGTTAGACTCGTGTCCATTTGTATTGGCAGTGTCTTCCGCCTCTGCTGGAACATCGTCCAAAGCTGACGGCAATAAGCCTTTTTCATTTTGCTGTTGCTGCACTTGTGGCGATGCGGGTACAGGACTGAAATGAGGCGTCAACGGACTTCCTTGCAGTTTTCCGAACGAAAGATCTCTTGAATGCCGTGCTGCATGCTGACGTGTCGGGTTGGTTGGTCTGGGTGAGCTTGGCCTTGAACCCGATTTATCCTCTTCACTCGATATCCGTTGCAGCACGGCCTTGAGTTCTTCAAGCTGCTGTTGATGCGATGCAAGCAGCACATCCTTCTCCTGTAGCTGTTGGCTCAACTTCTCATTGCGATCGAGCACAGCCTGAGTCTCTTTCCGTGCCGACACGACGAGCTTGTTGGCTTCTTCGAACAGCGACCGCGTCAAATCTTCGAGCTCTTTTTCGATGCGACTACGCGCTTCCTCTGCCGACGTCCGTGATGCCTGCTCCGTTTCGATCGTCTTGCGCAATGCCTGTCTCTCGTTCTCGGCCTCCGACTTGCTTATAAGCAGCCCAGCCGCCAAGCGTTCATTTGTTTCTCGCTGTTGCTCCTCTAGATGCCTAATCTGCTGTTTCGCTTGCGCTAGCTGATCCTCGAGCTCTGCCTGCCTCTCAATCGCCAGGATCAGCTTCTGATTGAGGCTGCTGGCGGTCAGTTCCATTGGACAGCTGTACGTGGAATCCGATCGTACGTTTCAGTCTCGGCATCCATATCGTTACTCCGACACAGACCACCTATTTGCGAGGCCCCTCCTGAGACTCCTGAGGCCTGCTCCCAGCTGTTTTTGATCTCTTCTTTGTTCAAGTGTCGCTCTTCTTCAACTGACGTGTTTTAGATTTCAGGCGACGCATCTGAAGGACAAGAAGAAGACAGAGCTAGTAACGAAAAGAACGAGGTATGTAAGAGTGCTGTACGTATATAGAGGATGGATACATGGGCCATAGATCGACAGGTACAGCCTGACATAGGGAAAGGATGCCTAGATGGCGAAATCATCGTCCATGTCAAATACGGTGCTCTTCCCATCGACATCCTCCGATGCATCGCTCTCATAGTCATGCGCCTTGAGCGGAGGACTACGCAGCGCACATCCACGTACTGTAAAGTAGAGGACGCGCTTCTGCTCTTTTGAAAAGAAAAAGTAGGATTGTGACCAGAGTAGACCATCACCGCCATGTGGATCACTATCGGCATCAGGGGCGTACGAATAGATATCGCACTGCGAAAGGTCAATATGCCGGTCGATGATCTCCCATAGACCAGCAGTCTGCAGCTGTCCTTGCATCGACAATGTCGTGGTCAGCGCATTGATGACAGCGCTCAGATTACGCTCATTCCGGAAATCACTCGGCCGCAGTGATGAGAAGTCATAGTCTGGATGCGACGCGTTCATCGTTGCAATGATGTATGCAAATGTCTTGCGACTGGCAGACAGGTTGAGCGGTCCAAACGGTGACTTGCTCATGAGACTGGAGGGTGAATTCGGCGACTTGGCCAAATCTTCCATGTAGCGCTGTTCAAGCGAGCGCTCAATCGACTTGCACAGCTTCTTGTCACTGCCAGCCGCCTGCGCGTCAGCACACTGTCCCTCAATGCAATATGCGCCAAGCTTGCCTTTGTTGTGTATAGCTCACACTTGCCGACGATGCGACAGTCATCTGCATTGAAGATGAGCTTATCGTTGATGCTCTCAAAGTCGCGTATTTCGAGATACTAATGCGTCGTGAGCATAAAGCGCTCTCTTATAGCCTCATGAGCATGATGTATTTACCTTCATGGCGCGCGCTTGTGTTTATTTACCTCTCGTCGCGCTGTTCTTGTGACCCGTATCGAGATGCGAGCGTGAAGAGGGATGCGCTAGTCCACTACGATGTGCTGTGATCGAGGACTAGGCTCCGTGATTGCTCTTCTTCTTCCTTGGCTTTGCTTGTCTCTCTTTTGTGTGTGTCTATGGGTATCAAATGGCTGGGTGATGAAGGCGACGGTGAAGAGGGAGATATGCCATGGACTACGCGAGCAAGGGAGGAGGAGGAGGCAAGCTGAGACTCAAGGGAGGCATCAAGTACGCAGACTGTGAGCAGTGATAGAGGAGCATATAGACTGACCATGGCCTTAGGAAGAAGACTGGCACAAAGAAGAAGATACCTGGGTCAAGTAGCGCATCAAGGGATCCTCAGCATGATGAGCATGAGCACAGGGATGAGGTGACAGCTGTGAAGGATACGCGGACACCTGCACAGCGCAAGTTTGACGAAATCAAGCGGATACGAGTATGTCTTTGGCTCATGCAGCGTGGAGCACGCAGGACAACATGGCTGATGATGGCAGGAGCAGCGAGAGATTGAACGGACAGGTGGTCTATCGCATCAAGAGCGCATAGAGCAGATGAACACGCATCTCAGCAAGCTCAGTGAGCATCACGACATGCCAAAGGTAAGACTGCATCCTCGTGACAGGGTGGAGACTGACTCTGCTAGATTGGTCCTGGCTAGAGACACGAGCACGACATGACACGAAACACACTTTGTTCAAACCATTTCCTTACCTAGGTATAGCTCCATTCTGTGAGCAAGACTATCTATGCAAGCTACTATAGAACATGACATACCCAGCTTGAAGCCTTTTTGGCAACAACGCTATCGCAAAGATGCATGCAAGAGCTGGCATCGATTCTACCTGCGCAACCGTAACCACTTCTTCAAAGACCGACACTGGCTGTCTACAGAATTCGCTGGGATCCTTGATGAGCCGCATATAGCAGGACTCGAGCTAGGATGCGGCACAGGCAGCTTTGTCTTTCCACAGCTTGAAGCCAACACAACTTGTCGCTTCTATTGCTGCGACTTTGCACAATCTGCCATAGACATGGTCAAGCAGCACCCTAGCTATGCATCACTTTCCGAGGAAGGCCGTCTACAAGCCTTTGTTGCGAACATCGTTCCAAGCAGCACCATCAAAGATCCATATCCACTCATTGAGGTTGAAAGCTTAGACGTCGTGTCTGCCATCTACGTCTTATCCGCCATTCCACCAGAAGATCACGCGGCTGTACTGAGAGGGATCGCTAGAAAGCTCAAACCTGGCGGCGTGGTAGTCTTGCGCGATTACCACAGAGGCGACGAGTCGCAAGTGCGTTTCCAAAAGCAAGACGAAGTACCAAAATTGCAAGACTGGCTTTATGTTAGGCAAGATGGTACCTTGACTTGGTTCTTTGATGCGGACGAATTCAGGCAGCTGGCACTCGAAAATGGATTCTCTGTCGTCGAACAATGCGAACGGATAGAGAAGCCGCTCGAGAATGTCAAGCTCGGCTTGTTCAGCAAGCGCTTTTACTTGCAGGCCGTCTTGCGCAAGTGAGGTAGCATAATGATTGATCATGCTCTCGCAAATCAGGATGCGTCCTTAACGGCATACTCGTTCAAAAATCCCATGACTGACAGGCCAAGCACAACAACGCCCAACGCGCTCATGAGTGCAGTACCGCCACCTGATCTCATAGTGAGATGGGTTGACGGACGATCGCCACGCTTTGCTTGTCCATCAGGTGCCCTTCCTTGGCTTGCATCAGCGAGTCGCTGAGCCAATGCCGACCGACTCGCTTCCACTTCTTTCAGTTGGGCCGTTAAGGTTTCGATGGTACTTTCCGCTTCTTTCTGTTTGAGTTCCGACAGATCTGCGCGTTCGCGCTCTTGCGCGTGAAGTCGCTCGCTGTCAGCCAGCTGCGCAGACAACGTCGCGATTTTTTGTAATAGTGATTCAGACTCATTCCCCTCCACCGTGATATCGCTCATGCTTTCCACATCTTTCTCGTCATGCTCAAAAAGTCGCTCTGCTGTCAGTGAGGATGCCTCACATCGCGCTTCTGCGGCGAAACGGGCCTCACGCTCTTGCTCCAACATGGCTTCGAGCGTAGTCACTCGTGCGGCTTGCGCATCAAGAGCCTGCTTGGTTCGTGCCAGTTGTGCGGAAAGTGAAGCAGTCTCATTCGAAGCGACAGATGCCTTGAAGGGCGACGTGCTCGCCCTTGACAGGCGATGCGCTGCAGCACGGCTGAACGTATCTGAGGTACTCTTGAGGTCTGCACTGACGCGCTTCGAAACTTGTAGATCATTAGCGAGCTTCTTGACCACCATTTCGAAGGTGATGCTCTGCTTGCCAAACGTTGCGAGTGGATGCTGCGGCTCGCTTACTGGTTGTGCGTTGGCTTGATTATATTCAGCGGTTGAATGCCCAGCTATGCCATGATTGCGCGATGCAATCCTGGTCTCACCATACACTCGCTCACTTACTCCCTCTCGTATCGAATTCAGGCCTTGCAAGCTTTGCGGATCCTGCGGTATGCCTGCAAAATCCACGCGAGCAGATACCTTGCGATGCACAATTGTGCCCGTTTCGTCGTTGAGGATATCGATACCAAGCTCGAGCGTGTCGCCTGGATGCAACTCTCTAGCCTCACTTTCTTCATTCTCCTTTGACAAGCGCACGCCATTCACAAAGGTGCCATTCGATGACTTTACGTCCTTGATGCAGACTCTGCCGCGCGCATCAGCCCAGACTTCTGCATGCGACCGTGATAGCACTTTGCTATCGAAGAACCCATTATCCTTGCTTGGCAGAGTTGACTTGTTGGTCTGTCTCCCGATGCGCACAATGTCTGGCAGGCCGAATAGTTGTATGCATTTAGGTTCGAACGTGTCATTCAGCGGTAGGAGCACCAGGAATGGCTGTTTCGACGGCGCGCCCATACTGCTCGCCGAAGAGTTACTGCGCTGTGAGCTGCCTGAGCCTGTGCGTTCCGTATAGGACGGCCTTTGTGCGCGCGACGCCATTAATCCTGGTCGCGTTAGATGAATAGCTTGTGACGCGCGACCTGACGTACTACGCTTCCCTGCTATGCTGCCTGTATCGCTCATGACTCCTCTTGTCGCTGATGGTCTTCGTTATGGTCTTCTCTCTTCCCAGCTGCTCTCCTCACCCCTTGTTCTTTCCTAGCTCTTTCTTTTGTGTGTCCTTCTTGTCGTCGTCCTGATTTTCCACGCGCGACAAACAAGAAGCGACAGAGGTACGAGGGAGAGAGGCGAGTCTAGTACAAGAGGCTGACTTTGATAGATGCCTCCGATGCCACAGTCAGCCATGCAGGGCTCAGGCCCGACTGCTTTCGACAAAATGAAGGTATGACTCAATATAGCACATGTCACGGTGACTTATATGCCAGATGGGCGCCATCATGGGAACAAGCGTAGGATGCTGTGTTGGCATCTTGTTCGGTGGCTTCAATGCTCTTCGCTATGGCCCGGGACCTGACGGCTTCCTACGCTATATCGGCAAGAATATGGCAGCGAGCGCGGCCATGTTTGGCTTCTTTATGAGTATTGGCAGTGTGATTCGGACAGAGGAGCAGCAAGCCATGGACGCAGCGAGGCAACGTGCGAATGCATGGAGAAATCGTCGGCTTATGTTTGAGAGCAGGGCGCATCAATGATGTATTGTGACTGTTCCCTTCCTGCTAGCCCCCATTCTAGTTGAACCTCCATCTCCTTCGGTCTGCTGCTTCCTTACCGCAATGAAGATTCTCAAGGTAGCATGCTTTCTCAATACACATCCGTCTTCTGGCGAGCTTGGCATGACTTATGACCAATGGCACAATGCTTATCGCACATTCTTGTTATCATCTATAGCTGCCAGCCAGCAACATCTCGAGCTCGACTATCATGCTTTTGACCCCATCAATGCGCAAAGCTACCCTGATGATGCTGATCTTGATTCGTTCGATGCCATCTTGCTGACTGGCGGAACAGATCATCTATATCAAGACATTCCCTGGGTCAACAAGATGGTTCAGTTTTTAAAGCGCGTCATTGATGAGCATAAGTGTAAAGTGATTGCCATCTGCTGGGGTTTCCAAGCAATCACTGCAGCTCTTGGCGGAAAGGTTGCTGAAAATCCAAAAGGTCTGGAAGCTGGTATCACGCAAGTGGTGCTCAATGACACCGGCAAGGAGTTCTTCGGTCTAAACAAGACATTGCGTATTCATCAAGTACACAAGCGTATGATTGAAGAACTTCCACAAGGTTTCAAAGTGCTTGCTTCAAGCGACAAGACTACCAATCAAATTGCCCTGTTACCAGGGCGCGTTCTATGCTTCCAGGGCCATCCAGAGTTGACAGAGCCCATCATGCGCGTATGTCTGGCAGACACAAGTCATTTCGGTAATGCTGTAGTCGGTCAGCACGCAGACGAACACGATGGTATCGCTATTGGGGCAACAATCATTCATTGGCTGCTGTCTGACAAGACTGATCGCGCACCATTATGACTCTCCGATGGCTTCATCGCGCAGCCTCCCGTGTTCAATTCCGCATGTCCGTGGGCTTCGACAGAGGAGCAGATAAGACAGCTATACCGCAGTGCGTCAACAGGTGCGGTGACCACACGAACCAGCATGCTGCATGGCTTTCATGAGACACAGCAGCACAGGCATGTATTCGATGCGACTCGCACAACATCTGTCAATTCCTATGGCTTCTCTCCACTCTTGCTGCAAGATTACCTTGCAATCATCATACGGATCTACTCGGATGAGACAATGAGTCATATCAAACCTTTCATCGTCTCGATCGGTGGATCAACAGATGAGCTAGTGCTTTGCATACAGCAGATTCAGGAGAAGCGGGCAATACTTAAGCACAGCGATAAGCGTCATGAAATTGCAGTCGAGCTCAATCTGAGCTGCCCAAATATCCCTCACCATCCACCACCTTGCTACGACATGGCGAGCTTGGCAGCCATCTTAAGGGATGTTGTTATACCTGCGTATACTGAGGACCCTACACTTGTCATTGGTTTTAAAGTGACCCCATTCACGTACCAAGCACAAGTCGACGGCTTCCTCAATGCATTACGGCAGTACTGCATTCATGGCAAGTCACCCATCGCATATCTAGCAGCTACCAACACGCTCGGTAATTGCATTCTTGAAGACGGCACAGGAAAGTCAGAGGCTCTACACGGTGGCATGGCGGGGGCGAACCTTCATCCTCTCAGTCTCGGCACTGTCCACTTGCTGAAACGCGGCTTGCGAGTCGCCGAGCTCAATCACATCAAAATTATCGGTATCGGCGGCGTATCCGATCACGCGGGCTTCCTCCGGATGAGGCGCGTCGGCGCTGATGCAGTCGCGCTTGCCACTGCACTAGGCGTGCATGGCCCAGAGATTTTTGATCGGATATGACGCCGTTATCCGTAACTCCATCTAATCTATTTCATCTATGGTTCTCCGTCTTCTCTTTCACGTTCAGGATAGTCCCCATGGCAGGCATGCTTCCAATCTGCGCGACTATTGCGGTCTGACATACCGTGCAGGTAGCTGTCAAGACGGTGCCAGCCATCGCCCTCGGTCCTGCCTTTGCCATATTTGTCTTGTTTGAGCGATAGAGTTCGACCATTCAGTACAAAGTGGATGAACTCGCCGTCGTCGCACTCGATCAATTCAACTACCAGCCGAGCTGCGAAAGGTGTCAGTCTTGATGTAGACCAACGTTGCTTGTTATTCTTTGGTCCTGTTGGCGGCAACCAAGCACTGAATTGCTCGAAATCAAGCGCGGTCAGAACCGCTGCGATGACAGAGTCATGAGTGAAGTCAACATAAATCGGCTGTGTAAGAGGGAAGAAAATCTTGCTGCCATCAAGCGTAGTGTTTTCGGAGCTCAATGTTGCGAGATTGAGAGGCGCCTTCTCAATTCGGCGCAGCATTTCATTCACCCAGCCGATGCCTTGTGCACGGCCGGTCGCGGCCCCGAATCCAACATTTTGTGAAAACCAGATCGACTCGGCATAGTCAAAATCACGATATTCTTGCATGTTGAAGAGCTCACAAAAGGACGAGTACCCAAGTGCCACAGTTTCGTATGCGCAAAGGCTCTGCAGAGCAAGCGTCTCCTTTACGCCCCATTGAATGCCTTGGATATGTGACGCGAAGTCGGCCGTTCTGTTCTTCAGATAAATTGCTTCCCATTGTCGCCTGTTGCGGGAACCTATCATGCTCTCGCCGCTCCTTGGGCATGTCCAATATGGAGCAAGGGTATTATTGAAACCAGGAGACTCGATGATCACCTCGAGCTTGACATGGTTCTTCCATGCTTGACCGCCAAAGGCGCCTTCCAGGAAAGCAAGGGCCGACTCAGTCATACGTGCTTGTGACGTTGTGCGGAAAACGAGCTTTTCGTTCGAGTCGAAGAGCAAATCGCCGTATTGCATTGCTGCTAGTACCCCTGCATCGTACATTTGCTGCTTGCCAATTGGCACGAGAATCGCCTCGCCAAGCTTATACGACCAGTCATTGAGCATCGACAATGGTCCACTCGCTTTGAAGGACGTATCTTTCAGCTGCTTGGCAAAGTCTTGAAGCCATGAGCCAGCCGTAGGATATCGGGATCCATGCCTGCTCAAGATTTGTACCTGCTTGATCTTACACTGCGCCGGCAAAGGTTGTTCTTCATGGCCGAAGCCCTCATCAGACACAAAGTACGGTGACAATGCTCCCCAATAGTGCTCAATGTTTTCCCCTTCAGCTTGACCCTCAACTTTATACCGCATCACAAAGGGATTTGAAGCGCCCTTCTTTGTACTTGTATGGCGCAGGCTGGCAGGCGTGCCAGTCGCCGTAGGGCCCTTGAAGCCGACATCAATCGGAAATAGATCAGGCTTGCGAAAGATACCAGTTCCAGGAGCTTGAAAGACAGAGTTGATCAAAAGCAAGTAGGCTAGCAGAGCAACAGAGGCACCAGCAATAGCAAAGCTCTGCCAAGGCATGCCTGCACTGTCGTGCAGCTGCAGTATAATGAATATAGCAAGAGAGAAGCTTTTCTGTAAGACTTAAGCTTTGTAGACGTAGTTCATGTCGCAAAACTGAAACGCGATGCAACAACGACCTGTAGACGCGACCACAAATTCACGCGACTTCGCGGTGCCTCAAAAAACCCGGCCTTGCGTAGGTCAAGGGCCGCATGGCGCAACGCGGGCTGCTCCCGTTTTCAACGCTGATTGCTCGCGAGCAGGACAATGAGAATCTGTCGAGCTTTCGCTACACAGGCAATCACTTCTCGTCGGATATACCTTCGTCTGACTGCCACAATGACGAGGATGATTGGACTCCGAGACCGTCGAGAAAGCGCACCTTTGCGGCTTACTCGAGTGATAATGAGGAGCTGTCACTTTCTCAATCTGCGAATCCGGCCGCAGTACGCTATCAGCGTGCGAAGCGTCGTTCTCTAGCTCTCGAGCGTGCCGTCGCACCGAATCTCTTTCAGTCACAAATCGTACAAAATATAATCAACGAAGCTATCGAGAATGGTACACCCAATGTGGATCTCAGCCAGCGAAATCTGACTGTTTTGCCTGATACTATATCAGATCTGAATCTGCTTGTCTCTACAAGTCAAGGTCTGACCATGAAGCCTCAACTACGGTTGTTCCTTTCTCGAAACAGGCTCAAGTCTTTGCCCGAAGCATTGTTCAACCTGGAGGCTCTTGAGTTCCTCTCACTATGTATGCTCTATCATTGACGGCTTTGCTAATGTCAGCCGGTAACAAGCTCAAAACCCTATCAAGCAGTATCAGTAAGCTCAGGAATCTCGTCTCCCTCAATGTTGGCCTCAACCAAATTGAGTTCTTACCTGCCTCGCTTCTATCACTTCCAAAGCTTGAGCAGCTCGTATTCGAGTGTGCCGAGTCACCTCCGTCACCTGCGAAATCACAGCTTTCACAAAGGAAGAAGCGCAAAGCAACACTCGATGCGCCTCCGCGGACAGTCCGTTTAAGCAAGCGAGCGAGAGCAAATGCAAGGGTACCCACGCTATATGAATACTCCCTTCGTAGCATCAGCGGCAATCCTGCCTGTCTCTCTTGGTTCAAGAATCTGTACGAGGAGTGGGGACTGGAACGCTTCCTTGTGCCCCTGGAGAGTACGACGCTTTGCGATACGTGCGGCATCAAAATGCATGAGGTTTTCGCTACGCGCGAAGAACATTGGTCCGGCTTCGCAGGAGCAGATGGCATACCGATTCGCCGCAATCTATGCAGTCTGACGTGCTTGGAGCGCGCACCACAATGCGTTGACAGCGACGAGGATTAGCTACTGTTGATTATGCTACAAGCTTCGATCACTGATCGGTTTGTTCAGATGGATATGCGAATCGCCCCCGCCACTGCTCGCCAGCACCATGCGATGCGGATGGAATGCTAGCGCAGAGACCGCTGAACTTCGGCCGCTCTGCCCAGCCAAGAAGCCACCCCCAGTGTGGCGCATCGTGCTGAGGGATTGCCCAGACATATTCCACACCTTCAAAATGTGGTTCGTGCTGCCGGTCGCGAAGACGGGCGCGTGTTCGTGCACGGCCATGCTGCGCAAATTGCCACTATGAGCTTGCACTTCAGAGACGCAAGAACTCAAGCGCAAGTCCCAGAGCTTCACTTCGCCAGTCACGCAAGAAGACAGCAGCTCACGGTGACCGCCGCGTTGCATATGAATATTGGTGACCCAGGCTTTGTGATCCTTCCAGAGCTTGATCATCGCATCACGCGGACCAAGTCGCTTGTCATAGATGCGCACCGCGCCGTCGCCAAAACCGGCAGCAAAGAGGTTGCCCTCGACTTGGTCGCTCGTCAAGGATGTAATGCAGGAACCACTCCGAGCAGGGAGGTCGTTGATGCTCACTTCCTTGCGCGCATCGAAGACCCGAATCACCTTGACATCGCCGCCGACGAGCAGATGGCCTTTGCCTTGTTGCCAATCGGCTACAAGTCCCGAACTCCGATTGCTTGGCAGCAGATCGCTCAAAGCGCGCCATGAGGTGACAAGCTCAGCATCGGCTTGTTCGTAGTCTCTGTACAATCGCACAACACCGTCACTCGATCCAGTGAGCAGAAGAGCCTTGTCATCCTCATTGAGCAGCTTGATTTCTGTGATGCGACTGCGGGGTGGATTGGAATTCGAAAATGCATTGAGGCGTCGCGATGCTTCCCAATCCCAAATGGTCAGACCATCCTTGTCATCGGCAGCGATCAGATGCGGCTCAAATTGATGAAAGAGGAGCTTTGTTGGTTGTGTGATGTTGTCAAACAAGCCAGACTGATGCGACCAGGGGCTGTGTTCTGCCATATTCTTGAGTCCTTGATTATGTTGAATGATGTGCTCGTTCCGAGTGCGTCGCCAAAGCCGTTCATTGTAGTCGACAGAGCCTGGCTCCTCGGACTCTTCCGACTTCATTTGAGGCTCTGTAAAGTACTCGTAAGACCATGCGATGAAATTGCTCTGCAGTGGCAAATCTTGCGACGGCTGCCGGAATTGTCGAGGCAATGGTTTCGGCAACGCTGCTTGGGGAATCTGCGATACGACAGAAGTATCTGCTGGTGGCGGCTCATTCGGCTCTGGCCTGTACTCTTCAGGGATATCGCCGGTGCCGAATGCAAAGTTCTTGAGCGAAACAGCGATACTAGCCGAACGCTTCAATGTTTGCTTCAGCGTCGAGCTGGTGTTGGTTCTTTTGAGCTCTGGCATTGCTGCAAGCTTATTCTCAACAGCACTGGTAGTAAGTGCTTTTGTTGGTACAATCAAGTCTTGTGGACACAAAGCGTTCAGCAATGCGCGAGTGACCTCTCCAAGCTTGCTCTCGAGAAGCTTCTTCGTAAGCGATTGAAGAACAACGAGAGCAGCTAACTCCACTTCTGGGAAAGGGTCTGCAGAAAACATGAGAAGCGCTTTCCATATTGCACCATAGACCGTACCGCCCGAAAGCTTCTTGGCTCCATCCCCGGCCTCATCCCTAAGCATCTCGAAGGCCGCCACGAGAAATTTGTTTTCGTAGCGCACAACAAGAGCGCTGAGGAACACGACAAGTTCTTTGCGTACAAGCGCAGATCCGTCAGCGCTCAGACTTAAACTTGCCACGGCCAGGTACTCTTCCGTAGCCTGCACTTGGTCGTCCATATTGAGTCCCAAGAATGTCGTCATGGCTACAAGTGCAGCTGCGCGCACTTCAGGGATATTATCTCCCAATGCCTCGACGATTTTTTGCGGAGCCTTTTCGCGGACTCCTTGCCACTTTGCTTCAGCAAAGTCTTTCCAGATGCAAGAGATGAGCAGCAGACTCCATTGCCGGAGCTGTGGATCGCCTTGTGGATCTGACTGCGCTGTAGGATCGAAGCGCGTCTTGTCTAATACACAAGTGATCAACCCTTGTGAGCTGAGTAGAGCTACCTGGCCTTGGCGATAGTCTTTTGCAAATGCTGCGAGGATGAATGTCGCCATAGCCTTGTGGGCGAGCCTTTCAGCCGTAGCTAGGAGAATGTCAGGATTCAGCAGCACTTGGACAAAGTAATTGTATTCATTTGCCTTCATCAAGTCTGTTTGACAGGATCCATCGACGGCGAGAATACGGGCCCAAATAAAAATTAGAACTGGTTTGAGCTCAGCAGCAGGACTTTGTAGCAGTCGGAGCACATAAGGGAAGATGCCAATGCTCAATGCAAGATTGACTGCCCATGGTCCGAGATCCAAAAATTTGGACAGCAAGATGAGTGCTCGTAACCTGTGTGTTTGCGATAGAAGGACCTGTAGGACGATCGGCAGCTGGTCTGGGGCTTTCTTGCTCGATGACCCAGTTTGTAGCCATACTTCAAAGGCTTGCAGCTGCTCGGCGAAGAAGCTTGATGGCACATAAGAGTCTTCTGATTCGTTGAGCAGGCGAGGCAGCTGTGCAAGACACGTATCGACCGCGAGATCCCATGAATCCCACATCGGGTGTGCATAGGTGGATGGTAGCACTGGGAAGGACATCGGATGGCATTGATGCGCTCGCATGATGCGTTCGGCCAGCAAGAAATTGCGAAACAAAGCCGCCACCATCAGGTCCTGCCTGAAGAGCCTTTTGAACAGTGGACCAGGCAGGACATTCCAAGCGATCGTGTCTGTGATTGCGGTAAATATCCAATTGAGCTCTCCCAGCGCTGTCTTGCGATCTTGTAGCCTGCCAGGTATGCGTGATACCATATCGATCGTGAGAGGACTAGGTAACGGGTTATGAAGGACAAACCAACGAACTGCAATTTCGATAGGCGACGTCAAGCAACTTGTAAACAAATCTGCCGGCAGATCTGGGTTCATGGGCAATACTTCATGAGCTTGACACGCAGCCAATAAGATGCATTCCTTCTGACTCGGGCCTGGCACAAATGTCGGATCTTCCCGCGCTTGCCGCTGCGTCTCTGCATCGCGTTGTTCTGCAAAACGGTCGAAATTGCTGATGATATTGCCAGCTGCACTGCAATCGAAAACATATAGACAAGGCGAACCGAGCCAGGACTGCAGATCATACAGTGATACTGGAATATACTGTGTATAGGTCTTGTTGAAGACCCAAATCTCTCCGGAAGCGGTCGGCTTCGGCACGCCGTGGCCATTGTAGTGGAACAGCGTTCGCTCGTCCTTTGCATTTCGCCGTTGAGCGGCACAAAACTTCTTTGTTTCTTCAACAGAGGGGTCGAGGTATATTTTATAGCGTGTGCGCATAGACAGTGTCTCATACTGCTGCTGTAGATGCTTCCCAATCTGCTCAAGCGCCTTTGAGACTGGCAAAGGAAATGGGTCGACCCAGCACTCGAGCTTCGCACAAGGGACCGTCTTGACGACATCTGGTGGGTCTGTACCGATATTCAAACAAGTCACCAATGCTGCCGATACAGTCTTCATACGTTCGCGCATACGCCAATCAGGCATAGGCGGTCTATCTGTCCGCGCATTGCCGCAAGACTCATGGCGCTTGTCGTTGAAGTACATGAGCCATACCTTTTCCAAGACAGCCAAGTACTCTTCCGGCCGTTGATCAAAGCCATGGCGCGCGTCGAGCGAGTCCTGACTGACAAGCGTCGCAGCGACAGACCCTGTATCGCCGGCCTCTTCGGCCATCAATCGGCTGCGATGAATCGTGTCGGCGTTGAGTGCTCTTGTCATCTATACAGCTCGAAAAAGAGGATTTGGCACAGTCACATTCTATTTCTGTCGTAAGTTCTATTTCCGTGATAAACACTCTTCTAAGCGTTCTTCTTCTCTTGTGGATGCTTGATGGTGAGGCACCAGATGTCAAGGTGCCCGGTGATCTCCTTGATGACATCGACCACGAAACTACCGTGAACGCCAATCGAAAGACCCAGGCTAAGCCAGACGATATCTCTCGCTTCAATGGATCCCACCTTGTGATTGAAGAGTAGGCCAGCCAGCATAGGGAAGAGCAGAAAGTATGGTGTGAAGTACGGGAACGGCGCATGGGTGACATGTGCTGTGATGATCAATCCGACAGAGTAGGCAAACATGACGCCAAGGAAGAGCAGGAATGGGACACATTGCTCAGTCACAACTGTAGGATTGAAGTATGCAAATGCGGTGGTGATGATTGTGCTGAGGAAGAAAGGGATGAGTCCTGACAGGGCAGGCGCGAGAGGCAACTTGTTCTTTCTGCGAGCTGCGATGACATTGACGGACGATCCAAAGATGTTGGCGACGAGTGAGATGAGCCCAAAGTACAGGAATGCATGTTTGAGTTCTGCGTTCTTGACGAAATTTGGGAGATGCCGGATAATGGAATAGCTAGAGATGCCGAGCTTGTCGACAACGAGCTGATCCCAAAAGGTGGGACCGTAGAGCCCGGTGATGGTGTGAAGAATCACGACAAGCAGAATGCCTTCTACAGGGCCTGAAAAGGTGCTCAAGTACAGCGTTCCTGTATGGTATTCCTCCCAAGTGGTCAAGTAGAAGTTGCAGGTTGTCGCGATCTGGGAAGCAATAGCCCACCAAGACTGATGCATATTGATGGTGGATGCAGTGAGCAGGACTTCAAGTGTCGTGTTGATAGCATCGCAGCCATGGTCAAACATCTCGCCGAGTGGTGA
Organism: Protomyces gravidus; assembly: GCA_003717255.1. Taxonomy (NCBI): domain Eukaryota; kingdom Fungi; phylum Ascomycota; class Taphrinomycetes; order Taphrinales; family Protomycetaceae; genus Protomyces; species Protomyces gravidus. Next base: position 230,157 of record QXDP01000295.1, read on the forward strand.
GGACTGCCCTGTCCGTCTCGCTTGCATACCGTCTACTGCATCAAAGGCTTGGTATAAAAATAGAGAGATGGCCCAGCCGAGATATACCCATGAAGGCACACCGTGCTCGAGCCCAGGATCATAGTAGAGTAGCTGCAGCACGTTGCCAACAACGAAGAATAGTCCAAGTAATGTAATCATGTTCGGCGCAAGCCACATGGGAAAGAGCAGCAGGAACTTTTGCCAGAAAGGCTTGAGGACATACTTTGAGATGGGGCTGTTGTCAATTGAGCTGTACTTGTATAGCTTGAGGTTGTCTAGATTCTTCTTTGACAGGTACATTTGGCAATGCAGCTTTCTAGCAGGTCTTATAGCTATGGCAGTTGGAGTTCTGGTTGTTGATGCACAGCTTTGGAAAATGATAAATGACGCAGGGCTACATGTCGCCTATAAACAAGCAGTAGCTTTCTAAGAAGCAACCACTATACAATTACATCGTAGTGTCCTGGCCGGTAGAGTAGCTTGACAACATGCTCGACAGCCCCATTGATTGGCCTCACATTGTGCATTGTAGCTTCCTCGCCAGCAGATCGATCAAGATAGACGATATCTACTCCGACGGACAGTGCATTCACTAGACCATTGATTTGCAAATGATCTGCTTCTGCCTGTCATTAGTCAACTGATTGTCCTTGGATCTCCACTCACATCCATTGCTTCAACCCAACGCTCGCACCAGCGCTGCAGACTCTCTCCTTGGTCTAGATACGGTTCATAATCCTGAGCATGCGTTTTGATATAGGCTGATGTGACGAAACGGATGCAGACGACGGCTGCGTTGGATGTCTCTGGGTCATTGATGGCCTTGTGCAGATCTTCGGCTTGTAATAGCTCGATGGTCGTCTCTAGAAAGTCTTCATAAACAATACTCGCAAATCCCGCTGCATCCAGGATGGCTGTACAAGCTTTCAGCGCATCAGTGAGTGCCGCAACCGACTCTTTGCCCTTTTCACGCACCTGAGAAAAGAGACTAAACAGCCATGCGCGATAGAGGCAGTTGCCATCGCCTCGCGTCTTGTAATAGGCTGCAGATTCAAGCGCGGCAATCTTTTGGCCGAAAGCAGGATTACCATTAGCGTACTCTTCTGCAAGCACTGAGATGGGAAGCTTTTTGGAGACTAGGTCTGTCTGTTCTATAGCTTCATCTTGTACTTTCTGGGCATAGTTGAGAATGGCTTCATCTGATGGCCTCTCTTCCGTTTCATGCATCTGTCTAGGTATGATCCCTCTTTGATGTAAGGCGCAGTGTTGTCGTTTGTGAGGTGGGGCTGGAACCTGCGACAGACAGACAGCCAGTGACAGCTAGACCCACTTACAGGCCATTTACAGCCTCAAGTGACAGGCGCACTCGCTGCATGCCCTCAGCCATACGATACCTTGCTCTTACCAGTCTCGCCTCATAAAGCTCAACAGCTCGCCCACTCTGGCAACTGCTTGACACCACGAAAACTCAACACCAAAACCTCCTCATCCTTTGCTTCACTCTGGGCCCTGCGCTCATGCGTCTCTGCCAATCTGTCAGGTAATGCAGTACGCTGCACCACCACCTCTCGAAATCCAACCGTCTCAAGCAGCTGCTTCAAGTCTTCTTGGCTAAACAACCAGCGATCTGTGCCACGGATTGGCCAAACTCGACTAACAGGCGCACCACACGTCGTGCCAAAGCATACTCCGCCGGGTGCAAGTATGCCAAATTGACGCGAGAGGCAATTTTGCGCTTGCTGCTTATTGAAGACATGCAACACGAGAAGCGAAAAACAAGCATCGACTTTTTCCTTGAGCACATCAAGCGGTGATGCTTGACTCAATGTGGCCGCAGCATCACAGAAATATGTCTTTGCTTTAAGCGTTTCTCGATCGCCATAAAAGTCAAGGCCGAGATCCCAGTACCCAGCGACAACATCCGTCACGACAATATGATCGCTCGGCAATCCATCCAGTACAAGCTGCCGCACATCCGTCCCGATATTGACGCCAAATTCGCACACAACTGGCGGGAATGAATCTGTGAACCGCTGCGACAAGGTTTTGTACGCCGCAAGGGTCTGTACCTGCGGTTGAAGCCAATTCATGAGACGCACAGTCGTGTATGCTTCATATTGCTGAGCTTTATGGAGTAGTGCATCGCAGCGGCTCGCGAGCTGTTCATCTGTTTGTGCACCGAGGTAACGCGTGAGAAAGTGTCGTTCAGCGGGCGTGAAGATGATTTCTGTGCTCATCTATGGCCTTTTGCTGGAAGGAAACCGCTATTGAAGCTGTTGGAGTATGCGTTACGGCCAGCTTATTTTGCTACACTTTAGGGTTAAGCGTGATGCGCTAGCCTAAATTCTTCCCGCTTTCCGGGGCAATGTATCATACTTGCTGTCTCACGCGGGGAGTATAGTGATCTGCTTGATCATGTACACGCATTGACGTACTGCATTTTGCTAAGGCTAGCATACAGTAGAATGGGCCTCATACATGAATCTACGCGGTCGAGCGTGTGACCGGTTAAAAGTTGGATGAGCGGAAATGGTCAGGCCAGCCACGTCTCCATCGACACAGAGTAACGGCTCACCGTGTTCAAGCAGATCCTTCGTAGTAATCTGTTTTCTGACAGCAATAACATGTGTGCTCACGCAATGGTCGCCTGGTATGTCGAGCTGATGTCATGGATAGGCGGCTCGAAGACGTGGGGGAACCAGGCCAAGGTCTCGTTCATCGTGTGCAACTTGGTAAGGCAAAGAGATGCGGCTACAGGGAGCGGCTGGTGATGATGCAGGGACGTCACTGCCACACTGCCGCCTTTTTCTTGGATGATTGTCGTTTACCGTTGTCGTGTTTCGTGCGAGTAGCCTTGCTCCATGTGCTTGTCAGTTGCTTTTGGTCGTTGGCCCGTCTGAAGGCATGACATCGGTGGCTGATATAGCGTCAGTCAAGGGCACTAAGAACTAACTACTAAATAGACAACATTGATGCAGTGATCTTTACTGGTAGATCATAGTAATGCTGACACTAATCTATTCTAGCTAGTAGCTGCTATGACTTGCTTTTTGCTGTAGACGTACATTCCTCGGACATGGGAGGTGGCTTGTTTTGGTTGCACAACGGTCGAGATGCCCAGATGCGGATGCCAGCCAATGAGATGGGTGAGCTGTCAGTTGGTGCCCAATCAGGCAAGTCATCGCATTCCTGGCATCATCGATCGTGTTTGGCAAGGCATGAAACCACCTGGGCAGGCTAGAAGCACAGAGAGAGAGAGAGAGAGACAAGTTGCCAACGGTAGCAAAGGCCATCAAGCAACACCGAGCCAACAAGTAAAAAGAACAAGACAGCCGCCCTCACTCTTACCATCCTATCTACTGCTACCCACTTTCTACTTCTCGACTTGTAATACACGCAAAACATCATGCAAAAGTTCAGGCTCATCTTCTCCATCCTGCCCATCATCCTCCTCCTCGGAGCCATGTTGCTTCTCCTCCTCACCGTCCTCGCAGGCGCACGCGAAGCATCACCCCTCAACAAGTTCTACTACCTCAGGGCCCAGCTCTCAGCAGACGGCATCTCGGGCGGCAACGGCTACCTGCGATGGACAACATGGAACATTTGCGGTGAAAGCGGCGGTAACAATGTTCTTTGCGGACCCATCCAGGCAGCTCATCCATTTGCTCCTCAGCGACAGCTCCAGAACCCGCAGCCAGCAATCCCAGACAGCATCTCGAGCAAGGACACGCAATCCTACATCACTTCCAGGACATTCTTTGCTTTCCTCCTCATGGGCCTCTTCTTCACTTTTATCGCCCTGCTCGCTACATTTGTCGGCTGTCTCGGCCGTCTCGGCGGCGTCGTCGGGCTCGCAACAAGCTTTGTCGCTTTCATCTTTGACGGTATCGCAGCAGCCCTTATGACAGTCGTCTACATTCGCGGCCGTGACCGATTCCGCGACGCAGGTATCCCAGCTGACATTGGCGTCAAGCTCTTTGCATTCATGTGGACAGCTACATTCATTTGTCTTCTTTGCGCCATTTTGTACGCCATCGCCGCTTGCATTCCTTCGGACCACCACCGCACTCCTCGTCGCTCCAAGCGCGCTCGCTCGTACCAGGAGAAACCACTCGTCGATGCAGAGTCCTCGTACGCAGCAGCCGACGCTGACCGCACCTCGTACGTCGCACCCGTCGTCGCTGAGCGTTCGTCGTATGAGCGTCAGCCAGTCAGCGGCGTGGCTCCTCCTATCGACAGCTTGCACACCAACTACCAGTCACCTGCTACCGGTGCCACCTACCTCCGATAGGTCTTTTCGCTGTTCAACAACCGATAAAGAGTTCCGAACCCATCCGTACATACTGTACCTTCCTCTTAACTTAATCTAATACGTCCCCCACTCTCTCCTCTTCCTTTCTCTGATTGCTCTTGACTCTAGCCTGCATATAGCTTTTTTCGTTATTGACCATCACTCAAAACAACAAAAGACAACCAGGGCGACAATATGAGCAGACGCGGCGTGCATCTCCTCGCAGCAAACAGGGAAGCACAACGAGATCAAGACGAGACTGTCCGTGCATGGAAAAAGCGATGGCTCACGCCGCAACCCATACCTGTTGAATCAACGAACAATGGCGCGGCATTTGAAGCCGTGGCTGCAAAACCATTGAGATTTAAAACGTATCGCTGGATCTCGGTAGAGGAGCTGCCTGCTGCTGCAGCGGCAGAGGCTAAAGTCAAGCTGGACAAAGAGGCTGTAGCACGGGGAGGGAAGCAAGTACAGGCTGAAGCAGCGGGCGATGTGGAAGATGTGCCTGGACCGCATGAAGAAGACGCTTGGCTACGAGAAGTAAGCAGAGTGCGTGTCTTGCGACGTGTACAGGTAGAAGAGGAAATTGAGGACGTGAAGGAAGCAACCGTCGAGGAGCCAGCGACCATCGAAGAGCCAGCAGCAGAGGTTGATGAGAAGCCTGTCGAACAGACAGAGACGACATCGGAGAGCAAACCTGAAGCAGTGCTTGACGATGCCATCATGGAAGATGCAAGCGGTGCTATTGTAGACAGCACGCTGAACCCTGTTGTCCAGCCTGCACCGGCAGATGAGCAAGGATCACCTGCGGTTGCTGCACCTGAGGCAACATCGACACCAGCCGAAGCGAGTGAGCACGCAGACCCTGTTGCTGCGGCAGAGTCGGTAGCCGCTGGGCTTGCACCCGTCGAAGATCCCATCAAGCCTGTTGACCAGGATGCAATTGATGCAAGTGTGCCTACAGAAACACCGACAGACGTGCCCGCTCCTGTTGCGAATGCGATCGATTCAACGAGCTAAGACGGGATCTATGGAAACATTTCTATAGATGCATGAGTTCAGCAATGGACATGCGCTTGACTGGACCCAGCATTGGACTCTCGCTGATTTGCACAAGTGATTCTGCTGCAGTGCGTGCACGTTCATCAAGATACACGGCAGCAGCTGCGCGACTTGCAGAGGTTTGCGACCCTAAAGAAAGATCAGAGATGGGCGAGTCTGTCTTTTCGCGTGTCATTGGTGAGTATGACAATGCTGGCTGCGTGAATGCATCGAAGGCCAGGACTGAGCTGGTCGCGCTCAGACTACTGCACCGTGAATGCAGACTGCGCTCTTTACTCGCCTCTGCCTCTCCTACTGCTGCTGCTTGGTATTGTCTCAGTTGCATGTGTAAAGCGTCGATATAATTCGCCGTCTCTGTCAGCACGTCCAGCTTTTTGAGTGACTCTGCATTGTCTCCGTGACATGCAGGCACGAGCTGCTTCAGCCTCGCCATCGTATCATTAATCTTTTCCCTTCTGCGCTTTTCGATCTGTGAATGTGTTGTCTTGCGCGAGGGCCTTGCTATGCGTTTCCGTGAGGTAGCAGTATCTCTCTGTGCTTCTCTGTGTGCATCAGACGAGACATCAGATGCCTCTTCCTCTGCTGTGTGTAATGTCCTTTTACGCGACGCAACAGCAGCACTGCGCGGTTCTGCATGCCGCTTGGTACGCGCAGTATGGTCAAGAGAGACCTCCAATGGCGGGAGCGAGAGTTCTGGGAGGAAATCAGAGAGTTGTGCTTCGATGCGTGTTGAGCCGGGTGGTGTAGCTAGCTGGTGCTGCTGTTGCTGTGTTTGCTTGCCCATGATGTGGAAGTGGATATGGATGAGAAGGAGGAAGTATCTACGATGCACACGAGTACCTTGGTCTATCTAACCTGCTAATAAATCACTCTTCTACCCTGCTGGTTGTGGTGTTGCTGTTTCTCTTGCAATTGTACCTTGGCGTCCCCCCATGATATCTCTCTTGTCCAATCAGTGACGCAAATTGCCAACATGCGCTCAGCAGCACAACGGAATCTCGCTCCAGTCTGCTTGCCTCGTGCTTCATGGCCTGATCACCGCTGGTCATGGTGCACAGGCATGCATACTCAAGCAGGTGAGCTATCAAGCGAGGCCGCTTTTCTCCCACGATGTAGCCAGCAGCCATGTCCCGTTCACGAAAAGCATACCCAGGTAATAGGTATCCCCGATCAATTCTCCGTTGTTTGCTAGAGGGCCAACTGGTAGCAAGAGCCACACGACCAATATGCTTCACATTCTTTCACATCATATCCACTGATGATACTTCATACTATACAGCTCATACGATGATTTCTTGTTCCGACCATCACCCGCGTCGCATCTACTCTCTCTAGCATAGCTGGCTACGCATCGCACCATCATCCCATGCCATTGCGTGCTTCACTCGAGCAATAATTTTTTATTTTTCTGTTCTTCTCACGCTTTCTCATCTACATCTTCAGCTGCAACCAAAAAACAAGTCTTCGTAGCATCAAAACCACCTCTCGTCTACACAAGATGTCCCTTCCTCCTCATGGCGGTGTCCTCAAAGACCTTCTTGTGCGCGATAAGCCACGTCACGACCAACTTCTCGCCGAGTCAGAGGCCCTGCCCGACATTTACCTCACACAGCGTCATCTCTGCGACCTCGAGCTCATTCTCAACGGTGGTTTCTCCCCGCTCGAAGGATTCATGAGCCAAAAGGATTACGAGAGCGTTGTGAATGATTTGAGGCTTGCAGATGGTACAGTCTGGTCAATGCCCATCACGCTCGATGTCGACCATGCTACCATTGAAGCAAAAGGTATTCAGACTGGTGCGCGCATCACCTTGCGTGATTGGCGTGACGAGAGCCCTATTGCCATCTTGACTGTGTCAGATGTCTGGCAGCCCAACAAGAAGGAAGAGGCCGAAAAGGTGTTTGGCGCAGACGATGTGCTTCACCCAGCCGTCAAGTACCTGCACGGCTGTCACGACTACTATGTTGGAGGTACAGTCGAGGCCGTCAACAAGCCGCAGCACTACGATTATGTCGGTCTGCGCTACACACCCACAGAGCTGCGTGCGCAATTCGAGAAGCTCGCCTGGTCGCGTGTCGTTGCCTTCCAGACACGCAATCCACTCCACCGTGCGCACAAGGAACTCACTGTTCGTGCTACTCGGCAGACAAAGGCCAATTTGCTGTTGCACCCAGTTGTGGGCATTACAAAGGAAATGGACGTCGACCACTTTACCCGTGTCAAGGCATATGAAGCCGTCATGCAGACGTACCCGAAAGGTATGGCCATGCTTGCTTTGCTCCCGCTTGCTATGCGTATGGGTGGACCCCGTGAAGCATTGTGGCATGCCATTATTCGCAAGAACTTTGGTGCGTGCGCCTTTTGCATTGGTCGCGACCATGCCGGCCCTGGCAAGAACAAGGATGGCAAGGACTTTTACGGCCCGTACGATGCGCAGACGCTTGTGGCCAAGTACGAGTCGGAGGTAGGTATTGAGGTTGTGCCATTCGCTCAGATGAGTTATTTGCCTGGTACGGATGAGTACATGCCAAAGGACCAAGTCAAGGAAGGCACACCGACGCTCGACTTGTCTGGAACAGAAGTCCGCAACCGTTTGCGAACAGGTGCTCCGATCCCGGAATGGTTCTCTTACCCGGCTGTCGTCAAGGTTCTGCGTGAGTCTTACCCACCTCGCCACTTGCAGGGTTTCACCGTGTTCTTGACCGGTCACTACAACTCTGGCAAGGACGCGATTGCGCGCGCTCTGCAAGTCACTCTCAACCAACAAGGCGGCCGTTCTGTGTCGCTTTTGCTCGGCGAGACTGTGCGTTCAGAATTGTCATCGGAACTCGGCTTTAGCAAGGAAGACCGTGACAAGAACGTGGCTCGCATCGCCTTTGTCAGTGCTGAATTGACACGCGCTGGAGCAGCTGTCATTGCAGCGCCAATTGCACCGTACGATGCATCGCGCAAGCAGGCAAAGCAGACGATTGAACAAGTTGGTTCATGCTTCCTTGTACATGTGGCAACTCCGCTCGAGTACTGTGAAAAGACAGATCGCAAGGGCAACTTTAAGCGTGCACGCAGTGGTGAGATTAAGGGTTTCACGGGTGTGGATGCGCCGTATGAGGAGCCAGAGGGGGCGGCACTCAAGGTGGACACGTCCAAGGAGAGTGTGCAGAGCATTGTGCACAAGATTATTCTGACTCTTGATGCAGAGGGTCTCTTCAAGTCGGGATAGACATAGATCAGTATTGCATCGACATAGAGATTCACCTAGATCATTCATTAAACATTCAGAGCAAGAGCAAAACGAGTGTAGATGAGAGCAGAGAGTGCAAGAAGCAAGTAGAATGCATTGTATGTCGTGGAAGAAACGATCTCTCAAGTAGGACAAATCGTCTAAGCAGAAGCGGCGGCCACCTTGCGCACAGCAACACCTGTACGGAAGCCGTGTGTGAATCGTCGGTGGACTTTTGTAAGGTGTGACATGCGTCCTGTTCCGGTCGTCTTGCGTCTCTTTGCCTTTTCAGACCACTCGTACTTGCGTGTCTTTGCTGCTGGGTATCCGCATGATGCGCAGGTTGACTTTTGAAGGTGGTATGAGCGCTTTCCGCATCGACGGCAGAGGCCGTGACTCTTTCCGTCTAAATGGTTAGTCTTTGTCCTTTTTTCCTTCACTTGCGCCGCAGCCTAGAGCATTGTCGCGATGGATCACGTACGTCGTTTACCGAATGACTGCGTTCCCTTGGTCATGGCGAGATGCTGTTACTTGGTATACACTTCTCTGCTCTTGTCTCTGCTTCCCTGTTCTGATTGTCGCTCATATTCTGCCTAACCCTACAACGAAGCTGAATTACTTCTTGTTTATTCTTTGCAGCAGTCTCGCAGTCACAGACGCATCAATGACAGTCACATTCATGAGCTACGCATCTCGCTTTATCTGCTTCTCCTTCTGCTTCCGCATCCTGTCCTTCTTGGCTGCCCTTCGTTCCCGCCTCGCTTTTGCTTTGCTGCTCTCTTCTTCACCGTCATGTACTTCGAGTGTGTCTTCCTCTGCCGTGCTCGATGCTTGACTGTCAGCTGCATCGTCCTGTTGTACTTGAGCAAGCTGGCTATTGGCAAAGCGCGTGTGCTTGCCGACTGTGATGCTGGTATCATCTTGTCCAGCAGATGCTGCAGCTGTAGCTAGTGCCTCCTTCAGGCGGCCATTCTGACGAGCTACACGCAGTGCTCTATCCCTATCATGTGCTGCATTTCCACTCAATGCATGTCCAACCATTCTGCCTGCTGCTTCCTTGTCCACTGCAGACCGCGATCCTTGTCCCTTGCTCGCTGCTCCTTTAATCTTGCCGACATACTGCTTGATGCGCTCTAGCTCACGCATGATGACATGCGACTCGGTCTCGGTGCCTTGTACTTTGAGCAGGCAGAATAGCAGTGAGTCAATAGCATAGCTCAGGGTCACAAGCAGCTTGGCTCGGTCTAGTGGAGCAATGTCTCCCTCCTTCAAGTAGTGATCGAGCTTGGATGTCTTTGAGTCTAGTGCAGGATAGTCTCCGGTCAGCTTGAGTGGAAGCAGGCTGCCATCTACAGCATCAAGAGCATCGTCCAAGTCAAGCAGCTGTCCTCGTACGTTCTCTGTGTCTAGATCCATCTCCTCTTGCTTCTATCACAAGCAATAGTCTCCTTCTTCACTAGCTATAGCTCGTCTCTTGCACGGAAAATCCAGAATGGCAAAAACGTAAGCAAAAGGGCACACAGCAGACCAGCTCATCCCATTCTACTTCCATACAAGCAAGCAGAAAATGCCTAGACAGTCAAGAGGCAGAGCAGCACCCAGCAGGCATGCACCAGCACCTGCACCAGCTCAGTCGCGTCCCGCTTCCACTTCATCGCGCAATGTCCCCGCCACACAGCAGGTCCCTCCACCTGCCGTCGCAGCCCAGCAACAGGGCCCAGGCATGCTCGGTAATGGTATGTTTTCTTCTTCATGCTAAGTGTGTATGCTGACAACAGTCCTGAGCACGGCAGCCGGAGTCGGTATCGGCAGCACGATTGGTCACGGCCTTAGTAGCATGCTATTCGGTGGCTCTTCGCATGGCCAGCCTGCAGAGCAGCAGCAACAGGCGCCCCGGCAGCCCGCAGACTACCAGCAGCAGGCCGGTCTATCTGCCTATGACCAGTACAATGCACAGGATCAGCGAGGCATTTCGTGCGAGGGCGACGCAAAGCAATTCACGCAGTGTCTCGAGCAGACGCGCGGTGATATGAACGCTTGCTCTTACTACCTTGAGCAGCTCAAGCAGTGCCAGGCCATGGCTCGCAATGTCTAGATAGTCTCTATAGCCTTATCCTCTCCTCTTACGCTTTTGAAGTGGCTGGTGCGCTCTTGACTCAACCGACGACCACCACACAATTGCAAGCAACAGATAACTATATCCACGAGTATTGCCTTCTTTTCGAACGGGCCTTTCTTCTTTTCGAGCTTCCGATACTCTTCTGATACAGGCGATCAAGTGCGCACCATCTTGCTCAAATGAACTGCCTCTCTTCGAAACAGCAGCGGCGCTCAATCTACCGCAAGATTGTCATCCTCGGCGACGGCGCAGCAGGCAAGACATCTCTCCTGAACGTCTTCACGCGCGGATTCTTCCCAGCAGTGTATGAGCCGACTGTCTTTGAAAACTACATTCACGACATCTTTATTGACGGGCAACAAGTGGAACTCTCGCTATGGGATACCGCTGGACAAGAGGAGTTTGACAGGCTGCGCAGTTTAAGTTACTCCGATACGCATGTCATTATGGTCTGCTTTGCGGTTGATTCGCCAGACTCGCTCGAAAACGTACAGAGCAAGTGGGTTGGCGAGATTGCGGAACACTGCGAAGGCGTCAAGCTTGTCCTTGTGGCGCTCAAGTGTGATTTGCGCGAAACAGAGCAGCGAGTCATCACTTACGAAGAAGGCCTAGCTGTGGCCAAGCGCATCAAAGCAGTGCGATACCTAGAAACATCGGCTCGGCACAATCGCGGCGTCAACGAGGCTTTCACAGAAGCGGCGCGGACAGCGTTGCAGGCAAAACCGGTTGGCGGCGTCTCTGAGCAAGAGGAAAAGTCGGCAAAGTCAAAGAAGGAGCGGAGGTGCATTGTGATGTAAAGAGCAAACCATTTTGATGATCTAGCCATGTATCTGTATTTGTATTCATTCTATCTACTCGGAATCATCATAACGCCTGCGCCAAATTAATGTACAATCACCGCTGATAAATACGCAGACTGCGAATCGCCCAATAAGCATCTCTGAAAGCCTCGGGATTGTTGCTCACGAACGCATTACAGCTAATGCCTGGACATGTTGAGGCGCCGTACGTATTGCCTGCCCAGTCGCCACAAAGCGAAGTATTGATGATGAGCACATGATCGCGGAAGATCTTGTTGATGGGACATTGCAAGTCTTGAAAGAGTGCGTCTGGCTGCACTGTCCAAGCCTTCGGATTTGGACTTTGGCTTTGCAGATCTGCCGGCAAAGCTGAACGATCGAAGAATTGCCAAATCTTGATGGTTGTGCTGGTCCATTCCATCACGACGATAGCACCGCCTCGCTCGTTCAGCGCATGCCCAAAGGACCTTGGCGTTTTGACACCACACCCTTGATTCGGCCATTGATCTGGAGCTTTTACATCGCAATTCATGGTTTCAGCCGAGCCGAGCATTTGTCGTTCTTTGGGCTGCCTGCAGCCTTTACCAGTGTGCAGCGTCATTGCATTATCGACTTCGAGGTTCACACCCTCGATGATATCAATCTCGCCCTTGTTTGGCCATCCTTGAGCAGACGTGGACCAAAAAGCAGGCCAAGTGCCGCAGCCAACCGGCATGTGCAGCAGGTCCAGCACAAATAAACCACGTGTGAAGCGCTTTTTGGTGCTGATGCGAATAGAAGCTCTTCCTCGAGGCGCGATAGAATGACTTTCTGTGTGGATGTAGGCGATGCCGTCATCTCCTACATATGTCAGGTTCATCTGTTGCGCAGAGTGGCGAGACTGGTAAGAAACATGGCCGTGCGTGGGGTCAGGCGCATCTTCATAATTGAAAGCATCAAAGAATGTAGACCCGACATGATCTTCCTTGAGCGTATATGAAGCCTGGTCATCTGATGGACTAGATGGCGAGAGCTGTGCTGGTGCTCTGATGGTCCATTCAAAGACTTGAAAAGTGAGAAGCAGACACAAGGCGGCAAGCGGTATGAGAAAGCGAATGGGCAGCCCAGACGAGACCATGATGAGAGCGATTGTCTTATAGCATATTAATATGTACAAGCCTGAGCAAAAGTGACAATCAAGTATGCAACCAGGTTGTATCGTCTTTGTAGCTGGTCGTCGCATATTTCTGGTGAGCTCCTCTCGACACCCATAAGCAGCGCGCAATGGACGCGCTCGGGCATGCCTTACACGAAGGCGTGCACGCGACGCAGAGCCTGCCATTGGCACAACATGCAGGCAGCTTGGATGTCCTGGCCGATGAAGGCAATAGCAGTGCGCATCCGGAGAAGCGACGAAAAATGGTGGACGACGGGCGCCACTTGTTTGCTTGTGAGCTATGCGGAGAGCGATTCACGCGCTTCGAGAACCTGAAACGACATAAGCGTAACCATGAAGCTACTTCTGTCGAAGTCTGTCCATGCTGTCAGGTCAAGTGCAAGCGCCCTGACTTGCTCAAGCGCCATGTCAAGAAATTCCACCCAGAGGAGGTGCCTAGGCTCTATCCTAAAGCGGCTGCTGGCATGACAAGCGTACCCCCGGAGCAATTTGCAACAACAGACGCGGCACAGACATTGACCTCGCTGGCTATGCCATCTCAGATTGATCCGGCCATCCAAATGCAACAGGAGCATGGATTGCTCATGAACGGCTTGCATGGCTTCATCCCTAGTCTCATGCAGTCGACAAACGGCGATCTCGTCGACCGACTACCGGATATGCCGTTCACGGAAGCTGAGCTACAAGCATTTACGGCACTATACTTCAAGCACTTTCACAGTTCATTTCCAATACTGCATGAAGCAAGCTTCGGCAAGTCTTTCGAGGAAATGCCATGGCTGCAACTCCCTGTTGCATGTATTGGTGCGCTGTATACGCAAGACTTGTCGCATCAAAAACGCTCTTTGAGTGTCTGGATGGACCTGATTGGCATCATCAAAACATACGAACTAGATGAGTCTCGCGGCGACACGACCCCTTTAGCTCTTGCTTCCTTACTGTTGTGCTACTATGGAATCTTCCTTGGCAATACGCAGACTCACACGGCGGCTCTTGAGTTGCACGCAGCACGTGTCTTTCAGCAGCGTCGCTTGGGTCTATCAGAGGACTTGCAAGCACAGTCAGACAGCGGCGCAGATTTGCCATCTCTATGGCAAGCGTTCATCTCTCGCGAAGGCAAGAGACGATGCATCTACGGTATGCTGCTGCTTGATTTGCAAACTAGCCTTGTCTTTGGCACGCCGATGGTCATGAGATCAAGCGAGATACGGTTGGGGATACCATGTACTGAGTCTGCGTGGAATGCACCGACAGCAGAAGCGTGGGCGACTTCAGCTGACATGGCCATAATAGGAAGGTCTCTGAAAGACATCATCAACGCCGTTTTACAAGACAGGTATCTCCCTTCGGCCATGCATGGCTTTCGCGGCCTCGTTATCATGAATGCGCTCCTGAAACAAATCCACGACGGTGCGGCGTCGGATTTGACGATGGGTTATGCTACCATCCCATCCCACGATAATCGTGGTATGCGCGCTGAGTACGAAGAAGACTGCAAACGCTTCGAAGATGGCATCAAGGCCGCCATGCAGAAAATGCGCCCGGAACCAAGATCGGCTTTTCATCTGTCGATTGCGGCTGTCTGCAACCTTGCACTCATTCATGCGCGATCCCGGCCATTGCTGTTCATGAGCCGCGGTTTGCATGGCCGCACAGATTTGCTTCGTATGCTGACTGAGCCGAATGAGACGTTGACAGATTGTGTCATCGAAATGTCCCTGATGGACGTCGTCAAGGGCATGTTCGGAGCATGGGATAGCCCACTGACTTCATTATCCGCAACCCGCCGCGATACCTTGGCAACGATTGCATTGAGAATTGTGGAAGTTTCAACTTCATTGAAATGGGCTGTCGACCATTTGTCGAATTGGAATCAGTCTGCGTCAGGGCAAGACAGAGTGGAAGATCCCGTGACACTAGTGATGCTCTTGCGTTGCTGTCTTGCTGCTGGTCAACTTTTGCAGATCCTAGAGTGTTTGCAAGCGCCTGATGCAGGACAAGGTCGAGGCAAGAAGCAGAAGCAAAAGGCTCAAGCAGAAATTCGAGCTGAGATTGAGGCAGCTGTGAACAAGATATTCGGCGACAGACTCGATGGCGAAGTAAACAAATCGCGAGCCTTCTTGCTGTGGTGCATCGACAAAACACGCGATATGCGTGCATGGCGTCTTGGCGAGCACGTCGTTCGTGCTGTTCAGGCCACAGGGGTATTCGAAACGACTTAATGCTACGCAATGCTATGCTGTGGTTATCTAGAACTGAGATGCTATATACTTCTTGTTGAGTGCTTCGTGCTGTTGCCAAAGCTCTTGATAAGATGCTTGAGTCTTCTTGAGGGCTTCTTGTAGCGCAAATACTTCTTCGGCATTATCTGCGCCGGGCAGAGGTGTATTGAGCTGCTGAAGTCCAACAAGGACTGCTTCAGAGTCTGACATGGGCTTGAAGGAAGGTTGCGATTGTGCAGAAAGCTTAAGGAAGACTTCATGCTCATCGAGATCCCGTTCAGCTTGGACACGCTTCAATGGGGGCAATGTCGTTGCCAAAAGTGTAGACTTCTGGGCAGGCAAAGGTGTTGCTGGCCGAACGTCAATGTGAATGAAGGCAATAGCCGAACTATGTGCTTTGAGACGTCGAACAAGCTGCCTTCGCGCGGTGTCCCATACATAGACATTGCCAGCTGCGTCGCCAGACACAATCAGGCTGCCATCAAAGCTAAGTGCCAGTGCAGAGAGTGCGACTTCGTGACCATTGAACAGAGAGGACGGCTGTGAGCCAGCTGTGACAATACTCGAAAGACCACCGATAGCGCGAAGAGAGCCATCTGTCTCGGCGACGAGTTTGACGCATTGCACATCGCCCGACTCAAGGCCAACGTAGAGCTGATGTTCGAGTTTGTCGACTGCTAGGCAATGAACCGGGCTCGCTAGAAGCAATGTCGTGAGTAGTTCATTTGTTGCCAGATCCCATATCCGCACTGTGCTGTCCAAGGAAGCCGTATAGAGTCTTGCTGTGGTTGAGCCACCTATACCGAGGTACATGTCTGTTATACTCAGTGTATGCAGTTTCAATACGCCTTTTGGGCGCGCCAGCTCTTGCTGCTCATGCAGATCGAGCACTTGAGTCAAACTCCATATTTGCACTGTCGCATCTGCTGAAGCGCTTAGAAAGAGCTTGGAATCACTTGAGAACAAGAGCTTCGTGATGCCCTGATAGTGGGCTTCCTTGACCCATAGTAAGAGGCCCGAGGCGATCTCCCAAAGGTAAAGCTTGCCATTGGCAGTGCCGCCTAGCAACCAAGTTCCACAAGGACTTGCCAATAAGACATCCAATTTTTCCGGGACAATAAGCTTCTGATCAATACTTTCCTTGATGAGCGGCCTGTATACATTGATGAGACTTTTGTCGTTTTGCGCTGTGAGGAACAAGGCGCCATTGCTGAGGGACGTTGCGCCGTGTGCAGCAGTCGCCGTTTCCTTGAGCGTTGCAAGGTGTGTTCCAGAATGCAAGTCGGCAATGCTCACAAAGGACGCACCCGAGCCTTCCGTGCAACCTGTCGAGACTGTCTCCATCCACAGAGTCTTCCTTTCTCTTTCACTCTGCCAGTCTATAGCAAGCTTAAGCTTCTTGGTCGAGGATTTCAAATTTGCCGACGACGATCAACAAATAGAAAGCTTAAGAAGCTTAAGAGGTTGAAGCGTGTTGAAAAATAGGGAGTACTGTGAGGAGGTATCAGGAGCGACGAGCAGTCACGGTCTACTATATAGGGGGAAGTGCAGACGTGGCATGTTCGGGGAGAACCATACTTACCAGTTTTTAACAAAGCGGAAGCAAGAATAAGGAAAGTATGGCAGTATGGCAACCATCAGCAAAGACGCACGCACCAGAAGGATCAGCACAGAGAACGGGCGCACACACCTTCGAGGCTCTGACTGCCTTTTTGGAGCAGCATGGCAAGTCGCAGCCTCGAACAATGCTTGAAATTGCGTCTGGCTTCGGTGATCATGCAGCGCGCTTTGTCGGCCACTGGCAAGAATGCTCGGTACAGACGACAGAGGCTCAGCAAGAATGCCTCGAGGCGTTGGAAAAGTTGTCGAAGAAGTCTAATGGTTTACTGCCGCCTGTCAAACTCAACGTGCTCGACGAGGATGACTGGCGCAAGATTGAGCTGCAGAAGGTCCGCTATAACGGTATCTACTGTTCGAATCTCATACACATCTCGCCCTGGGAAACGACCGATGCCCTTTTCAGGCATGCCGCCACTCTAGTGGAAGATGATGGTTGGGTCTTTCTTTACGGCGCCTACTTGCGCGACAGGCAGTTCACTTCTGAAGCTGACAAGCGTTTTGATGCGAGTCTGAAGGCACGCGACGCGTCTTTTGGTCTACGAGATCCGCTAGACGTTGATGCAGTCGCCCGACAATATGGCTTCAGACGTGTCTTTACTATGGGCTTACCAAGTAACAATATGGCATTCGCCTGGATGCGGTAGTTCATGGCCGCCTTCCATTGTGAGGCGTTGTCGTTCCTGCGACAGTCTTACAAAAACAACTTGTGACTGCCAATTGTCTACTTGTGTCCCGCTTCACATCGCCGTTCAGTTTGATACAAGTCATCATCGATTGGGCGTCGCGTCGCATGGCTGCTCGAACTGCCGGCCAGCTTGGCAAGGTACTCATCTGCGGAGACATCAAATTCGCGGCAAAGGAGCTCAAGAACCTG
Organism: Protomyces gravidus; assembly: GCA_003717255.1. Classification (NCBI taxonomy): domain Eukaryota; kingdom Fungi; phylum Ascomycota; class Taphrinomycetes; order Taphrinales; family Protomycetaceae; genus Protomyces; species Protomyces gravidus. The sequence continues at coordinate 247,542 of QXDP01000295.1, forward strand.
CAGGCGAAAGCAAATGTCACGCTACATACAATGACGACGCGTGCAGCATTTCTCGAGGCATGTGCCAATACTCAGCCTACAGCCATCTACAGGCCGCTCGACACGTCGCAGACTATTGGCAAGTTCGATTCAGATTTGCTCAAAGGGCTGCCACCGAGCGTGAAATTTGTGGCTCACAACGGCGCCGGATATGATCAGATTGATGTACAGGCAGCCTCTGACCGTGGCATCCGAGTCAGCAACACGCCTGCAGTTGTGAATCGTGCAACGGCTGACGCGGCCATGTTTTTAATGCTCGGCGCGTTGCGCCAATTTGCGGCGCCGCTTATCTCATGCCATGCTGGCAATTGGCGTACAGGACTTGCGATGGGCCGAAGTATGGGTCGTGACCCATATGGCAAAGTTGTTGGAATCATTGGGATGGGTGGTATCGGGGCGCAGCTGGCGCATCGATGCCGAGCTTTCGGTATGGAAGTGCAGTATCACAATCGCAAGCAATTATCATCAGACAGGGAAGGTGGTGCGCGCTATGTTGCGACGCTTTCTGAATTGCTCAGCACATCAGATGTCGTGTCTCTAAACCTACCACTCAATGCAAAGACTCGCCATTTCATTTCGCACAAGGAAATTGCGCAGATGAAGGATGGTGCCATCCTCGTCAATACCGCAAGGGGACCCGTCGTTGACGAAGCCGCGCTGGTCGCGGGACTCGACTCTGGCAAGCTGGCTGGAGCGGGTCTCGATGTTTTCGAAGAAGAGCCTAAAATACATCCTGGGCTGCTCAAATCATCACGGGTGTGCTTGTTGCCGCACATTGGAACAGTCTCACAAGAGACACAAGAGGCGCTAGAAGTGCTTGTGTTGGCTAACATAGAGTCTGCGTTAGAAAGGGGCAAATTGATAACGCCTGTGCCTGAGCATGTCTAGACAGCTTCATTACCAATTCTCTCTTCAACCAGATCCTGCCATTCTTCTTGGCCTAGACTGTGCTCTACAAGATCCTCTTCCTTCATTTGCGTGTATTCCACTGTGCCACCTTCTTGAATGGCTTCGATGAACTCCAAACAGGCCGGGAGACAATGCAAGGGCAACTCGTACCCGATGCTGCTACCGCCACTCACATTCATGCAACCAAAGCGACGGTCGTCTACCACAGTCCGAAGTGGTTCAGCTGATGGATTGAAATTGATACAATTGGCAGACAAAAAGTCGAGGAAGTCAGAATCGCTGAATTCATCAACGGAGTGATTGGTGGCAAGACACGCCACAGCAGTCAAACGAGCTTGCCAGTTCGACCAGTCTTTGTGGAAGTGAGAGAGGGCGGCCCATGCAGAATATCCAACAGCAACGACATTGATTTGCTCGGCTGCAGTTGCTTTGGCAAACTTGTCCAGCACATACTCGACATGGGCCTGTTGTGTCTCGCTTCCTGGGATTTTGGCCGATGATGTTATCTTGTCAGTGATGATTATATGCTGCCGATTCGTCTGGTGTGAGCTTCATTCGGATTAGAGGATCAGAGGCGCTTACGACAGCTCGCTCAAGGGCTTTGCTCCATACACAAATGGTTGGCGAAGCAATGATGATGCCACGCGAGGGTTTTGTAAAGAGCTTGACAAGGGCCTCGAAAGATCCTGCCTCAATTGTGTGATCTGTAGTGAGCCTGCCAAACCAGCTGCCCATCTCGTCTCCTATTGTTAACATTGATTGTGCAGCAAAATGCTATACCATCAGGCAAGACTACAGTGAGCTCCTTCTTCTTTTCATAGCCTTCCGAGACGTAAAGTTCAGTATGTCTCTCAGTTTCAGCAGCACCAAGTGGCACCCTGAGGCGAGTTAAGTCGTTCTGTGCAAGGCGCTCGGAAGTCATTTCGCGTAGGATACGGCACATTGCTAACCAAAGCTGATCATTGTACTCCTCGTCACCGGCCTTCATTTTGTATCGATATTCCTCTTTTGGCTGATCAAGGAGTGTGATTTTATCTTTCTCAGCATTGTAGCGGAGACCAATATCTTCAAGGGTGTATGCTTTGCTTGGATCGAAGTGCCATTGCTTTTGTTCAGGCTTTGCAGCAGCTTTGCGTCTCAGCATTCAGCGATAGGGTCAGAGCCTACAGTAGGAAACCGTCTAGTCTGAGCTGGTAAGGAAGATCTGAAGAAGCTTATAGTTATGAAGTGAGTGTCCTTCGGCTGATTGTCGTTGCATCGTTGACCCCTGCAATCTCACTGCAGAATGTCAATAGCGCGCACATCCGCCAGGTGGGCATGATGGCTGCAGTAGACGGAGTGCGACATAGCCCATTGTTCCGACCTCTCTTGCTATCATCTACCTAGGTAGCTCCTAGTACGTCATCGCCTGGTTCTGAGAACATTCTATGACTGTCTATTCTGCCATTTGTCAGCTGCGTTGCTTTGTCAGCTCTGACTCATGGCACGTGACTTGTGATTCTCGCCGTCGGGAGCGGAAAAAGGAAGAAAAAAGGCTGTTAAGGAAGTTGAATATACTCAGGTAAGAAAGGGTCTAGGGGCCATACTGTTTGAGATGTAGAAAGAACAGACCGTGGCGAACATAGTAAGCCCCTTTCTTCTGCAGTTGATACATATGCCCATGAGCTGTCAAAGTGGTGCGACCGATTGCGTGCTTGATGTCGCCATTTTGTGCAATTTGCTGTATAAAATGCAAGACTCCGGCGCAGGAAGGAAGAAGCAGACAGTGAACAGGGACAATAGACATAGACCAGGCATGCCGTCAGTCGAGATGATCAGGCAGAAGCAGCAGCAAGATGCCAGCAACCATACGAGCGATGCAGAAGACTCAGATTACGGGTCAGCCAGCAGTCAAGTGCTGCCAGACATCACTTTCACACCCTCACATCTGCAATTCCTCAACCAGCAGCTGAGCAAGTTGTCCGCGCAAGAGATCCTCAAATGGGCCATTACAACATTGCCTGGCTTGTGGCAAACAACGGCCATGGGATTGACTGGCATGGTCGCCCTTGATATTATTTCGAAAATGTCCAGCGATGGCAGCCATCCAGTGCCGCTCATGTTCATCGACACACTTTACCACTTCACAGAGACACTCGACTTGGCGGAGCGGATAAGACAAAAGTACCGCAATGCACAATTCGAAGTGTACACGCCAAAGGGCGCGTCAACTGTTGCGGAATTCGAGGCGACGCACGGTCCAAAGCTCTGGGAAACAAACGAGAAGCTGTACGATTACCTCGTCAAGGTTGAACCGGCGAGACGCGCATACCAGGAACTCGGCGTGAAGGCTGTTTTGACTGGTCGTCGTCGTTCACAGGGCGGTGCACGCAACACCACGCCATTCATCGAAGTGGATGAGACTGGCCTCATCAAAATCAATCCGCTTGCAAATTGGTCGTTCGTTGACGTACAATCATACATCAAGGAGCACAATGTGCCATATAATGTGCTTCTCGACCGTGGTTACCGCTCTGTTGGTGATTGGCACTCGACTGTGCCTGTTGCGGAAGGAGAGGATGAGCGCGCAGGCCGTTGGAAGGGCCGCGACAAGACTGAATGCGGCTTGCATGAGAATTCCAAGTTCTTCCAGCACCTTGCCAAAATGCAAAAGGCCAAGGAAGCAAAAGCCAAGCTGTCAGGGGTGCTTAGTGCGCCCATTGAAGCATAGACGCCTGCATCATATATTCACGACTGCATTTACTCAGCGATTTTCATGACAGCAAAGCACGTAGCGCCTCCGTTTACAGCTTCATAGCAACACTCTTTTGAAAGTGCATTTCATGTTCTCCAATGCTTGTTCATCGTTGATGGTTGATGCGTTGTCGGAGGGTGAACCGTGAGAAAAATGCGTCAAAAAAGTCGAGCGACATCGAGCACAGCTGAGCAAGTAGAAGGCGGCAGCTATAGAAGCAAATATACATGGAAGAAGGCAAGGCCTTGATCGGCACGCTCATTCTCGATGCAGGTCCTATCATCAGCAATACAACGCTACCAAAGGCGACACATTATATCACAACACCGCATGTATTCCGCGAGCTCAAAGATGAAGCCGCGCGTCTACGTCTCTTGAGCCTTACAGAGGGTCGGCTCGAACAAAGACAGCCCACAGCCTTGTCGCTTGCTTTTGTGCGTCAATTTGCGCAAAAGACGGGCGACTCTGAGGTTTTGTCTGGACCTGATTTGGGCATTCTAGCATTGACTTATGAGCTTGAGTGCGAGCTGAATGGCGGCGACTGGCGGTTAAGGAGAGAGCCAGGACAGGCGCGTATCAACGGGAAGCCTCCAGCTAAAGAGGAAGCGGAAGAGAGCGCTGGCAGCATAAAGGCGAGCAGAGATGACGATTGCGCAACGGAAAGGACTACCGGAAGCGCGACGACAGAAGAGACAGAAACCGTAACGCAGAGATTGGAGAACGTCAATATCACAGAAGAAGAGGCGATACAAGCGGACGATGCAGCAACGCATAACACACCTGCTCCCTTCGAAGCAAGATCATCAGACGAGTCAGCTTCAGATGACGACGGCTGGATTACGCCAAGCAACATCAAAAAGCATCAAGCACAAGATGCATCAGCAGATACAACACAAGAGACACGGCATATGAAAGTCGCTTGTGCCTCACACGATTACGCCTTGCAGAACGTGCTGCTGCAGATCGGCCTCAATCTCGTTTCTGGCACTGGCAGTCGCATTCGTCAAGTCAAGACATATGTACTGCGTTGTCATGCATGCTTCCACATTACGCGTAAGATGGCATTGCGCTTCTGTCCATCCTGTGGTGGGGCGACGCTCATGCGCACAAGCACTTCTGTGGATGCGAGCGGCAAGCGGCAAGTACACCTGAAGCGCAATATGCAATGGAACAATCGCGGAACAGTCTATGCGATACCTGCACAACAACACGGCACGGCGAACATGAAAGGGCGCGAGAACCTCATTCTTCGAGCGGATCAGCGTGAAGTGGAAAAGATTGAAAAGGCCAACAGATACCGCAAGACAGTTGATTTGCTTGACGATGACTATCTCCCGGGAATTGTGTCTGGAAGAAGGGAGACTGGCATGCATGGGATGAAGGTGGGCCATGGCAAGCGTAATATCAATTCGAATAGAAAGAGGTAGCCTGTGACTGTTTATGGCGATGAATCAACAAAATGAATATTTCGCACACCCATTCTGTCTATCGCACACATTCCCTCACTTGCCAATTCTTCGCCGTAGAGAATCAGAACAAGCAGGAACAGCAGCGACCAGGAGGGATTACTTTCTAGCCCGACACAACTGCCCATCCAGATACAATGCGTACGTCGCGGCCTCATTGCAATGCTCAAAAGAATGTACTGACATAGCACAGCTCACTCATTCGGTATCCGCGCCAGAACCAGGCATGCATTCGCCCGCAACTTCCGGGAGAAGGGTATGATCCGGCTCTCGACATACCTCAAGGTCTACCACGTCGGTGACATCGTCGACGTCGCCGTCAACGGTGCCGTACAAAAGGGTATGCCACACAAATACTACCACGGAAAGACCGGTATCGTCTACAATGTCACAAAGTCCTCTGTCGGTGTCATCTTCTACAAGGTCGTTGGAAACCGCTACCTCGAGAAGCGCGTCAACGTCCGCGTCGAGCACGTCAAGCACTCAAAGTGCCGTGATGACTTCCTCCGTCGTGTGAAGGAGAATGCGCAAAAGAGAAAGGAGGCCAAGGCGAATGGCGAGACTGTCCAGCTCAAGCGTCTGCCGCTTGCGCCCCGTGAAGCACGCACGATCCAAACGGCAGAGAATCCAGTGGAGACTCTTCACGCCGTTGCTTATGAGACATACATTTAGTCGAGCCAAATTCTTTTTGCATCCCTACAAGCATCATCTTCCCCGCTCATGCTTCATGAACTTGCTATCGCTGCTATATGCCAAACGTATATACTCACAAATGCCCGTGCCGACTTCGACGCTCGTTCCTTGTCGGCGTTTTGAGAATAGGCGGCTGCTTTGCTAGTGCCTCTCCATCTTCCATGAACTCATGCACATAAACCGCCCCGCCCTGGGGTTGCCAGCTCGTCGTAGCAATGACAGGTAGCGATGGGTGCCAGGTAGCATCGCGGATACAGCAGCTGTCTTCACTATCACGGCCACGGTAGCGACCTGTCCTTGAGATGGTTGGTTCCTCGCCTTCATCATCGTTGCGCTGCCGTCTTCGTCCTTGTGCTTTCGACAAGTCTAGTATCTTGGCAAGTGTGCCATCCAAGTTCCAAATGAACAGGCGACCACAATGTGAACCAGAATAGACGTACTGTTGGCCTGTTGTAGCAGGCGCCGAGAAGCCGCATCGAATCAGGGTCGACACGATCGCATGACCAGCATAGCTCATCACACTGACATCGTCTGGATGCTTTTCATATAAGGAGCCTCGATAGTATGCTTCACGATAGTCGTAATGTGCATCCGTATAGTCAACCCGTGACGTTGAATCCCACTGCTCTTCACTGATAAGCTTGCGAATATCCCAAAGCTTTGTCGTTTGGTCTTTACCGTTCGACAGCACGTATCGACCGTCCTTTTTCGGAGAGATGAAGGTAATGCCTTCGAGATGTCCCGCCAAGACACCACTTGCGCGGCCATTGACCATGCTTCGGCGATCCCAAACACGAATGACGCTGTCATCACTGCCACTGAAAAGAACATTAGTGGATTCGTCTGCCCAGCAGACTGCATTCACATCGTCCCGGTGGCCTGTGAGTCCAAGGACTGTCTTGTGCGCTTCGAGGTCATACACGTACATGGACCCGCCTGTCGCTCCGACCACAATTTCGTGACCATCCCCGGAGAAGCGCAATGACCAGATGCCAAAGCCTCCGTAGCCGCCACCTAAGCGCGCTCCAAAGTCGAGCGCTTGATGACTGGATGCATCTTCGGGCGACGTGGATGCGAGATGTACAACAGACGTAATACTCGAGTACGCAATCTTGCTATTGTCAGGCGACAAGGTTGCATCTGTAATGGTCCATCGTCCTGAAGCGCCATCGATCGTTTTGTAATGCTGCCAGGCCGTTGGATCTGAAGTATTGTACAAACGCACCCTAAAGTCTTGCGACGCAGCGTAGAAGAAGCTGCCATCTTCGCTGAACTGTCCACAATAGATGCGACTAGGCAAGCGCACAGCCGGCCGACCGTGTGTATTGGGCAAAAAGTGCCGACCAAAGTCGTGGCGAGGACGATTAACCATGCCGAGCTCACGCGCGATGAGCTGGGTGCGTACTGATGTTGGATATCGGCGCGTTGATTGTAGACCATGCAAAGGCGGCGGCAAACCAAACTCGCCGCTGTTGAGTAAAGCCTTGCCTGCTTCCTCCGGCTCAATCGCAAGCAGAGGAAAGTAGCGCTTCTTTGGTGGAGCGCGCTGCTGACGACCTCCCAAGGGACCGCTACCAGACGACTCTTCTTGACTGCGAATGAGCTCACGCAGGTTGTCTAGACGGAAATTGGGAGGCAGACGAAACATGCCACCCCAGGGAGACATGAAGACGAGCCCGCTCGGATCTTCAGGATCGGCCGTGACCATATCTAATTGGTCTTCCTCTTCATCGATGTCTTCTTCTTCCTCTTCCTCCTCATCGTCTTCGTCCTCCATCTCATCCGGATCGATCTCGTACTCGTCTTCGATTTCATCTTCTAGGGATACAAAGTCGTCGTCGTCGTCATCATCTACTTCTGCAAAGTAGCCTGTACGCTGAAGAAAGTCCACCATGCTTTCGTCGCCTTGTAGTTCATGGTCTAGTACTTCCATTTCTGCATCATTCGCCTCGATGGCGCTGTGACCTGTACTGGCCACTGTTGCAGGCCCTTCCTGGTCCGCATCAGACTCCATATCATCGTCAAACACGATGCGCAGCGCTTCTGACATGGGCCCTGCGCTGCGAAGCCTTAGAAGACGGCGCGCACGTTTTCTTCGTCTCGTCGCAATTGAGTGTGCTTGTCATCGGGCCTAAATCATCGCTACGGGGTACACGCTTATGTCAGCAACGATATGGAGGAGATGCATCGATCATGCTGCTACCATCGTCAGCTATACAGTACCTATGCATCTATTTCTTGCATCGCTCGCTTTGTAATGATGCGCCATGACTAAGGAAGAAAGAAGTGCTGCCATGTCGGTCCCATCGGCGTGTATCTTACTGACCGTGTATGCTTATTTGACGGCCCGACAAAGTCAGCCATGCTGCTCTGCCCTATATCCCCTTCTCATTTGCCCTGCCGCTATCTACCTAGGTACATGCCAAAATGCCGGCCCGCTCTTTACAACGGTTGAGAGGCATCGAAGAGGGTTTCTCTCTCCCATTCGCTGCGTCATTTAAGTCAGATCACTTGACACTGCAGCCCCGGTAGTAAGGGGAAGCCTGACTTGCCGACGAGCCCGTCTGCTTAGAAAACACATCAGTAATGCAAAAGGTCGCGTGCCCTGGCTTATACAAAAGCAGGCAAGATGCCTCCTTCCGCTTCAAAGGCAGCTTCCGATCCACATCCTTACTTGAACAGGCCGCCTCTACCGAGCGATGCCGACTGCACAGCGACGTCCATTTGTATCGCGCAAGCCAACAAAAGACCCACAGGACTACTCCGATGAGCGTGTACAAGTACCGGGCGAGCGACAAACACTAGCGGGCAAGGATAAAGAGGCCGCGACACTCGTGTCGTCGAAAGATGGCATCAGCATTCAATCGGCAGCGAAAAAGAGCAAAGAGCGCAAGCAATTCCGCGATGTCAAATTCACGGCCCAGACGACAGCCTTTGATACATACAATCCACGTTCAGGCGGCTCGTTCCATGGCTTCTTTGCCTTATTCTGGCTCGCATTTGCCTTTCTTGTGATCAAGACATATTTGCAGAATTGGCGAGCGACAGGCCAATTGACCCCAGGAAAGCTGCTGAGCCTTTATAAGCGCAATGTTGGAGACCTTGCCATGACCGACGCAGTCATGGTATGCAGCAGTGTAGTCATCCTCCCACTGCAATTGCTCATGTTGCATGGCGTATCCTGGAACAAAGTGGGCTGGCCCGTGCAGCATATATGGCAGGTGGTCTATCTCGGCTACGTTCTCCATCGCTCCTATGCGCACAATTGGGAATGGATTCAGAGCGTATTTATTGTTTTGCACGCTGTGGTCATGCTCATGAAGATGCACTCGTACGCAATGTATAACGGCTATTTATCAGAAGTCTTCAAGCGAAGAAACAAGCTGGAAGCACGGTTGTTGCAGATGCGCAAGACGAATGAGCCCAATCGGACCAAAGATTCAGAAGCCAAGCTTCCGAAGGCTGGTTTGAAGCGCGCGAATTCAGAAAGCGAAGAGTCTGTCGACACAGCTGCGACCTTGCCAGACGAGTCAGAAGAAGCTGTACTAGCCAGCGAGATTGCAGATCTGAATGATGAACTTACCCAAGACGGCGTCACTTATCCAGCAAACTTGACTCTTAGCAATTACATCGACTACCTGCTCGTGCCATCACTCATTTACGACATTTCGTTCCCGCGTACAGAAAAGATCCGCCTTGGGTACGTCTTGGAACGCACAGCAGCGACATTCGGCACATTTGGTCTGATGACTATGCTTGTCGAACACTATGTCCTGCCTGTCATCCCGGCCAACCTTGCGACAATGACAACCAACGACAAACTCTGGGAGCTGCCCTGGCTCATGCTGGACATGGTGTTTCCATTCATTGCGCTATACCTGCTCACATTCTACATCATTTTTGAGTGCGTCTGTCAGTGGTTCGCTGAGGTGACTCGCTTTGCAGACCGCAACTTTTACGACCAGTGGTGGAATTCTGTCAGCTGGGATGAATTTGCGCGAGATTGGAACAAGCCGGTACATCGTTTTCTACTGAGACACGTCTACCACTCGAGCATCTCATCGCTCAAGGTAAGTAAGAACCACGCGACACTCATTACCTTTTTGCTCTCATCGCTCGTACATGAGATGGTCATGGCATGTATGACGAAGAAGATTCGCGTGTACTTGCTCTGCAGCCAAATGCTACAACTACCTCTTGTGGCGCTAAGTCGCTTGCCATTGTTGAAGCGGCATCCTGTCGCTGGCAACATCTTCTTTTGGTTCGGTCTATTTTGCGGGCCGAGTTTCCTGTGTCTAGCATACGTGCTCTTCTAGGCGACCTCACGACTGACGCTCACGTCTGCTATAACGAACCATAGAGATTGCTATCTAATCTCATATCAATGCATCTTTATTCAATCGTTCCCCGATCTCCGACCATGGAGAAGAGTAGTCACTCATTTGTCGATTACGAGCCTTCTAGCTACAGGGCAGGTTCACGGCGATTGAGACAAGGCATCAAGTGGCAAGTGGCTAGTAGACAAAGGTCACTTGACAAGAGTGATACTCTCTGCCTACAGGACTCATGGGTGTCTGCAGGCCGTGTCAAGAAGGGGAAAGTACAGATACAATGATCAATGGCTTCGACATGGTTATGAAATGCTTCGCGTTCTTGAGCGAACGCAACATGCGCTTGCAATCATCGAATCCAAGACTGCACAACGCATCTCAACGAAACAAGATGACCCGTCTACACCAATTGACAACGTGGCAGAAGGCTCGTACTGGGATGCGCTTGACCAGGAGCAAGCTCTCACCGATGAGGTCTTCCGCGAGTCCCTCCACTACATCGGTGCTCAAAAGTTGTACCGCGATTAGTGTCCGGACTCGGCATATTGTTTGAGATCATAGAGGTAGTACTTAGGTACTTGAGCTCAACGAAACGATTGAAATCGGGTAGACACATCTCATAGATTATTTTGCTAAGTAGCCATTCAATCAAGAAGTCACCGAGCCATTTGATAATTGTCAAGCATTTGATTCGCAGCTAGCGCAAGCAATGGTCAGATTGAGTACAGGACTGATGAGCGCAAGTTCTTTCGCAGTGAGGTCCTTCAAACCGAGAGTAGCCATTCTTCGCCATAGCATTGCTTGCCCATTGTGACTTTTTAGTGCGGGCTTACTGTCGACGGAAAAATTGACGTCATCCCGCAAATTAAGCCCGACATTTATCATTACTGTGTACAAGCTATCATGAGTATGCATCTAAAGCATGTCTGGATGCACGCCTGTATAGCGTATGGTATTGTAGTCGCCTGGAGGGTACTGTGTCGGTATGGCACCTGCTTGCCAAAATTGATTCATGCCGTCATCGTCAGGCATGACTGTACTCGTCATTTGCGGTTGCTCAAAAAATGCTGATGCGTAGCCGTTGAGAAGGGGGAGGCCATTGCCAGTCATATTGCCGATAGGTGGCAAGGATGACTGCATTTGAGGGATTTGTGATTGTGCAGGCATCATGTAGGAGCCGTAGTATTCAGGCCAAGTCTCGAGCTGAGTCGTCGAGCCACCTGTTCCTGAATAGAAACCAGAATCGAGCGAGAGACTGCGTGCTCCTTGAGAGACAGCACGACGATCCTTGACAGTCGGGGCTAAGCACGACATGTCAGAGCTTGAAGCATTGGAGCTGCTTGATTGATATGAGATGGGCGCCCAGTGAACGGTCTGTTCTGGTACGCTGATGGAAGGTTGCTGAACTGGTGATGGCACTGAGCTTAAAGAACCATGAGATGTTGTCCTTGAGCGCTTACTGTTGGTCTTGGGAGGTCTTGCTTTGAAGCCCGCTGCGGCATACTCTGCAGGGAAAGCGTTCCTGAACCGATCTCGCAGGTCTGTTGAGCGCCGCGTGCCAAAGTCTAGTTCTGGGTCACGCTGTATCTTGGTCCACGACGGTCCATGCTACGCCGTTAGTTTTGCGATCAACCCGACATGCACTCATACCTTTTCAAAACCTTTTACGAGTCTTACATCCTCGTCTGCTGTGAATGCCCTTCGCTCTCTGCGATAGACGATCTTGCCGTCTGCGTCGATGACTGGTTTTGGCGAGGGTACTCCCTTCAAATGCTCCTTTGTGCTCGGTTTTGGTTGGCAACTGCTGCTGCGCCGTTTTTGGTGTATGGCAAGTGGATATTGTGTAGTAGTTGATCGTCCAGGATAGAACAAGTCGATTCCCATGTGGTTGTTGTGTCCTGTGCTGTCCATCGTCGATGCGTCCTGGGCAAAGTATACGGAGTGATGCGTGATGAGATGTATGGATATGTGGGTTGCTCAGTTCGAACAGGATGCGCGCTGCCTCTTGGTTACCCTTTGACACGGCGGACGCCCCCCTTCGAGAGTGAGGCTACGTCGCTTTTCGGCCTCTTACCGCTTCCTCAACCTCACTTTCGGCCTTTTTCCCTCTGCCTCTGCGCGAGCTCTGACCGCTTCAACTTTTGCGTCTTCTCGCCTCTTCCCGCGCGCGTTTGCTCATATAGATTTGCGCCTCCGCCGTCATCCTTCAAACAAAACCGCGAAAGGGCGTCAGAAAACGATCAGCCACCAGAAATGACGTAGAAAAGGCGAATAGTCGCAGTCATAATAGTTGAGTTCGTCGAGTAGCTGAATGAGTGACAGGAATAGATGTCAAGAGGCCATATGCCAGATTGTCGCGCCAAAATGTTCTGAACACCAGCTTGTGAGAAATGCGAAATAGGTCCGGTCGGACTTGCTGCTGCTCAACGCTGTGGGATACCAACGCTCTGGCTCATTTTTTGGCAGAATGGCTAGAGAGTGATACCAGACGTGACAGCAAGAACGAGTGCACTCATAGAGAACAAACAAGCTTGCGAGAGTATGGCGATGGTCGACACTGCTGTATCGCTATCTGATTATGCTCGGTAACTGGCACCAAGAAGGACTTGGAAGCACACGAGTCACAATCACTTGACGATGAGTCTGGGATATGGTTTTGACTGATGCTCATCTTGGTTATAGCAGCTTCAGGAGCCCTGATGATCCTGTTGACGTCCAGCAAAATTTCGCTACCGCCACAGCTCGGCAGAAGTTTCACCGTGGGAAGATGGCGAGAGAAAGCGTTGCAATGTCAATGACATGAGATCTTTGCAATCCATGGATAGCAGTGTGGATATTGTAAATCAGTTCAGGATCATATCAACAGACAATCTGTGGACGCGAGCTCGCGAGCTTGCGCGGTTGTGTTGTTCTCACGTGATCTGTAATCATCTCGTCGTTTTGTGTCGCGCGACGTGTTTGCAGGAACCAGGAAGGATGTTCATGCTTGCGATACGCTAGCAATGGATGCTTTGATCAACCCATAGGACATCAGATCATGAATGCAGCACAAAAGCCTCTTTACTGCCATGAGCTAGCCCTTGTCTGTCTAATTCGTGCTTTAGACGAGTGTGAAACGCTACATCACGCTTTAAAGTTCGCTCTTCTGGATTTCTGCTTTACAACGCTCGAGGTCTGGCGGATCTTTTTTGGTGTTGTATTGACCATAGAATGTCGCTGGGCCGCTCAGTTTTCATGAATTCATGGACAGGTTGCGCACGTCAATCGAGCGATGCTCAAGAGAAGAGGTCGCAAACCTCTATCGTTCTTTACAATTCGAGGTTCGGCAGCACGCTACTTTGACTCGCTAATCTGAGCTTGACCATTGCAAAGATGAAGCTGGTATGAGCTTCACAATGACGTCCTTCTTTTTCCTTCAGAACGAGGGTGATCCTGATCGCACTATCACGCCAGCTTCCTACCTAGGCGTCTTCTTGCGTAAAGTTGCCCTACAAGTCAGGCAGCTACCATTCCATCATGTCGTGGAGCTTGTTGAGCGCCTTGGCTCTTGGTTTCAGGATGTGGACACAAAGGATCCGCCTGCAGATGAGCAGATTGCGCTAGAGACACTTCATGGCTTCCATGCTAGTAGGGTTGACCAGTTGTATGGCTCACCACATCCGAAAATGGCAGCAACCTTGAAAGAACATGGTCAGAAAGCGAATTCAGACGTCGAGCAAAGCTACAGCTTGTTTTTGTCTGCTTGGCGCCGAGGCGACTACAGCACGGCTTTAGAGAATTTATCACGCTATTTTGACTACGCAGTTGGAGACGCCGGCCGATCTTCATACCAGTATGCCTTGCTAAACCTCGCATTACTTCAGGCGGATTTTGGGTGCCTGAAAGAAGCGCTCTGGGCCATTCATGAGACGATAGATGCTGCGCGCGATGCGAAGGACGATGTCTGCCTCAGCTTTGCCCTTTCCTGGCTCTCTAGCCTAGCAGACACCGGTCAGCTCAAGGATGAGCCAGGTCTATTGGCCATCAAAGCTGATGAACACGTTATACGTCGTGCTCACGAGACTCGACTGCCCAAAATTGAGGCAGCTGCCTATCTTGCGCGAAGCACAGCAAATAGCGGTGGGCGCAGCTATGTCAATCTACTGCAAAGTCAACGCGCCACACTAGATGCCGACCACAACATAGGAATGGATCAGTTCCTTGCCATGTCACGCTTATGGCTGGACCTGGACGTCCCATCTCTCGCCGACATGGCCTTGTCGCTTGCATGCACGTTGCATCCCCCAGACGATTCTGCGGTACATGCGCGTCTTCTATGCGCCATGGCAAGACGTTTGCAAACGCTTGGCAAGCTTGAGGAAGCGGATGAATGGATGCGCGCTGAAAAGTATGCATTGGTCAATCATGCATATCACCGCATCTTGTCCGTTCAAGCCGCACAATTTCGCGTTGCGCGCTGCGATGCGGCTTGTGAGGTTCCGTCAGCGGATGATCTGTGCATGGAAGACTTGGCTATCCAGGAGGACTCCTTGGCTGTCGCACCGCGCGTGCGTCGTGCAATCAGGAACGAGGACGCTGCCAGTGCATGGACCCTGCTCCAGGCGCTGAGTCAAGCTCGACAAACACCGCAAGCCAAAGCACTCTATCTTCAACTCAAAGGAGAGCTCTGGTTCGCGAGTGCTGAACCAGAACGCGCTATTGTGCCGTTTTCGTCACTTCTGCGACACTGTCTCGAGCATGCGCTGATCTACAAGTTTCGCCACGAAGCACTCCCTTCCTTCTTGGCAGCTCAGCATTACTTGGAGAATCATTGTGGTATGTAATGTACAGATCTAAATGCTTATCCGCCTGTCATGCACTCATTTACGCAAGCAACTCTACAACCAGCTCGTATGTGCCAAATAGAATCGCAGCATTAGGCACAACCCTGATGAGATGGGCCGTCATGCCGCCATAGAGCGCGCCGATGCCCTCTTCGCGCAAGACGAGCTTGAAGCACTGCGCCAGCCCAGTGTATTTGGGCCGTCCATCTGGTGGCGACTGACGAAGACGTGTGCGAACCACTTCATGAGGATATGCAATGCAAGCAGCAACTAGTTTTGCGCCCGCAGCCCCTCCCAGTTTGCCTGCCCATTCAATGACATTATCCATGGTGGTGTTATCTGGCAGACCCTGTTGCTTTCTACGGATCGTCCGCCGTGCGATGATGCCTTTGAAATACTCGTAGGTAGTCCATTGGATAACGGACTCTGAGACGCCTAGATAGGAAGCGGTCAAGCCTTTATACAAACCTCGTATTCCTTCTTGCCGCATTACTTTTTTTAAGCAGTCGAAACTGTTTGTATACTGACGTTGTGCGACATCATGCGCTTTGTCGAGCTGTAGTCGTGTCTTGATGAGCCAGATTGGGTTCGTCGCAGTTGATGTGACCACACCGGCAAAGGCAGCCGCGTTCAGGTGTACCATGGCATTTTCCTTACCATCACAAAACGCATCTGACAAAACACGCTTGCCTGTTCCGTAGCAAAAGAAGTTGATACTCCGTGCAGGTACAATCCCGAGTAGATTCGGCCCTAAGCCCCGGAAAAGAGCGCGTGTACCTTCTGTGCGACTAATCTCACCCATCATGCGAAAGGTGTCGGCAAAGTGGTGTAGACCTTTGCCAATGACGGACCGCGGCACTGCGGCCGCTCTCGGATGTATTCTGTTGACATAGTAGTCTGATTGTAACCGGGTCTTGATGACATCGAGAGGTGACGTGACAAGCGCTGCGGTCAAGCCTGCGACAGCACCGGCAACGAAATGAACAGCCGGTGGAATGTTGCGCACAGGCAAAGGTCCTACTGGTGTCGTCGTAGCTGGCACAATGGCCGTCGTCATGATCTTGTCCTTGCGATCATCTGCAGCACTCGGGCCGCGCGAGGCCATGCGAGTATTGCTATTGTTACTGAGGAAGCTGAAGGCGCCCGACGTCAGGGACATTTTCAAGATTTTTATTCGTCGCGCGATCATTCATGAACGAGATAGAGCATATATCAATGGAGGCATATTTCTGTATGAAAAGGGAAGAGCAAGAGAGCTCATGCAATGTGGTAAAAGAAAATAGCATCTACTCGTCATCCTCAGCACTGCATGATTAGCATTTCTCTCAAGAAACCATACAAAAGGCTTACGCTTCATCGCCGCCTGAGGCTGCCGCTGCAGCACGCTTTCTCTTGACACGGCCAGCACGGCCGCCACCGAAGGGTGAGGTGAGAGCAAAGTCAATGTGCTTCTGCGAGTCGAGACGCACGATGAATGAAGGCACGTTGACAATCTGCTTGCCGACGCGGATGTGACGCTGACGGATGAGGACACGTGCGTGGTGAATAGACTTGGCGAGTCCGAGCTTGAAGACCTGTGTCTGCAAACGACGCTCCAAGAAGTCCTCGACACGCAGAGCAAGCACGTAATCGAGCTTCATGCGTGTCTCGTCGAGCACACCGACGCGTACAAGTCGGCGAATGAGGGCATTACCCTCGAAAAGACGCTTTGGGTCTTTGTCATCGAGCGTGAGCAGCTCTCGCGCAGCACGTCGAATCTTTGAGAGAGTAAGCAGAACCCTGAATCTAAGTCAGTCTTCATGCCCAGTGCAACTCAAGTTGAATGGAACAGCAAGAACCAGCGCATGCATAATTCAGTCTAACGACCATCAGTACACAAAGCCGGTCCCTGCCATCCGCATACCACCACATATCAAACCTACCGCCAGATTTCTCGCTTGTTTCGGAGTCCGTATTCACCGACGAGCTTGAGTTCGTAGTCGAGACGCGAGGCGGTGAAGGGCCTTGCAGGCGTCTTTGCCGTCTTGGAGCATGCCCTGGGTGCGATCGGCATATTTGCTGTTGCTGCTGGGTGAGTCTTGCTGTCGCCTGCGTCCTCGTTGACCTTTCCCTTGTGCTTTCTTTGGCAGTCGCAGTTTGGCTGTCGTCGAATTTTGGCTGAATTTGTTGTTGACTGAGATGGGACTGCTTTTCAGCCTAACCCTGGAAATGTCAGATGGAATGAGGCAGACAACGACAACCGCGCTTTCATCAGCCATATCGGACACTCATTCATGCACATGCTTCTACTGCTTAACTGCTAGAATGCATGGACCCGCTCGATGACACGGCTCATATCTTCTCGCTGCAATTCTCCCTCAACTACATAGACTACGAGCTTTATCCCCCCACGCCGCTCGACCAGCAGCGCAATGCCTTTGACAATCCCGATGCACATTTCCAGCATGTACCCATCATCCGTATATTCGGGAGAACGGATGCAGGTCAGCACGTCTGTGCGCTGATACACGGCGCTTATCCCTACATGTTTATTGAATACAAGGGAAAGCTCGACTCGCACAGCATCAATCTCAATTGCCTCAAGCTGCACGAGAGCATCAACGCATCTCTCGCAACTGCGTATCGCAGAAACCCACACGATGATACGAGCACTTTCGTGGCAGACATCACTGTATGTAAAGCAACGCCCTTCTATGGCATGCATGCCAGCTGGCGCTACTACTTTAAAATATCACTGCTGAGTCCGAAACACATGACGCGGCTTGCGGATCTCCTTCGACAGGGCTCGATTTTTGGTGGACCGTGTCAGCCATACGAGTCACAGCTGCCGTATCTCATCCAGTTTATGATTGACTTCAACCTCTATGGCTGCGGACCCGTACGCTGTGCTCATGCACTTTTCAGGCAACCGCTACCTGAGCAAACGTCCAATGCATTCTCATCGCTCGGCAATACAGGACAAAGTCGAAATACATTGAATGGCTCAGAGTCGCTTCATGCTGGCAACATCCCCGGACAATGTCAGCTTGACAGCAATCACTTCCCCCGGCAGTCTCACACAACGCTCGAGGTGGATGTTGCCACCAACCAGATTCTGAACCGCAAAATCGTAAAACAGCGCATCATGCATCAAGACCTTCAAGCAGAACACTGGTCTTCCGGTACAACACTGCCATCTTTGCAAGAACTGTGGCATGAGGAAGCTGCCAGACGGGAATCCATGGGGCTCTCGTTTGATATGCGCGGCTACATCAGTACCGAATCCCGCGACCGATCGACCAAGTGGAATAACGAAGAGAGCATGAAGGACCGCTACGACCAAGTGTTGCAAGCAGATGCAAGTCAAACGGTCCAAACCCCTGATATCTGCTCCATCCCAACCTCTTTCGAAGCTATCGAGGTTTTTGCGCAAAGACAGGCTTTGCTGGTTTCTCTGCATACACTAAGTCCACACGGCCGTCCAAGCCTCTCTCAAGCCGAAATTTTGTCCATCAAGAAATTTGACGATGACAGAGAGCTTTTTATTGCGTCTCAACGAAGCATAGCTTCTGATCAGCCATGGCACAGCCGTCGATTTGCTTCAGCATCAAATGCTGATCTGTCTCGCACGGTAAAGCCATCCAGCGTTGCTCGACACTTTCTTGTTCAACGACTACGTGGAGGCGCTCAGTTCGCTTACAAGCCTCCTCCGGCAGCTGATATACTTTCTCCGGACCGTCTCGAGCATATAAATAGTGCGTTTCCCGCGCCTCATTATAGCGATCCAAACGACGTGCCTACGATCAGTCACGAATATCATGGCGTGGCACCGAAATCGTATCATCCACTCCATGTACCGGTATTTTTGCCACGTACCGGACAAGCACGAGCAAGGACTTGGGCTTACACAAAGCTCGCTCCTACTGCCGAGAATCTTGACAAGACTTGGTCTCCGAGCAGACAACGACTGTCTCGTCTGCAAGCCAGTCAGGTCGTCATGCCTACACAGCATTTGAGTGGCACGCCAGCTAGACCTGTTAGTCAAGCTGACGTTCCTTTAAGCGTGCTCAGCATCGAAATGCATGCGCAATCTCGCGGCGGTCTGTTGCCCAATCCTTTAGCTGACCCCGTCTTGGCCATCTACTGGGCTTTCGAAGATCTGGGACTCGGTTCCCCGATACAGCAAGGTTGCTTTCTGAGTACGCAAGAGTTGCCAAATCACTTGCCGGAACGCGGCATCGAATTCGTCGACTCGGAGCTTGATTTGTTGAATGCCCTGATAGATCTGGTGCGGAATCTGGACCCAGACATTGTCATGAGCTTCGAGATGCAAAACAGCTCAATTGGCTATCTGCATGAACGCGCACACACAGCCTTCTCCATCGATCTGTGTGAGGAGCTTGGCCGTTTTGTGCCATCTGACAAGATGAAACAGGTCTTCCATGATCGTTGGGGCGAGACAACGGCCACCTCTGTCAAGATTGCTGGTCGACACGTTCTGAACCTTTGGCGCGTCATGCGGGGGGAAATGAACTTGCTGCAGTACACTCTCGAGAATATCTGCTTTCATTTACTCAAGCGCCGACTGCCCAAGTACGAGGTTCCAAAATTACAAATATGGCTCAGCAGCAATAGTGCTTCGTCGCAGCAACGCGTTTTGCGCTACTATACTCTACGCACAAGGCTCAATCTTGAAATTGTCGAGGTCCAAGGACTTCTGTCAAGAGTCAGCGAGCAGGCGCGCTTGCTTGGCATTGATTTCTACTCAGTGTTCTCGCGCGGCTCACAATTCAAGGTCGAGTCACTCATGTTTCGCATTGCCAAGCCAGAGTGCTTCATGCTGCTGTCGCCAAGTCGGAAGCAGGTGGCACAGCAAAATGCATTGGAGTGTTTGCCTTTGGTTATGGAGCCCCAATCTCATTTTTACCATGACCCGATTGTGGTGCTCGATTTCACTTCCCTCTATCCTTCAATCGTTATTGCCTATAATTTCTGCTATTCAACTTGTCTAGGTAAGCTTGGCTATGGGGGCCTCGAGCCAAAGCTTGGAGTGAGCTACTACCAAGCGGATGGATCATTGCGGCAAGCACTAAAGGACGATGTGGAAATAGCGCCGAATGGCGTGGTCTATGCAAAAGAAGACTCGCGCAAAAGCCTCCTTGCAAAGATGCTTACAGACTTGCTGGAAACGCGCGCTATGGTCAAGCAGGGCATGAAATTGACACAAGACAAACGCTTACAAAAGCTCATGCACAATCGTCAATTGGCACTGAAACTCATTGCTAACGTCACATATGGCTACACATCCGCCTCCTTTTCTGGCAGGATGCCATGTAGTGATATTGCAGACAGTATTGTGCAAACTGGTCGGGAGACACTTGAAATGGCGATTGAGTATATTCATGCACATCCCAAATGGCATGCCGAAGTAGTCTATGGAGACACCGATTCTTTGTTCATCAAGCTGTCAGGCAGAAGTAGGGAGGAAGCATTCGATCTTGGCCATGAAATGGCAAAGGCTATCACGCTACTAAGTCCAAGCCCGGTAAGTCTCAAATTTGAGAAAGTCTACTTGCCTTGCATACTGCTCGCCAAGAAACGTTATGTCGGATTTAAGCATGAATCGCTCAAGGAAGCGCCTGTCTTCGAAGCGAAGGGCATCGAAACTGTGCGCCGCGATGGCACTCCGGCCGAGCAAAAGATTGAGGAGAAGGCTCTGCGCATTCTGTTCACGACTGGTGACATCTCACAAGTCAAGCGCTACTTTCAGGAAGAGTGCTGGAAAATCATGACCGGAAAGTGCTCCCTGCACGACTTTTGCTTCGCGAAGGAGGTCAAGCTGGGCCACTACTCCACAAAAGGCGTACCGCCGCCAGGAGCAGTCATCTCCGCGCGCAGTATTGCCCGCGATCCTCGTTCGGAGCCGCAGTATGGTGAACGCGTGCCTTACCTTGTCATTTCTGGAGCTGCACGCTCCAGGCTCACTGACCGCTGCGTCGCGCCGGAAGAGCTCTTGCATAATCCTGACTTGAGACTTGATGTCGACTACTACATCACCAAGAACATCATTCCGCCCCTGGAACGCCTGTTTAGCATCATGGGTGTCCAGGTCCGTTCTTGGTTTGATGAAATGCCACGCAGCAAAATCGATCGCGGCAAGCAGACTGGCATATTGGCGCAGTTTTTGAGCTCCTCACACTGTCCCGTGTGCAGGCAAGACCAGAACAAGCCAGGCATTTGTGCTGCTTGTCTATCAAAGCCCAATTCGACTCAGTTCGATCTGACTATGGCAGCGAGAGCACATGAGCGTGTCCATCGCGACTTGCTCGCCGTCTGTGCTTCCTGCTGTCGACAGCCTCAGTACGCGGAGATCGCTTGTGTGTCCAAGGACTGTCCCGTGTACTACAAGCGCACTCGTAGTCAGCGTACAGTAGATATAGAGGCGTTGCTTCGTAGCCAGATTTCATGACTGCCACGCCACCATGTATACAATGTATTCGATGCGACTTTGCATACTGTATACGAGACCCCAGCTGCATGTATGTGCAAGGCCGGGGCGTACCGACCTCCCGAGTCGTGCGGACAAGTCGCACGACCAAGACGCCCCTCTCTGGCATTTCGCCGCGCAAAAAGACAGTCGCGGCTCCTAGCAAGGTGACAGATGCGCAAATTCTCGAGATTGGCTTACCTGCTGCGGCATGTCCTTATGAAGGCCTGGACTGCCTGAGTGCCATCGACTATCTGAAAAGCCAACTGCCTCCTGTTCCGCCCAAGCTGACACGCGATCAGCTCACTACTCTGCTGTGTCGGCGACGCGACAAACCGCTCATTGTATTAATGCATCAAGTGGCATCGCTCTTCCCGAACATGCCACATCTGGAACGCGAGATGCAGCTCCTTGTGCAACAAGGCAAAGTTGTACAGATGCAATTGCAGGGAGATGAGGTGGCGCTGATGCGACACGAGGATATGCGCGTGCCCTTCGCCGACATCAATGCACTGTCTGAAGACGAGGTACGACGCTACGCAGCACAAGGATATCTCGTGCGCAAAGATGGACGTCTGCAGCTCTCTGTGCCCGGTCTAGGCATTTATACATCAAGCCTAAGACTGGCACGCCGCTGGGTATTGCAACATCTGAAAAAAGGTATAGCATTAGAGAAGGATTTGCAAATACGCTATGATGCATTCAAAGAAGGCGGCCTGGTCGCCTGGCATGTGCTCATGCATGATCTGGTAGGATCGTCTAGAATGGAAGTCTTACGCTGCGCTGTTGGACGTGCGCTGAGAATAACAAAGCGAGGCAGAAGCGACCTCTAGCCTTTGGAAATACGCCAGCTGCGCGCACCCAAGCTTTGAAGATGTAAGGTTTTAGGCTTGATGTATGCCCAGAAGGAGATAGCACCAAGAATGATGCAAATGGTATTCACAACATAGTAGCCGTCTGTATAAAAGCTGACTTGCCCACCTATCGCTTCGCAGCTTTCTTGTTCGAGTTTACCGTGGATGGCAAATGACTTGTCCTTTGTCGTGCATTGCTTGCGCGTGAAATACTCGACGCCTTCTAGCACAAAGTACTTTGGCCATGTGCCTCCAAGATTTGAAATGGTGTTGAGCAGTGTCATATAAGTGCCGCCAATGAGGGGGTCGGCAATCTGTGTGTGGAAAGCACTTGCGCTTACAAACTGTACTGTGCTCATGAAGGAGCTGATGATGTGCTCAATCACGATCAGGGTGAAGTAGAACCAGCCAACCTCTTTCGGCATATAGTAAACGAGCGCCATGCCAAGTAAAGCAGCCACGAGACGACCCTGAAAGGCAAGGAGCCAAGGGCGAAGTGGACGTGGCCCGGTCGAC
This sequence comes from Protomyces gravidus, assembly GCA_003717255.1. NCBI lineage: Eukaryota > Fungi > Ascomycota > Taphrinomycetes > Taphrinales > Protomycetaceae > Protomyces > Protomyces gravidus. The sequence goes on from QXDP01000295.1 coordinate 270,373, forward strand.
CATTTCGCAGCCAGATAGCCAAAGAGAATCTCGAGCGGAAAGTCAATGAGCACAGCAAGGGACAAATCTTCTTTCTTCAGACCTTTCTCTAGCAGCTTGAGGTTCGTGGCGCTGTCATTCGTGACAAAGCCAATCTTGGCGATGAGGTGAATGAGCATAAAAGTTCGCACTTGAGGTAGCTTCGTGACGGTCCAAATCGATTCATACACTTCTCTGACGCTCTCTGTGACATTGGTCTCCTTGGCCTCTCGCTTGACGAGCAGTAAGAAGGCTGTGACGAGCAGAAATACCCAGCCACATGCTGTAATGTAGCCAGAAAGCGTCACGAGGCCCAGTGATGATTGATTTGCAGGGCTTCGCCAGTAAGTATTGGCAAACTCAGGTGACTGAAAAGCAAGGAAGACCGTGAAAGACAGAAAGTAGCCGGTGTTGAGACCAATGGTCTGTGCTGTGGATGCGTAACTGAGATTTTCTTCTGACAACAATGTCAAGGCCCATCCATCAACAGCTATATCTTGTGTTGCACAGAGCAGGACGAGAAAGAAGAAGAAGCCTGTAAGCGTCTTGAGAGTTGCTCCTGCATCATTCACCCACTCATCTGCATATCTGCCAATGTAGAGGAGACATACACCAACAGCAGCCTGGGCCGGCAGTATCCAGCTTTTGCGCCTTCCAATTGAGGGGAGGTAGAGAGCGTCGACAATGGGGCTCCATAGAAGCTTTAAGCTGTATGGATAGCTCGCAAGCGAAAACGTTCCTAGAGAGGCATAATCGAGATGCGGCTGGAGCAAGTAGGGAAGAGAGCCCATGGTTAAGCCAAGCGGAACACCTTGCAAAGCGTAGAGTACAATGAGAAGCGCCAGCGCTTGCTTGTCTTTGACGGACAGGCCCCTTGATGCGCGCGGCTTTTCAATAACTTCGAAGCCTGGTTCGCGCGGCGCCAATTCTATTGGCGTGACATGGCGGAGGGTCATGTCTTTCTTGCTCTGCCTCTTCGACATGCGTCAGCGCAGAACCTGCAGCCCTCAGCAGCCCAATTGAATCCCCTCTAGCAGCAGTAATCAGGTACTTAGCGTATCTTAAGTGTTTCTCTTTTGGGTTGACGTGGATCAATTTTGTTTGCCGTCATTCGCCTGTTTCAAGTACCAGACATCACTGCAGGCACAGGCCAACACACTCATGTTTGCGACGAATAACCAGTTCCGCGATGGGCCAAGCCGCAATGTGGACGTCGGCAAGCAGGAGTCGGAATTGAGCATCAATATCAAAAAGGCCACCTCTCCCGAAGAAACGGCCCCGAAGCGCAAGCATGTGCGGGCATGCATTGTCTATACTTGGTATGCGCTTGCTTCCCGAAGCGGATCGTGCTGACAGTAGGGATCATCAATCAAGTCAGACCTTTTGGCAGGGTATGAAGGTGCAACCCATCTTGTCAGACGAAGTACAGACATTCAAGGCACTGATTGTGGTGCACAAGGTGATTCAGGAAGGCGCTCCAGTAACGCTTGTAGAGGCACAGAAGCAGACGGGCTGGCTGGAGACATGCGCGCGGTCATTCAGCACAACTGCAAAGGGCTATGGCCCGCTCATCAAGGCTTACGTGGAGTATTTGACCGCCAAGCTCTTGTTTCATCGTTATCATCAGGAATTCAATGGCACTTTCGAGTACGAAGAATACATCACACTCAAAAGCTTGCATGATCCAAACGAAGGCTACGAGACCATCATGGAGCTTATGAATCTACAAGACCAGATCGATTCGTTTCAAAAGCTCATCTTTGCCCACTTTAAAGGAGGCAATAGCAATGAGTGCCGCATTTCAGCGCTCGTCCCTCTCGTACACGAATCATACGGCATCTACAAATTCATCACGAGTATGGTTCGAGCCATGCATCATGCAACATCTGAGGAAGCTCTGGAACCACTACGCACGCGCTATGGCGCACAGCACTACCGACTACTCAAATTCTATTATGAATGCTCCAATCTGCGGTATCTCACCAATCTCATTGCGATCCCTAAGCTTCCACAGGATGCTCCCAATCTCACAGACACCGAGGAGATTCCAGCCTTGCCGAGCAGGCCACGAGATCCAGAGCCGACAGACACAAAGGAGGACGACGAGGCACAACGTCGGCAGGCAGACTACGAAGCACAGCAACGGCGTCTGCAAGCTGAACAGGAGGCAGAGATGCGCAGGCAACAAGACTTGGCTATGCAGCAGCAGGCCGAATTCGAACGTCAGCAGCGGGAGCAACAGGAGCAACAACGCCTTGCACAAGAGCAGCTACAACAACAGCAATATCAGATGCAGACGCATGGGCGCTTGGCAGAGCTTGAACAGCAGCTTCTTGCAATGCAGGGCCAGTACAATAACGATCAGCTCATGCTTGAGCAGTACGACCGTCGTGTCAAAATGCTTGAAACGGAATTGCAACAGATCAATCAGAACGCCGGCATGCAGTCGCAGTCCAAGGACGAGCTCATTAGATCGCTACAGGAGCAGCTGGCAGCGTGGAAGCAAAAGTATGAAGCGCTTGCCAAACTCTATACTCAGCTTCGACAGGAACACATGGATCTGCTTAGCAAGTACAAAAACGCACAACTTAAAGCTTCTTCAGCGCAAGAAGCCATTGATCGTAAAGAAAAGGCTGAGCGGGATATCAAAGCCAAAAATCTTGATTTGGCAGACATGATTCGCGAGCGTGATAGGGCGCGTCTAGAGCTAGACCGCCTCAAGCATTCCGAACAAGACAGAATGGAGGCAAAGGAGCGTGAGCTACGTGAAGCACTTGACAAAATCGCAAACATGGAACGCACATCAGGATCTGAGCTGTCCTCTATAGTCAACCGCAACAACCGCGAAATTGCCAATCTGGAAGAGCTTCTGCGGACCAAACAGCGCCAATTGGATGATGCGACGCAAAAGCTCTCTGACAAGATGCGCGAGATTGAAAACATCATCCGCGACAAGGACGAAGAGCTTGAGATTTACAAGATGGGCATGGACGATACGCTGCTCAAAATGAATGCTATGCAATTGGATGGCAACAACGATGCCATGGATGAGCAAATTGACCAGCTCATTCTCTCACAGATTGACAAGCTCAACGAGATCATCGATGCAGTGCTCTTGTCGGCTGCCACGCGGGTTGACGACACAGTCTTTGAGCTCGATGACCCAATGCAGGCAGGGAACACCAATACAACCCCTGAATACTTGCTGTCAGTGTTGGAAAACGGTGCTGCTGCTACCAATGATTTTGCGACTGCCATCAACAATCTTCTGGCGGATGGGCCCAATGCAGATCAGGCAGAAATGATCACTGCTACGGAGGCATATGCCACATCAGTCTTCTCGAGCTTGTATAATCTCAAGGGCGCTTTGCCATTGACCGGCAGCGAAGACATGGCGGATCAGCTGCTTAAGGAGGCAAAGGCACTTGGCACTCTGGCAAGCCATTTCTTGCGTGGTGTCGTTTCTACAAAGCTTCCGCAAGATTCAGAGCAAAAGACTGACACTGTCATCAATTTCAATATCGAACAACAACAGCAGATTCAGAGAGTGTCGAAGCTCGTTGAGACTCTTGTGCCGCGCAATGCATTTGATATCGTTGCCAAGGCAAATGAGGACATCGGCGATCTTGTGGATCGCGAGCTGGGCAGTGCTGCAAACGCAATTGACGCAGCTGCAGCGCGACTTCAGGCCATCTTTTCAAAGCAAGACTTTGAGCTTTCTATTCACGAAAGCCTGCTGGAAGCAGCGATTGCCATCACCAACGCCATTGCCGAGCTGCTACGCGCCGCAACTGAGTCGCAAAAGGAAATTGTCAACCAGGGTCGCGGTACTAGCTCTAGGACCGCATTTTACAAAAAGAATAATCGTTGGACAGAAGGCCTCATCTCCGCTGCAAAGGCTGTGGCGAATGCGACCAATACGCTGATTGAATCTGCCGATGGAGTCATCAGCGGCACTAAGTCACCCGAGCATATGATTGTGGCAAGTAACCAGGTTGCAGCCGCGACCGCCCAGCTGGTGGCAGCCTCGCGTGTCAAGCAGGCATTCATGTCGAAGACGCAAGGCCGCTTGGAGGATGCATCGAAGCGGGTTAATGCAGCTTGTCGTGCCATTGTACGTCTGGTACAGGGCATGCAATCGACGCGCATGAATGAAGCAGAGGACTTTGAGGCACTTGGTGCGCATGAATTCAAGGTTAAGGAAATGGAGCAGCAGGTCTTGTGCTTGAAGCTCGAGCAACAGCTGTCCATGGCACGTCTCCGACTGGGAGAGATGCGCAAGACGACGTATCACCAGGAGCTCGATCTGTAGAACTTTTATGTGACTGTGCTACTTCTTGTGCACGTGACTTCGGCCCCGCTTCTCCGCTCGCCGAGGTCAACGGCAGTCGATCGCAGCTGAGCTACAAGAGGGCATCTGCTGGCTCGCACAGTGCTCAGAGGTGTGCAGCATGTTCAAGACCACGGCCAACATTGGTGCATTGCGCGAGGACATTGATGTGCCGCGTCTTGAGGCTTACCTATCGAAAGCGGCGCCCACCATCGCGTTGCCTATCAAGTTACAGCAATTCATGCATGGCCAGTCCAATCCGACGTTGTTGATCAGCGACAAGAATGGAGCCATGTACGTGTTGAGGAAGAAGCCGCGTGGCGAGCTCCTGTCCAAGACGGCGCACGCGGTTGAGCGCGAATACCAAGTGATTTCCGCATTGCAAGGCACGAATGTCCCGGTACCGAAAACGTATTGCCTATGTGAGGATACGTCCGTTGTTGGCACGCCATTCTACATTATGGAGTTCTTCCAAGGCCGCATCTTCACCGATCCAGGCATGCCGATGCTCTCGCGCGAGGAAAAGCGTGCCGCATGGACTTCTGTGCTCGAGACGCTTGCCAAGCTTCACAAGATTGATTCAAAGCAGGTAGGGCTTGAGAAGTATGGCCGACCCACAGGATTTTACAAGCGACAACTTGCCACCATTGAGAAGGTCACACAAGCGCAGTCAGCCGCAAAGGACCTTGACACAGGCGACGTTGTCGGAAACATGCCGCACTGGAAGGAGCTTCAGAACTGGTTTTCTGCACACATGCCGCAAGATCGCACCTCGATTGTGCATGGTGACTACAAGATTGACAATTGCGTCTTTCATGCAACAGAGCCGCGCGTGATTGGTATTCTCGACTGGGAGCTCAGCACAATTGGGCACCCTCTCAGTGATTTGGCCAATTTGCTGCAGCCACACACTTTGCCCGCGGGACAAGGAGACGGTTCACTTAGTGGTTTCATGGGCAAGGAGGATCTTGGAGGTGTTCCCTCTATTGAAGAGGCGCATGCGGCCTATGCAAAGATTGCTGGCTGGAATCCGGCGCCCGACTTCTTGTTTGCTTCGGCTTTTGCACATCTACGACTTGCTTTCATCTTGCAGGGTATCGCTGCGCGTGTTGCGCGGAAGCAGGCTTCTTCACTCAAAGCGAAGCACCATGCAAAATTGTTTCCAATGTTGGCGGAAATGGCTTGGTACACTATTGAGGAAGGCTCGCCTGCGCAGACAAAGCTTTAAGCTCTTGCAGTGTAAATTTGACGGGCCGTACCCAGGATTTGGCAGCAAGGACGACTTCCTCTTCATTCCTTTCGGTCTTGAGGCGGAACGCAGCTTGGATGATGTGGTTGCGGCGGCTCTTGTTAGCTCGATTGTAGAAAGATAATACTTACTCAGCGTCGACTGGCTGTCGCATAAAGTTGAGAAGTGTCGTTGCTGTGACGCGATCCGCTTGCAAAGGCACTTCCTTGTGTTTGCGATCCTTGATGTTGCGGATGAGCTGCGATTGCACTTGCTGGCCACATAGATTGCGCAAGGTTTTGATATCGCCCTTGCTGTGCGCTAGACGCGTTGCGTCTCGCAGCTCGACGGCATGCTGCTTGAGACTCGATGCACTCAAGGTCTGCGGCTTGATGGAGCGCTTAAAGCTAAAGAGGGCGAGGCGGGTGAGAATCCCGCGATGAAATATGTACTTGAGCCATTGCGATGGCTTGAAGAGCACTTGCTTTGGCGGCCGGTAGCAATCGAGGACGCCAAAGTCCTCTTTTGCAATGGCCGTCGAGACTGTTGAACTGAGTCGTCGGCTTACGTTCGGACCTGCACGAAGCAGACCTGTGCGCATCATCATGCGTGTGGTATCTGCAGCAAGTCGCGCAAATTTGAGGCTGCGTGCTCCAGGCCCACCCTCTCCCTTTCTAGGGCCGCAACAGCCTCTGAATTGTCTGCTTGCAGCACGTCCAATGCCTGCCGCATACTCTCGAGCTCCTTGCGCTTGACCGGGATGAGATGGGCTTGGAGAATTACCTCTGGCGACAGATCCATGTGCTCCGTGCGTGGCTCTCCGGCTTCCTTGCGCGCCTTGGCCTCCTTGATGAGCACATCCAAGTCGTCCAGCCGTGCTATGGCTTGCCGCTCCTCTAGAATCTTGCCAAACTCTTGTGCCATGGTTGTTTTGAGAAAGGCCTCGACCTGGCGCTGTGCATTGTCCAGTGAGGCCGCGTCGCGTTGCGCCAATGTCGGGAAGCAGCTCGCCAGCTTATCGTAGGAGCATGCGCGCAGTGTCGAGGCCACTGTTGTCTCGAGGATCTCCTGCAGCTTACTTGCCCGTACGCGCTCCATCTCTTTGTTATTGTTCTGTGTGATTTGTGTTGCGCGACAAGAGAACAGCAGCCGTCTGTGTGCATAGAGAACAAAAGATGATTATACGGAGGTGCCTGGCGACAGTAGCAGGGCCGTCTGTACGAGGGGAGGCCGCCAGGCTGCTGCCGAGCCCGGGCTACAAGGCTTATCTCGCTTTGGCTAAACCGCGGCTCACTACGCTGGTAGTCCTGTCGACCATGTCGTCCTATGCACTCTGCCCATTCGAGTCGAGCTTGCCGACCCTTGTCTGTCTGACGGCCGGCACGACACTTTGCTCTGCAAGTGCAAACGCCTACAATATGTGGCTCGAGCCGCCCTTTGATAGCCAGATGTCACGCACGCGCAACAGGCCACTCGTCAAAGGATCGCTCCATCCAGATGGCGCATTTGCTATGGGCAGCATGACGGGCGTCGCAGGCGTGGCACTACTTGCTTCAGGCGTAAATCCAACGTGTGCGCTGCTGGGCCTGGCCAACATCGGTCTCTATGCGGGTGTCTATACGCCCCTCAAGCGGCAGCACATTATCAATACATGGGTTGGCGCTGTTGTGGGTGCTATACCGCCAGCGATGGGATGGTATGCACTGTCGCCGTACCCGTTCTTTGCCATGGAAAATATGGGCTGTGCCTATCTAGCGGCTCTGCTCTATGCCTGGCAGTTCCCACACTTCAACAGTCTTTCATGGTATATTCGCGAAGAGTATGCGCGTGCAGGATATATCATGACGAGCATCGTGAACCCTGGCATGAATGCGCGTGTTGCACTGCGATATTCACTTGCGACCTTCCCAATCTGCTTTGGCCTGGTCTATGCGCATGTGTGTGATGGATACTTTATGCTCGACAGCAGCCTGCTCAATCTCTACCTGAGCTACAGGGCCTATGATTTCTGGCGACAAAAGGGTAGCGAAAAGGAGCGTACAGGTAGCGCCAAGAAGCTCTTCTTTACCAGCTTGTGGTACTTGCCGGGCGTGCTCCTCCTGGCACTTGCGCACAAGCGCGGTCTCTGGAACTTTTTAGAGGATGTAGTTGATAAAGAGCGCTGACGTGGCGATGCTGCGGTCAGCGAAAGCATAGCATAGCAGAGGCATAGCATACCCAATATTGAGGAGCATGCCTTTCCCTCTTGCACCTTGATTCATCCAGAATGACAGGGCCACCACGAGGCCTGTCCATGCCATGGGTTTGTTGCGCAAAAACATGCTCATGAAGATGATCTGCGTATCAGTCAAGCAGTTATAGCATATCGCATACGATGGTGTTGAGGGTGGAGTAGAATTCATCATCGAGGCCTTCCTGCTCGAGGGCCATCCCGTGTCTATCTTGTCGCTGATGCTGTTGCTCGTGTTGTGCGAAAGAACTGCACGACAGCCAACCACCCAAAGCCATCCGCCGGTAGAGAAGGAAAGCAGAAGAAAAGGCCTCCTAAGCAAGCAGGCAGTGAATGAGCAACATCGAGAACTTCAACACAGTCGGTACGCAGGCTGTATCATGCAAGGAATGGCGCTAACGCGAGATCCCTTTGCTGACACGGGTGATGATGAGACTCAGCCGAAAAACTATATCCGTAAGGCTCTCCTTGTGAGGCTTTCGGTCGCTCACAGCAGACATACGTATCCAGCAGCGCAACGGCCGCAAGACCTTGACGACCGTCCAAGGCCTTCCCGTCGAATTTGACCAAAAGCGCATCCTCAAAGCCCTCAAAAAGGATTTTGCGTGCAACGGTACCATCGTGAAGGATGCGGAAATGGGAGAAGTCATCCAGCTGCAGGGTGACCAGCGTCTCAAGGTGTCTGAGTTTCTCACATCAGAGCTGCCCATTCCCAAAAAGAGCATCAAGATTCACGGGTAAGTGACGCGCTTGTTGAAAGCACGCGCTAATAACAGTTTCTGAGCTAGCTAGGTAGCGCTATGATTTGCTCCATCAAACACATCTATGCCTCGATCTGCCTCGCAATGTGTGTGAGGGCCACAAGCATCTGACCTAGTTCGTGCTGTGCACCCGAGGCTGGCCCGCCAGCCGCTTGTTCCAGCAAGGAAGACTGAGCTTCAACCGCATGCGCCATGCGTGTTTGCAATGCTCGTTGGTGCAGACGCAGTTGCTCGACGTGAGCATTGCGCGCTGCCGCTTCTGCGTGTGCACCAGAAAGGGCATCTGCAAGCTTGTCTTGTTGCTGTTGCAGGCTTTGCACCGACAATAGAGGCTGACGTTAGATGTAATTACACGCGGATTTCATACCTGAGGACGATTCTGTTGCAGCTGTTGCAATTCTTGTACAGATGCGCGCAAAGTGGCTGATTCGGCTTCTAGTGTCCGCACGCTTGCCTCAGTTCCTTCCACGCGCCGTTTTACTGGAGTCAATTGATGCACGCTTACTTGACCAGCACTCACGCGTCGGGATGCGCTGGCTAAGCGTTGTGATTTGCGCCTGACATGCTTGTACGGCGGCCTTTTGTGCCTGCAAAGTTGTCTTTGATTCCACGTTGCGCGATTCTAAGGTTGGCTCGTGCAAATGCTTGGGATTGTCCCTACCGAGCTGCGCGCGTGCTGCTGAGTCTGGCGAGATGTCTTCCGCAAGCATGCGCAAATAGCGTTCCCGTGTTTCTTCCTCTATGTAACTCACTTTGAGCTTTTGCCCGAGTTCTTTGTAGTGCTGTCTCTCATTGATGAGCTGTTCAGGCGCTGATTGCATTGTAAAGGTTATGCGTCCTAGTAGGGCGTCTTTTTGTTGATGGCTTTGTTTTGCGATTCGCATGTCCGGAAGTTGTTCGGATCCCTTTTTAGTAAACAAGGCGCAAGTGTGCGTTGCCCCAGAGGTGTGCAATTAAAGCCCAGGTCAACCACATCTTAAAAGCAACGCGCTCCGGACTCTTGGTTAGAAACAAACAGGAGCAGACCAGCTCATCAATATGGAGCTCATTATGATGTTAGACGAAATCGAAACAGAGCTTCGTATGCGCTCAATAGAGGTCGAGAGTGCAATTGAAAGATTTCGTTACATTAAGAAGGAAATGGAATGGCTTCAGTTGGAGTCTTCAATACTCGATACAATAAAGTGCAAAGCGCTCATCATCGTAGAGCTATGTGCGCAGCACCGCAACGGGCAAGCTCCAGATGTTCAGCAGAATAGGCCGCATCGGCGCGCGGTACAGAAAATATTGAAGACCTGGTATCTGGACCACCTGCAACACCCTTATCCAGATGAATCCGACAAACAACGACTATCTTCCCTGACGGGGCTTACCGCTAAGCAGATCAGTATGTGGTTTACCAATGCTCGCAGGCGCTCTGGCACAAATGGGGACCGATTTTTACGGGAAGGCGTTTCAGCTTCCCTCGTGTCACTTCTCCCGTATTGACACTTGTACTGCCCTGCATGGATTGCTGCTTGAGACCTGCAACTGAAGTTCTTCCTCTGCCGATGACTAGTTGTCTTGCTTCACGAAGCGGGACTTCTTCGCCAATCGGTCGCCGGCTCTCAGTGCGTTTTGCCTCGGGAATGGTATTCACTGCCATTCAGTGCGTTTGGTATTGGGCTCAAGCTCTCCCCGACTGGTGCAGCGAAGCTTTCCAGTATCAGGCTCAATGCTTGGTTTCATGGTCTCTATTACGCTTATACATATTTTCACGTCGCCAGGTCATCTGTACACCGACCAGTCGCAAGAGGCAACCATTCGTCAGGAGAGTTCCAGATGCTGAAAAGCGCTCTGATGTCTATAGAAAAGAGAAACCGACCGATGATTCTATCAATGTTCGGCTTCACACTGCTTCGTATCCCCTGCGGCAGTTCTATCGCTGCTTTAACCAGGTCTCATAAGACCCCTTCCTATCACTGGTCGGTTGTAGTTCCGTCATGCCATATCTCGTTTTTTCGAAAATGCGCTCGATCCGGCTGAGACCTGCCTTGACTTTTAGACCACAGGCCAAATTGGGCAATTTTGAGTGCCTCAAACGAGCTACCAAGAACAAGCACAGTCAAGCTACCAGGCCTCAACACTGACAGAATCTGTGCTTATAAGTATAACATGCGTTCTTCGTCGCGTCAAGCACCTTATCGCCGCAGGCGTCATGCCATTCAAGCATGTGCCACCGCAGTTCCGGCTTCCGTTCGCCGCGAATTGCTGTGGAATCCACCTGATGCTCGTGCTGTTGCTTGTGCTCAGCACTTTCTGCGGTTCCGCTTTGTCTTCACGACCTTCATTCGTTCTGCCTTCGCCGAGCGGTAGCAGTCAAGCCATCCGACCACTTTTCATCGGCAGGTCAGCTTCAGATGCGCGGAATTCGATACATTCGGCGACTGGCTTATCGTCGTCATCGTCGACTTCTGCGGGGGCGAAACACACAAGCTTGGCCATTAGAAGCTCTTCGTCCGGGTCATTGATGAACACCTCCGACTCGCCGAGATTACCAACATCGGCTCCGCTGAACCGCCCAGCGTTTGCGAGTAGGCTGCCATGGCCTACTGAGAAACCGCAAGTGTCGAATGCGTTCGAAGGCTCTAGCAAGTACAGGCTTCTTCAAGCGTCAATGAGTTTGCTAATTGAAGGACATTCTCCAGTGGTCGCAATTCTGGTTCTGTTGTATCCCCAACAGGCACGATGATCAAGCTGTCAAGCCTTCCCTCGATTGCATATTCGTCACCGCCTGGCACTTCTTCTCTTCGCCGTGAGCCTTCATCATTGATGCACAGCTCGAACAATGCGCGCTCCTCGGATCAAATTGTAACAACATCACGAACAACTAGTATCCGAACGACTCCCTCCACCGCGCCCTTCTTGGCTGGCTCTGAGCGTTGTTTGAGCGATTTGATTTCAGATCGGACGCTGAACGGAGCATTCCGCAATTCTGCCACGAACACTATCGCGGGATGTGCGAGTTTCTGCCAGCAACAAGGATATAAATGGTCAGGAACAGAATACGGTTCAGAATGTTTCTGTGGTGATACGATCTCTGAGCGCGCAGCCAATTCATCGCGTTGCACCTATCGTTGCTCAGGTAGCGCTGAGATTTGTGGAGGAGATGGTGCTATCTCGATCGTGCAACTGGACCCTGGCTACGAAACAATCCCGGCAAGCGCGCCTCTCGGTTATCTGGGATGTTTTCAGAATGTCAGCGCACTAGAGGATGGATTGTTTGGCTCTCGCTTTATGACGCCCGGGGTCTGCAACAAGTACTGTGGCGATCTCGGATATCCATTCGCTGCCACTGCCTATGGTGTCAATTGCTATTGTGGGCTCTCTGTTCCGCCGAATTTGAAGCTTGCAAATGATTGCAATCAGGCTTGCCGTGGTGATAATGCGCAGATTTGTGGCGGCAACGGAGTGATGTCGATGTGGAAGCTCAGTCAAAGCTTCGTGATGCCGATATTTCCCCAACCTCTCACAAGCGCCGGTCAAGGTCTCGCCGTCGATAACATCGATCCATTCCAGGCAATCTCGTTGGAAGCACCCTCAAGCATGTTCGCGCGCCTCAATCATCGAATCATGCCCAAGGGTATCGAGGCGGGATCCTCCTTACCCCCGGTGCACACAAACAAGCAGTATGCTCAGCTTTTCATAAACAGTCAAACGAGTGCTGCTTTCATGGAGCCGTATGCTTTCAATTATATTGGGAATGCTTTCGCAATACAAAATGCTGATTACCCTCAGGAATACACATGGGAGCAAGACAAGGTTGTTCCTGAATATATCGGCGGTCAACTCAATAAGCATCAGCTTTTATTTTCATCGTCCGAATGCTGCGACGGATCTTGCTACCTCAACTTGAGCGATTCTAAGCACGCATCGGTAGCAGTGACGCTTTCCACAAATATAGGTGTCGGGAGTCTGTCAACTCATCTTGTGAGCGGCATGGGCCTCGTGACGACCATTTATCAAGATATGCGACCTAATATCACATCACTTCCTGGCATCTCTGACGCCACGCTGCTAACAGGCGCTTCTAGCGCCTTCAGTGAGAAATGGAAACTGAATCTGAAAGATGGGTCGATCTGGATGATCTATGTGATCTCCTCCTTACCGGCTCCAGTCTTGAACTTCGCTAACGGAAGTCTGACGGCTGACTCCGTGTGGACTGGCGTAATTCAGACAGCCAAGATGCCTCGCAATGCTGAAGATGATTCGCTATATGACCGATTCATCGGTACATGGGTGACGAGCATTTCCCTCAGCGCCCAAGTACAGTCTACCACAGCTTCTTATACGCTGAATTATCAGACCGCCGGGCAAAATAACATCGAGCCATTAATCTTTGCACTTCCGCATCATGTTGCATCTTTAGTTCCCAGCACGAAAGCTGCTGGCATTTCCCTTCATTCGGGTATGCATGGTCTGGCCACTGGCTACTCAAGTCGAACTTTGACCATGGTAGAAAACTCACTGCCTTCTGACATCGGATTTCTTCTAGACGATGTCAGAGCTGTTTGGAGCAATACTACACTGTTCGCAATAAAGAAAGCTATCACACCAGACATTCTGGGTGCGGATTTTATGGGCTGCAATACGTATTCGACCTATTTTTCCGGAAAGTGTCTTGCCAAATCAGCTCAGCTATGCCTTCTCGCACGCGATGTCGTCCAAGATGACGAGCTTTTCCAGATCTGTCTTTCACAGCTCAAGGCCGTCATGGATGTCTTCACAAGCAACACGCACAACACATTTTTGAATTATGACCCTATCTGGAAGGGGGTTGTGGCTGATGCGGGCTATGCAATGCCAGGAGCTGATTTTGGCGCTACGGACTACAACGATCATCGTGCGTTTTCTTAAGATTTGTGGTTCGGTGCTGACAACAGATTTTCACTACGGCTACATCATCTATGCTTCGGCTATCTTAGCTCACATTGATCCTACGTGGATGCTTACTTCTGGTTCTCAAGCATTTGTTGAGACTCTCATACGTGATTGCGCAAATCCATCTGAAGAAGATATCCATTTTCCACAATTTCGAAGCATGGACTGGTATGTCGGGCATTCTCTCGCGCATGGCGTTGCCACTGATTTTGCAGATGGCAAGGATGAGGTAAGGGTCTTGCTTTGCGTGTCGATAATTAATGAAACAGGAATCCTCGTCAGAAGATTACAATCTAGCCTATGCTATTCAGCTTTATGGCAAGGCAACTTCAAATGATGAACTTCAAGCCTTAGGTACCCTGATGGGTGCCATCAATGCTCGAAGCATTCAGTCTTATATGCTCTTGGGTCCCGAAAATGAGGTACAACCTGCTGTTTACAACATGAATTACGTCTCAGGTATTCTGTTCGCCAATAAGATGGTTCACAGCACTTTCTTTGGGGGCCAAACACAATTCGTTCATGGCATTCACATGTTGCCGTTGACACCCATGTCGCGCTACGTCAGAAAAGCCTCATTTGTTGCAAATGAATGGCGTGATGTGCTTGCATCGTTGGCAGGAAGCTTGACAGATAATTGGGCTGGCATTCTCTATTCCAATCTTGCCATTAGTGACCCTGCAGCATCATGGCGATTTTTTAGTAACGGCAACGTGAACAAGTTCAATTACGGTTTCTTGGATGACGGTCAGACATTGACCTGGGCCCTCTTCTTTGCGGCGTCTCAAGGGGGAGGCATATGATCAGAGGAAGCGTCATTTTTGCTGCAACACGTATATAGCACTCATGGTACACAGATTTAATTGATCTAGACGGAAATCGATACGGCCGAAATTTTCATCGATGGCACTGAGCGTCAGGACAGTGACCAGATCAGAGGACCAGCGCTACACATGCACTACATGCGCAGTGTAGCACGCCGGCAGACGGCGTGCGTGCTGAGCGAATCCCAATAATAGTGTAACGTAGCTGATCGTGCTTCTCCGCCAGTCGCCTCCAACATGCTCCATTTCTGGATCGAAGGGATCGTAGACTGCCCCACAGATAAGATCAGACGGGAGTTGAGATCTTGCAGAAATGCTAACCGCTTGTCCGTGCTATCTTCAATCTCTGCCGAACCCACACAAGAGTCCATGTTGTCGCGCACAAAATCCGACTCAGGCAATGCATGACTGGCTGCCGGATGGAAGGTCCGTAGCTTTTGCCAAATATAGACTTCTTTTGCGCATTTGCAGAGCAGTCCAAAGGCTGTGCTTTCACGTGGTGCGGAATGAGCAGCAAATTCGACCTCACCCGGTAGCATGAATCGGAATTGCTAGCATGTTAGCCCAGGAACTCTTGCGCACATGGGGCAGGTCTGACAGAGTGATCGACTAGGGCGGGAAACAGCGCTACCGACTGGCAGTAAGTGGTCAAGAAACGCTTTTCGACTTCTTGTACGCCTGTATCTGATAGATTCGACGCTCGTACTTCTCCAACGAGACGGGCGGAAAGCTTGTCAAGGAATGCGGAAAGATCGCTTGCAGCGAAAGATGAAATCTCGACGTTCGAGAGCCGTGTCCAGAACTGTAGGTGAGCAAGATCATCATAAAAGAGCTTTTCTCACATGTGCCAGGATCTCAGTTTGCCGGTAATGCAAGAGAATGAGCATGATTCGCAGAGCCTGTCGGGCCGGTACCAACTCGGCGCTGATGAACCAGCGAAGATGTGGAGTGATGGCAGAAATGATGGCGCCGACACTTTCAGATGTATACGCATTGTAAAAGCGCTTGATCTCCACACAGAAGTCGTTATCGTCGAGCTGCAAAAGCTCGCGAAGTTCCAGTGGAATCTTGTTATCATTTGCGGCGCAAGTCCTAGAAGACTCGATATTGCGATAGTACAAGCCCAGGAAATGATCGAATTCGCGAGCATCCTTGTTGGGAATGCCGGACAGACCTTGAAGAAGCGAAAAACAAGCGGAGCTCGGCTGTTGTTAGCCTCTCTTCATGAAACTTCACGAAATGAATTGCGTACCCGGTATTTGATTGTCCATTCTCTTGCAATCAGAGAAGCCTCAAGTTCGCCAGCAAATATCAGGCCTATCACGGCGTTGAGATGATTGGGAAAGTGCCAAATGTCCAGGACCACCTCCGAGACAAGGCTCTGATACAGCCAGAATGGCAAATCGAGATCTGGCATTCGACTGAACCATCGATGCAACGACCTCCGGGAACCATCAGCCGAGCGCACAGATGCTGTAAATAGCCTCATGAAGAGATGCGCGTCGCAAGAGCGACCATGAGACAGTCTGGGATGGGCGCTTCTTGTTGCTAGGTCACGCCGATCTGATTGAAAAAATGCTGCTCGATCATCCTTTGACAGGAAGGCCAGATTTGAGCAGATCAGCCAGCGTGTTCGCATTCTAACATCAGCATCCGGCCACGCGAAGATAGAAGACAGTACAAGTAATGCGTCTGATCCCTGCTCAGCATCTGTCGTCCTCCATAAGCAAAATTGAACACCATTTCACGTAGAATGTTACGCATGCAGCAAAAACTGGTGCCTTGCTCGCCAGCTCTTGCGTGCCTTCTGACGGAGTCACGAAGATCATGTAACGCAGCACATCGCACTAGCCACAGCACCCTGCTCATAGGAATATAATAGCGCAAGGAGATGTCGAGGGCGTCTCGGTAGGGCGCGCTTCCAAACGTTGGCAATGTTCTTGCGAAATGGTTTAATCTTGAAGCCGGCCGACTCAACTCACGAGCAAAGTCTGATCGCTTTTCATCAGTAAATAGTATTCGTGGTGGGAGTTTCAAAGCACAGATCGGTTGGCAGACGGCAACATTCTGTTCTGTGATAAGAATCAATCCATGAAGGATTGGAAGCGTTGTCGGGAGACCCACAGCAAGCAAAGCGTCCACTTCGAACTTATGTTAAACGATCAACAGGATGCATGTGGAACTCACCAAGCCCATGCTTTCTGCCGGTCGAGGCAGCTTGAAAGACGTGTCGCGCCCGAGAAGCGGCTTGCCATCCAAGTATGGGCTGAAAAACATGAGATTGCAGACTGCGATATGTGGGTTGACGACTGTCTCAATCGATCAGTCTGGCAGTAGGGTGAAACACAATCGTCAGTCGAGGATTATGGCGACAAGATTTTTCGATGAAAAAGAATGAGAACGGCTCAGAATGCAATTGTCGCGGCTTCCTTGAGCAAGGGGTTCTGAGTGGCTAACCCTAAGATGGGATCTCGCTGCTTAAGCCATCAATAGCCAATGCATATAGACGAGCAGCTTAGTCTTGATGGGATTAGAGCTGTCGCGATCGTCATGTATCGTTGCGCACAAATATTAGTGCTATCAATGACACGCTGCTGCACCTAGCTGGGTCAGGTGGCTGAGTGTGGCTGGATGACAGGATCTGTGCTCGTGCACGTGGTTCTGACTTGTCGCAAGATTCTGTTCATCCAATTGAAGACCATCACGAATTCACCAATTACAGTACATACGTGTGCTGATGCTTCTTGATCGGCACTAGACCGAATCACCCAGGACAAGAGGCTCGAGCTCGAATACATAAGCAACGCTTTACAGCGATCTTGATCACAAGCAGACGCGATGGTCAGTCTTTGCGATTTGATATCCTTCTAAAACTGTCCTTCTACTGAGACAAAAGGCATGCCGGAGTATGCTTTGAATGAGATGCACGATAGAAGCGAGGGCAGCGACCAGAACGAGCTTCAGCCGCCAAGAACATTGGTGCGCCGAAACATTGTCGCGGCATTTGCGTACGGGACAAACCCTTGACGTGTGGATTGGCTCTCGGTGTCGAAATGCTGGCGAATCATGCTCCCACGCTCAACTGTCCATCCTTGGTCATACGGTAAATTCTCCCAAGAAGAGGGGTCTGGCGAGAAATCTGCATACAGCGGTTCGCTCGTACAGGCCAGAGTCTCATTTATGTCGTAGAACATGTGGGCTTCGGAGTTCCGGCATGATTCAACACCATCATTATCTTCGTCCTCGACAATGATGACACTCTGCTCGAGAAGCTTGAATTCGAAGCGAGCAGCCGCAGCCATTTGCTCATATGGAAGTTGCTCCTCAGGGGACATTTTGTTCCATTCTTCTGCGAAAAGCTCCACGATGCGGCACTCTTGACGTTGCATACCAGCGAACCTGTTCTTATTCTTTGCGCAAGTCCGAAACTGGAAGAAGGGGTTGAGAGGTTTGAGCGCGATATCGTCCCACTGCTCCTTTGTCATTCGATTTACGCCTAATTGAGGACCGCTTCCGAGGTAGGTATAGTCGCGACCATTCGTCGATAGAATGAACCTCAGTGAGCAAGGCTTCGTAACACCGGCCGATTGAGGAAGTTCAAGAATCTTGGGTTGACGCCTGCCGGCTCTAGGGCGTCCGAGTTTCAATGTCGAGCACAGAGAAGCAAATGCACTCTTTTTGGACGTTCTGGGCCGGCGCGCCTTGACGGCAGACTCCTTGGGCATAGCTCCTCTATCTTTTGTCTGGTGCCCGGTCATGGTCTGTTGAAGAGTCAATGGAGAGGTCACTGAAATTGCGAAGTGAGGTAGCGGCCACTATTGATGGCCGCCATGAAGACATTTATCTCGTTGTCGTCCGGAGTCGAGGTTGTCCGCACTCTTCATCTGACCAATGCGCGATCCGCTGGAGAACAAAGGCGAATCTTCGAAGACAAAGAACATTCCTCACCGAGGTCAAAATTGCCGAGCCACGGCGGGAAGCCTGAGCCTGCCATGCGATATGAGCAAGACAAGCAAGACCGATGCCAGAACCGGAATGAAATCAGACTAGCTTCCTGATCTATCAAGTCGACAACGCGGGCAGTTCTCGTGACTCGAGAACGATTTTTAGCTCATGACATCGAATCAAGTGAAAGTCTTTATGCGAGGGGTTCTTTACAATTTCACAGTTTGCACTTTGCTCGAAAAGAATGATCATTGACTGAGGAGTGCTCTTGACATGCCTAGGCTTCACAGCTTTGAAGAAGTCTCACTGTAAGCCGTCCACATAATCCGACATTCGTTGGCCAATTCATCCATGGATCCAAATCTTCCAGGCCACTAGGCATTCCGAAAGATTGACATCACGTGATCTTGCCCTAACCCAAGAGCCGCCGGAGCAATGACCAACCGCAACTTCCAGTATTGAGCATATAGACACAAAACTTACAACGGGATATCGATGTTGCGCGTTGGTATTTTGCGATCTCCTCAGGCTCTGAATAGGCAAATTGCTATTCGTAAGCAATCAAGCTTTGCGCGTGAGCGCGATGCCGTAAAGCATCATGCCGTCGAAACTTCGTAAGGCTTTTAAATCATTGGTACATCTAATAAAGCAGCGATCTCTGGCGCAAGATCTCGATTTACGTCTGCATTCCTGCGCTCCTGATCGCTGGAGTCAATGCATACAATCTTTATGCAGCTCACCAAGAGCATGTCGCGTAAGAACTATCCTTTGCGGCCGTTTTCTGATTTCAGCCACCTTGCAGAGCACCCGGAGGATGATCACCCAGAATATCCTTACCAGAACATCAGAACCAAAAACGTAAGCTTCGTTTTGCAATCAAAATGCGAGACTAAAATCAGTTTCCCTGGGTAGAGCAGCCAAATCCACTACCCTCGAGACTAACCATAAAAGGGCGACGGAGACAAGACTCTTTTCTGGAACGACGCTGTAAACAAGCACAAGGAGGACTAAAGACGAGGCAAGCACATCTACTACCATTCCACTTGTCTAAGCGTCATAGTAGTCCGCTTAAATGTATGCAATTCTCCCTAATCGAAGCATTGTCACATCCCTCTCATCTCACCTGACCGGCCTCGATGTCCAGCGCGTCCCGCTCAACATGGACCTGCCAACTTGATACTGATTGATATGCTTGGCCTGCCATGTGCACACTGCTACACATGTCAGTGAATTTTTAACAGTCAATTCGGCTCACGAAAGGTAGAGCGCAATGACTCATTTGCCATATCAGCAGCTCCATCTGAGCTCGTGACAATTGATCGTTGAACATGATTGCAGATCGGCAAGCTCTGCTTTGCATAGCACGAAGGACAGCAACCGGAACATTACGCAATAGCTCCTTCCAAAGTCCTGATTCGTGGTCTGTACTGTGGGATGGCATGTGCTTCAAGCCAATTTCCAGGTCAGCGAGATATTGCTTGAGTGCTGCAGAAATAGATGCCGCTTTACATCCCTGGAACCAGGAATGCAGAATACTTGGAACTGAAAATACTGTTCCAGAGCTGATTCGAAAGCCCCAGTAGCGAAGAGCCTCCTCGTTTGAAGCTGTAAGCTCAGGTAGCTTGACTGGACGCACTTGAGATGCAGAATGAGGTAGTTCTGCAAGCAGGTTTTCGAAATTGACTCGCTATATCATGAGCTTGGCCTAGCAATCGGGCGCCGGTCACCTCAGAAGCAGCATGCTGGTCGACTAAGATCAATAGACCCGAGCAGCGACATTTTATCAAGATGAATTTGCGATCCACCTGTCCAACGACATCTGCCATTGCGAGGCTGCTTTTGTGGACTCGAATCGATTGGGCGACGCTACCATCCATGAGCGAATCGAATTCCGTTGTCCTTGCATGTCCTGCATCGCAAGCTACGCGTCTAGATAGCCCTGACTTGGTCCTGTCCATAGGAGTCTGAGCCGTCCGACACTCACAGTCTTTGTGGCTGATTTGAACGTGCTGTTCAGGATGACCATTCCTGCGCGATTCCAAGTCCCAAGCGTGACTTCTCTTTGAAGGGACGAAGACACTTCGAGCCATCGTATGAGCTGATCAACAGGAAGTTTCTGTCACACTCCCAGATACGAAAGTAATTTCAGGCGTATGTACTGGCTGCTGCAGGTCTTGGCAACGTCGTCCAAATTTTAGCATAAAATTATGCATATATGAAGTTCGCACCGGCTTGCGAAAACTCTTTGAAAGGTCGAATTCTGGTCCAGTTTCTGCGACCATCAAATCTGTTTCCAAATGGAATCGCCGCAGCAGGGTGCCACTATTCCTTTTTGAGAGGGAGACGATCCGACGTAGACTCCGAAATACCGGATTGCATTGAGCGCTATGAAACAGCTAAATAAGCTTTACCGGAACATACAGGCCGCTCGCCTTGCTCGCTAGATCAGTGCGGTATCGTCTTCAAAGATGAGCAAACAGTTGAGGATTATCGTTTCAACCACGGTAGACTGCAGGGCTTTTCGTCAGCAACCAGAGAATGACCACAGGGAAGCATCAACTCACCCATCCCATCCACAAAATGGTCTCCGAGGAGAGTTGGCCCCCAAACAATGGCCAAATTTGCGGCACCCATTAGATTCGCCGTCCGTCGCATATGAACGCTATCGTTAGTAGTGAGGTGCTTCGCAAACGCTTTACCGGTGGAGATGTAAGAACAAGTAGCGCAGCAGCGCATAGCTTTCATCCTTTCATCGTCAGCATCTGGCATCCCGCTTGGGATCGCTCACAGGAAGTTCATTCACCGCCTGATGCAGTCTTATCCTTCGTCGCGGCTCGTCCGGGATCTCTAGAATCGGATGAGAAGCTATTCGTATGGGCAGGATACTTACTGGCAGCTTCAATGAATTCATCGTAGCGATCTTCAGGCACCAATGGCTCCGATAGTTCCCTAAAGAACATCTTCAACACAGAGCATAGCGAGTGAGGATCCTGAAGGATGCTGCTGTCCAAGGAACTCATCAATGTGCCTGTGGGTTAGCATATGTCATCATCTCAAAGCTCTACTAGCCATGGTTGATGGCCGTCTTTAGCGCACTGATGTTGGAGGGAGAGCCCGATAAGCGGTAAAGTCCTTCAGTGTCTAGCCCATGCCTTTCAATAAGTTCAATGCATTGTTCCTGCGATGAGCGACTTCAGCCATAACGAAGAACCCACCACGAGTAATGGTACAACACGGTCTTCATTGTGAAGAATCTGACGCAAAGAAGCTCCAAATGGCTGATAAGACGGAGTGAGCAAGGTTTGACCAGATGTGGGCGAACTAGCGTTACGAACGACATCGACAGGATGCGGGACCGATCTACTGGACACGTCGACAGTACTGAGTTTTGCGCGAAGTGATTCTTCTGCATCCAAAGGTGAGATGGCTGTGCACTGAGATAAAAGGAAGACCTCATATAATTGAGCTTAAATTAGACGGCTTTGGCGATTAGCTAGACTTACCAAACTTCAGCAATTGGAGCTTGAGAGTGCTGTCGGCTTCCTGGATGAGAAT
Organism: Protomyces gravidus; assembly: GCA_003717255.1. Classification (NCBI taxonomy): domain Eukaryota; kingdom Fungi; phylum Ascomycota; class Taphrinomycetes; order Taphrinales; family Protomycetaceae; genus Protomyces; species Protomyces gravidus. Next base: position 292,184 of record QXDP01000295.1, read on the forward strand.
TTGGGCCTCTTTAATGGCCTGTGGCCTGAGTCTTGACATGAGTTCGCTGCGCTGCATATGCGCATTTTCTTGTTTACTCTGCATATCGCTCTTGAAAGCGGCCACACGGGCGATCAAGTCGTCCAGTTGCTGTAAGCATTAGCTCTGTAAACAACCACTAGATGCACTTGCGCTGCCAGTCTTGGATTTGAACGAGAAGCCCGAGCGCTTGCTTTGCCCTTCCTCGGAACGGAACTTTTCTAATTCCTCGGTTGCAGCAGAGAATTTTTGGACAGCTTTCTCCCTTTGACTTTCAAGGTCGAGGACGTGTTTGTCTTGACGCAGTGCTCTTTCTTTCCATGTCTTTCGTCCTTTTTCAATATCTTTTGCTGTTTCAAGAAGCTCAAAAGAAACGTCCATCAAAGCCTTCGAGAAGTGAAGATGAGCTTGAGCTGCCGCATCATGAATGTCCAGTGATTGGAGCATAGTTCTCGCGAACTCCCCTTGTCGAGATTGATCCGACTTGATTGATTCCGTGTATTGTCGAAGGTTGCGCTGAATCGCTTAACGAACGTCAGAAGCGTCAACACACAGGTAGACTAACCTTTGAAACACTCGTCCTCCCCAGTTGACCGACGCTTCAGAAAAGCGGCAAGGTCTTTTATCGCTGTGATACTCTGCTTCAGTCTTTCAGAGATCATCTTAGTGCCTGCCTGAAATTTTGGTCAGGGAATGTGACGAGAGGAACGTATCTCATACATCGCTCAGCAGTTGTTTATCTATACCGACTTCATCTGATAACGTCGCTGTCTTGTGCTCCGCCATTTTTCTATTGCACGAAAGCCTCCAAGAGAGAAAGTCTCCTTACCTCCCCGGTAACGATCAAGTCGTCCAGAGGTCAGGTAGGATACCTTTCTGCAGCTGCTGTGCTCATGCGTTGTGGTCAACTGAGCGGTGTTGTAAAGTGTCGCACGGTCCACAGCTTCGCGGGGCGCTGGCTCCTGGTGGCTCCTGACGTATGGCGCTTTCTGTTACGCGTGCAGTCCTTAATTGCACCTGCAGCTGAAACATCTGATCGCACAGCTGCAGGCTGAGCGTTTGAAAGTGAGCAAGGCGACATCCTTTCTTCAGGAAGGCTGTCTCGCAGGACACAAGCTTGACAGGAACGCTGTTGTCACGGAACGAGCACGGGACTACACTCACAACCAACTATCGCCTAGATGGCCTCCCCCAGGTCTATGAAATGCGTGGTTGTAGGCGATGGGTAACGAAAGATCACATTTATTAAACCATGAGCTGATGAAGCAGCGCAGTGGGCAAGACTTGCCTATTGATAAGCTATACGACTAATGCGTTCCCGGGCGAATACATTCCAACTGTTTTCGACAATTATTCCGCAATGGTGACAGTCGATGGAGCGCCAGTAAACTTGGGGCTATGGGACACTGCTGGCCAAGAAGACTATGATCGCTTGCGTCCTCTCTCATATCCTCAGACCGAAGTTTTCCTCATCTGTTTCTCGCTTGTCAATCCGGCATCTTGCGAAAACGTGAAAAGCAAATGGATATCAGAGATACGACATCACGCGCCGGATGTCCCAATTATTCTAGTGGGAACCAAAATGGATCTGAGAGACGACCGCGCAACGATCGATCGTTTGTCACAGAGAGGCCTCACTCCTGTCTCGTATTCGGAAGGGCTCTTGCTTGCTAAGGAGATTCGTGCGGTCAAGTAGGAGATGATTTCTTCGCAGGTCAAGGAAGATAGCTAACAGTCAGGTACCTCGAGTGTTCTGCTCTTAATCAAACAGGTCTGAAAAGCGTATTTGACGAGGCCATAAGGTAAGGACACATCCTCTGACACACCAGTCAAGTTCTGACGATATCAGGGCAGTCTTAGCACCGCCTGTGCAACGACGAAAAGAAAAGAAATGCATTATCTCTTGACGTGCAATTTGTGCTGACGTTCGGCAAAGGTCAATGCACGAGGGATGACACATGAGACTGTAGAATGCTGCCCATGACACGGTCTGCTAATCCATGATTCGCGCCTCACCACCCCGCCATATTCCGCTTTGGCAGCCTTGACGTCTTCCGCGCCGTAGTGAGCTCAAAGTCTGGGTTGCCCGACAGCAAAGAAGGCCCTTCTTGCCGTCTTTGCCGGCGCGGTTCATATGCTTGCGGGCCCATGTCAACGACCCTGCCACCGCGACTCGCCTGCCAGCGTGGATTGATCGCGCGTTGTGAGACAGACGTGAAATGAGAAGAGTTGCTCAGCTGAGAGGGACTCTGCGGTGGGCGCGGTCCTGCGCCGTGCGAGTTGACGTCTTCGGCTGGCCATGACTGCTGCGTGTCATACGTTGGACCATTTGGCATGGGCCGCGGTCCAGATACGGCGCGCGTTCGGGGTGCCCTTCCATAAGGAGCGCGCGGTGCATAGTCATCTCTCTGATCTTCCCTTTGCCTTTGTGCTGGCTCCCTCGGTACCAGATCTTGCATGGCAATGTCTCCCGTGTCGTAATAGACAGGCTCATATCCAGGGTTTGCACGCGGTTGCTCCGGCGACTGTGAATACAGAAGACGCTGCGTGGGCTCAGAAACAGCCAACCCGGGCGCCTCTTGCTCCGTCCGGGCTGTCTCAGTAGACTGTTTGTAGGGCGGCGACTCTTCGAACTGCGCAAACTTTGGCAGCGTGGCTGTAACCTTCTCAGGTACGCTTTGTGCTTGCTCCTCGAAGAAGGTCGCGTCGTTTTCTGCAATCCTTGCGCGCATAGCTTGACGCGTTTTGAGGCGGCGATACCCAGCGCACAACGCTATGGTAGCTCCTGTGTTCAAAGCAAAGGCCGCAAGCGTGACATACGATCCCCAATCCAGATTCGGAATGAAGAGGAGAATGTCGACGAGAAAGGCAAGCAGTGTGATGAGCGTCGTCAAGGATCCGAGCACGAGAAGACCTGTATGAAAGCCAGACGCGTGCGCAGCTTTGCCTGCATGTCCGACAAGCGACAATACAAGCATGATGAGCGTTAGACCCGCAGCGACGACGTGCACGACGAGTACATTGCTGAGGCCATTGCGCGTTCCACTTGGCAGATCAAAGGGCGAATTGAAGCGCTGCAGCTGCCGCTTGAGAGCACTGGGCAACGATGAGAGCACCTGGTCCGTCGCGTAGCCAATTTGAATACTGCTGCATGCAGTCGCTGTACAATAGCCAAACACGCCAAACTTGGCTCCGGCGGCGCTTCCAAGACTGCTAGAGGGTTGTTAGCAAAACAATGGTAAGAGACGCGACTTGCCTGAAGCGAGTGATGGGCGCGCTGATAACGGAGAGGATGAGGGCGACGAGGGCGAGGAGCTGTACGACGGCTACAGATGAGAATAGGCGAATCATATAAGCACTTCGTATAGGTAGACGAGGCCAAACAAAAGAAAGATTGCTCCACCGCCGAGTGTGACAGTGCGCACGGAAATTTGGCTCGCGAGCATGCGACCACCCAGCACGGCAAGCAGCGTGCACAACGAATGGCCCAAGACCGTGCCTAGAATGACCCACCAGTAGTCGCTGCCAGCAGCCATGGCAATCGTAGCAATCTGACTCCGATCTCCCCATTCGCCAAGAAATGTGAGCGTAAATGTTTGTAGGAATACTGGCGAGAAGACAAGGCCCAGCAGGTTTGTCACGCCGTCTAGCCGCGTCGGTTGCGGCTGGCCATCCTCCAGTGACGCATCCTGAATCTCATGCTCCACCTCCGCCATTTCCTCCTTCACTGACGCGTCCTTGTCCATATTGTAGCCTTCGTAGCAAAGCTTCGCGCCAAACACGAGGAAAAGGCCGCATGCCGCGAGCTTGGTAATATAGTCCGGCAGCAGGGCTGGCATAGAATGACCAACGACTCCGCTGAGCACGGACATGATGACAAGCGCAGCAAAGGCACCGCCAAAGACAACGAGCCGGTCGTGCTTCATAGCGAGCAGCGCAGCGACAAGAAAGGTCTTGTCACCAATCTCAGAGGCGATGATCATGGCGAGAGAGCTAAAGAAACCATGTGAATCGAAAGGCGTCAATTCCATCTACGTCAAGTCTTGTGAATTGCGCTGCAGCCCAGATGCTGTGCGCCGCCCAAGATTCTTTAGCACAGAATTCGCACGACGCGCACGACTCAGCACCGAGCGCGCCGCATCCTTGCTTTTCTCAAATCGCGGAGCCTGCGCCGGCGTTGTGGGCTTGGCCGGCTCAGGCAAGACTCGATTCTCCGCTGCGAGCTCCTGCGTCTTGATTTCTAAGTAAGCGCGCAGCTCGCTTGGTGCTGTGCTCAGCACATGTATGCGCCGCTGAATTTCAATTATTTTGTTTTGTGGTTCAAGCAGCGACAGTAAGCGCGTATCCATGGCTTGCTGTACATCCGCACTAGCTGGACCTTCAAATGCCTCCAGGAAGCGCGACCCAGAACCACTGCGTGGTCGATATTGGCGTGAGTGTATGCTTGGGCTAAGGTGTTCCCGAGCTGTGCGTAGTGATGCACTAGAGCTTTTGCGAGACAGGCTGCGCACTGAGCTTTGCGCTCGAGTGCTTTCTTCTGTCGCTGCTTCTGTGTGCTCTACCTTCGTCGGTTCTGGCGTGCTTCTCGTATGATTCGCTTGCGCATCACGGGTCGACGATGGTTGCAGCTGTTCAAGCAACTCTTGAGCAAGCCGGTCACTCTCTGGCACATCTCTCGAAGACCTGCGACTCATGCTGAGACTCGCCGGCCGCGAAATCAGCGCCGGATTGAAATCGCCCATGCTGAAGCGATACTCTCCGTCACTAGGCGAGCCCACCGAAAATCGCGACAGGGGTTGCACGGGTGACCCAGGCTCCATTGAATAACCATGAGCGTCACTGGTCGTGGATTCCGCGGTTAAGTCAGGCGAAAAGAACGGACTGTCTGGTGTTGCGGGCAGCATTGGTGAAATGGGACGAAAGGAAGTGCTTTCGCTTATTGCAGACGGTGGCGCGCAAGAGGGTTTGCGTTTTCCAGTATGTTTTTCTTGCAAGCCATCGGCGATAGGATTGCTGGAGGGTATGTGAACGGGGGCCGGTCCTTGTGAATGAACGTGGCGATTCAGCGGCTCATCGAGCGCTGGGGTTATTGGTAGCGCCTTGTCAGTCATGTCTCTTGCTTGTCGAAAGCCGTTTATTGCTGGACTATCCGTCTCGGAATGTTTCACTCTTGCCTCTTCCGTGGACAGCGAAGTTGTCTGGGTCTGCTCCGTATGCGAGCCGTGATCCAACACATCAGGCATACGAACTCGCGAGTCATGCAATGCTGCAGAATCAACCAGAGAACCAAAATCTTGCGAGTCACGTAGAATGAAACCCGGGTTTCCGTTTGACGCATGCGAGTCGTCGCCTTCGTTTGAAGCATTTCTAGCCAAAATCTGCTCGGCCGAGCTGTTCCGCTTGCTTGGGGGCGATGCCGGTCTTGGGCCACCAGGGCGCACCGAAGCATGCTCGATTCCAGGTAGTAGAGAACCATGTGTATGAGACTCGTCGAATTGGCGCGCAAGCGCAGGCGCCAACTCAAGCTGAGGTTCGGCATGCCGCCGTAAATCTGCATGTGAGCCTCCGCCAACAGAAATCCGTGGAGCGTCAGCGCGGCCTTGTTCATCCTCCTCTTCTTCCACTAGGGTATTGAGGACAGACGGTTCTTCATACGCCTGCCATTCGCCTGGTGTACCAAAATTGGCCGGAGCTTCTTCGCTCATCTCCTGCTTAGTCTTCAGATTTTTAAGCATCTGCTTGCGCTGGGCCCAGGTATTTGTGGCAAGCAAGATGGATGGGGTCCGCAAAGCACCTTCTTGATTTTCCGCTTGAATGTGCTCGACTCCGTCTACCTCAACACGGTCCTTTATTGTTGGCTCAATTTCGGCCTCAGACGATGCAACCGCTTCTACATCATGTATCGCCTGATTCACATCCTGTATCGGCGGAACAGCATCGTCCGAATAGCTCATAATGTGCGCAAAGCTGCTGAGATCATCCGACTCGGCTGTCTGTATAGTCGAAGCTGGCGCCTGAATGGTCGCGTGCTGTGGCATCTCTCGGGGAGATGCTGCCACCTCTTGCGCATCGTCGTAGTCATCATAATCATCCTCGTCATATTGAGGCAGGTTCGTAGCCCATCTCTTACTCGGTGCCCTGTCCAGGTTCATCTGCGTCTTAATCGTCGCAGTCGTCGTTATTCTTGGCTTGTCTTGCAACGACATACACAAAAACAAGCATGACGGTCGCACAAAGTCATCAGACAGGGCCAATTAAGGCACACTGGAACGACGGACTCAAGCTCGTCAAGCGCGACTCGTCTGCCACGTGTTCTATCTCTTTGGAAGAGCAATTACAAGCTCTTTACGATGCACCGAGCAAGATGTCTCCTGCAGAGCATGAGGCGCATCTCAAACGCATACAACAACACCTGAACCTCGCGGCGCTTTCAATAGAAGAGCGGGAAGATTTATCTGGCGCTTTAGCGGCAGCAACCGCGGAAGACCGCCGCAAGGCGCTTGTCAATTACATCAAGAACTACGATGTGGTGCGCTGGGCGACGAGCGTGCGCGCGATCGCTGCCGCGATCCAGTGACGAAGACCAGCAGTAAAGGACACGACATAGACAAGCATCACCCACAAAGAATAAGTACAATCGAATTATTACTAGCGAAACGCTCGTGAAGTATACATTTAGATGTTGTCAGCAGGGGCAGAAGGGAATGGGCTCGAGCTGGCCAACACGTTGTCTGTGAAGAATTGCGGGGTGTTGATGTTGCCGGCAGGAGCGTACTCGCAAGCGAGGTAGTAGGTAGGGTTGGAAGCGCCGTTCGATGCGTAGGCGCATCCAAGACGCGTAGAGCTCACCCACACGAGCTGTGTAAAGTGGCCAGCATTGACTTGGAAACCAGGGTTGCTGCGGTCATAGACAGATTCCTCCTGGTAGAAGAGGTAAACAATCTTAAGTGGGTTGTTTGCACCAGATTGGAAACCAATGTTCTCGCCGTAAGTTTGTTGGCCGGCATAAGGAGTCGAACCCACAGGCTGATTGACAGTATGCTCGAGCGTGCCAGTCTGCGCATTGCGAAGAACATTGGCAAGTGCAACGTTGGCAAGAGCGTCGTCCCAAACCATGGCGGGCGCACCGTTACGGGCACGGTATGCGTTGTGCTGTGCAAGGATGTCGCTGATGAAGTTGGCCTGATTGACGAGAGGGCTCTGACCATAAGGACCGATGGAAGAGCCAGAGGGCGCTGGTGTGGGCTGGGCAAAGACTGAAGAAGGAGAAGCAACAGCAGGGGAGCTTGTGAACACGATGGGTGAAGCAAGTGCGGCCTGCGCGCTAGAGCTAGTTGGCGCCGAGCCAGGGAGACCAGCGATGCCCGTGGCGCCTGCCAGGCCAGTCGTGGCGGTCGTGCCATTTGCAAAGATGCCAGAGCTGGTTGGGTTGATGACACCTGGCGCCACTCCGTTACCCCCAGCACCAGGGCCAATCGTAACAATGATGGTGATGGTGATGGAGTTCGGGAGAGTAACGAGCTGGTATGCTTGGCCGGCTGGTAAAGGCAGATTGGTGTTGGTAACCGGGAAGAAGGTCTGCGTGACCACTGGAGTAGCAGGCACAATCTGTCCACCAACAACGGTCACAACACCACTTGTTGTAACCGGGCTGGCCGTAACAAAGGTTGATGTACCGACAATAATCTGGGTTTGGACGGTTCCAACATAGAGACCAGAAGCGACAATGGTGGCGCCATTACAGACACAAACGCCATTCTGAATAGAGCCTGTGACAAGACCTGTGTTGCCCCCGACTGGAGAAACACCACCCGAGTTCGAGCCGGCACCGGAACCCGCGCCAGCATTGCCGGACCCAGGTGTTGTTGAGCCAGGAGCGACGCCCGATCCCGAACCAGGCACCACGACGGCACCTGGCGAAGCACCGATGTTGATGTTGACTGGCACAACGAGAGTCTGCACTGCACCATTCTGCTGCGTGACTGTCGTCGTCACGAATTGGACAGGCGAGACGCCGTTCGTTCCATTGTTTTGCCTTCTTGCATGAGGCAGTGCAGAGCCCGAGACAGCTGTTGCAAGGGCAGCGAGTGTGGTGAAGAGCTCTTGGACCTTCATGGCGAAAAGCTTGGCGATGGATAGAAAGCTAGCATTGCGGATGAGCTCGTCTTTATGCGATGTGGAGGCAAGAATGTACACATGCCTTGACCACGCCCGCGGCGTCAGATTTGTGTAGCATGTTGTTCACTATTTGCATCTTTCCCGTCTGGGCTACGCCTTCATTAAGCGAGCCAAGAAAAGACCTAGTGGCACGGTGATTGCACAGCAGCTTTTGCCGGCTGCGGTCCAGATAGACTGAAGAATTCACGCACAAGAATTTGTTTTTGGCTGCTATTTCCATTCCTGGCGAATTCGCCCCTGGCTCAACTGTCCCAATCCGGTATAGCAGAGATTGCATTTTGCAACAACACTGCCGCTTTCGCTTGTTGTGCGGCTTGCTCAACAGCAGCAAATGAACGCGTAATCTGCCCACAAGCATAGAGTACGAGCTGCTTCTATTCATACCATGAAAGCAGGGCACGACCTGCGACAACGCCGCCTTGGCTTTTTGCTCTTCTACCTTCATTGCGGTGCCGAAGTCCTAAAGCAGTACACACTGCTACACAGTCGATGATCAGAAGATGGGCAGCGTGTGGCTGTACTGATGATCCTATCTTACCTGATGAAGCAAAGGCTCGAACGCCAGCTGATACGCGGCCGGCCTGTCGTTGCAAAAGACCACAAGCAAAAAGTGCTCGAGCGAACAAAATCGCACAAACAAGCCTCGTCGCCGACTTGTCGGCAATTTTGTTCTTCACAGTTTCGCCGCGCACGCCCGCAGACTCTATAATTCAAAATCACTTATCGCGAGCATGCCAGACGGAGGGCCCAACACATGACACTGCTGAACATGCCATCCTTATCATGCTTTGAGGCTTGTACCATTGGCACATGAAGCATGACATGCATTGGCAGCACTCAAAGAGTCGAGAAGCATGTTGCGTGTCCATAGTGCTGCGAAACGCTCACGAAAGTCTAAGGCGCGTGGGTGATAGGCGGATAGCGATTTTGTGGACATCATCCGAGATGGATACGTTATTGTCCAAGATTGACTACATCATACTGACGGTGACTGCATTGACGGCACTGCCGCAAGTCTTCTCCTCAGAATGCAAGGCTTTGCGTCTTTGATGATTTTGTGGTCGCTCGACCCCACAAATGAACTCGCCTACTATCTTGCTCATTAGGTCAGCAGTGGCGATGCGGACCTTGGCAATAAGTCGACCTGGCCGCTTTCAGCCCTTGATGCTGGCCGAATACTATTACGACAAGCTTTTCTACTCTGAGTTATATATTATCGCCCATAGGAATAGAGATTCGCTGAGTTTGGTCGCGTCAAGCACGGTCGATAACGTGATTGACAGGCTAGACAGATCTAGCCGCCTGGGATAGTGTTGAGCTTACGAGCCAAAGCCGACACAGCTTGGCATAGCTTGAATAAAGTGTCTGGAGCTGATCACAACACTTTCTTGCCCAGAAATTTGTGCAACCGAATGCGGAAAATGCTTCAAAGCAGGCGAGTGCAAATTTCATCAACGCATTGCGGTCTGAACATATGAGTCGGTCAAAGCGACTGATTCTGCTTGCTCCGGCTCTGGTCATGATCATACCGCGTGCAAAGACAACTGCAGATGATGCGCCAAATTAGAGTCTGTCCAGACCTACAGACTGACGTCAATTACGATGCGATTTGCCACTTTGGAAACTTCCCTTTTTTTCAGCTGACAAGCACTTGCGCGCAACCAGCCGTTGCACTCTGATTGTAGAACGACCAGTTGTTGTCGAGGAACGTGATCGTTCGTGGACGCTCCTTTGTCTCGGGAGGAACCGCTGCAATTTTCAAGCTCGATGCCAGCGATGCACCTGGACAACTTCAGTACTGCTGAGCTGTGTTGCCCGGACCCGTGCTGATATGCTCGTCTCTTTAAGAGCACGAGCGCATAGAATTCGACACGACGAGTTGATGACAGTCTTGGTCAGATTCCGAACACGGAAGTAGCTAGATGCTATCACTCGCCTTCAAACACGCAAACGCTCAACAATCGTGATTCATCAAGCATTATCTACGTGTCGTTACTTTCCTGTCCCCGGCATCGCCCCCAATGAACTGGTTTTGTCATACAAGCTCGATATCTCGCCGTAGAACTTGAGCTTCTACGCTAGAGATGAAGAATTGGCCTTCGAGGTTCCTTGTTCAGACTGCTTCATCTCCCGCATCAGCCTGGGTAGATCGACATCCTTGGGAGAAGCGGGCTCTTGTGCGTCGATGAGCGCCGAGATGGCATGCTCTGCGCGTTTCATGAAACCGTCTAGCAAGCTTGGCTGCGATTCGATGGGCGTCACAATTACAGAAGACTCCGCGCGAGACCGTCCTTTGCCCTTGTCAAGCGTCGATGCTCTTGCCAAATCAGTCTGCATTTTGCCGTAACTATCCATCTGTTCTCCAGACTTTGTTACAGTCGCCATAAAATCGCCGAGCCAGCTCGACCATGTTGCTCCTTGTTGTGCTTCCTGTGGCGGCGCCATGGCCGGAAAGCTAAACCGCTCTCCTTTGACTGGCGAGAAAGGCGGCGACGCCAAAAAGTCGCGGTCAAATTCGTATTCTGGCAGTGCTGACATGCGTTTCGCCGGCTTGATGGTGTCGATGAAGACGTCAGCCCACGAGGACCTGCGGCTCATGTCATGCTCATCCGTTTCGCTCCCGCTCGCAGCACGGCCGGGCACTTTCAAAGACATATTCTTGGTTGGTGTACGAGATTGACGATGATTCACGTGCTACGAGGAACCGAGCCCTGCACCTGGTGTGCGCACCACTGGCTCAAGTGCTTTAGAAAGGCCAGTCGAATCCTTGCCGAGCCCAGCGCCATCCCAACCCATACCAGCCAGCAGGCGCTCTCCGCGCGAGGGCCCAGTTTGCTGTGGTCCGATGGCCGAGCATTCTGCATCGTCTAAACGCCTCTCACGCGCACGGTTACGATAAATCGCGGCTCGTTTGACTTTCTCAGCGCGTACACAGGCCTTTGCCACCAACGCCTTGTCCGTTAGATTTCGCGCATGCAAACCACTCGAATGCGCATGCTGGCCGAGCTCGCCAACAGTTTTGAACTTCCTTGAGCACAACAAGCATAACAAGTTGCGTGAATCTATCATATCCTCGCCGTCATTCGAGGCCTCTTTGCAACTCGACCACTGAGTAAACAGCTTGCTGGCCTCAGGCGCGACAACTTTGCTGCGCTTCCGTGCCGGCTCTGCGACTGCATCGTCAACACTGAAAGGTTCTCGAATGGACTTAGCCGTGATTTCGAGTACTGGCAAGGCATGATCAGGGATTCGTCCGGACGCAGACCAGCCTGATTGCCAATACTGCAGTCTGTTACCCTGTGCATCTTGAGCCGAGCCGCTTTCACCCTCACTGAATACCCTACCACCCGCATAGTCGAATTGCGCATGCTGTCCAGCAACGAAACATGCTCCACCAGTTGCAAACAAGAGCCGGCCTGCGCTGTTGCTGTCCGGGAGCTCGAGAAAAATATCACTAAGCGTTTCTCCGTCTTTTGCGACGCGAATGATTTGAAGTAATGGCTCACCGAGTTTCATGACCAGTTTCGCAATGGCCTTGTCGCTGACCATTCCTGACAGTCGTAGACAAACAAACTTTGACGGGATGTCGCTGATGTGCATTCTATAGGTGTTCTGGTGGAGGAGGCACCTACAACAGATGCCGGATGCGTCGTAGTTTTGAACCAGACACTTGCTTTAGCAGATAACTGGCAAATGGAGACAAACATGTTCACATTCCCATCCACGCTGATCTCGTGCATAATCAATTGTCACGTCGCCCAGGCTCTTTCTGAATCGCTCCGGAGCATGCCGCGCAATGAGTCCTGCTGCTGTAGAATTGGTAAACCTGCAAAAGGCAAAGTCTTGAAAGTCAGTCTGGCCGGTTTGTGCTTTGAGAGTGACTTGAGTTGCTTGAAAGCGTGACTGAGCTTATGCCACATTCTGGGAACTTGCAGCGTAACAAGTTTTCAATGAATGATTCATCTATGTCGCGACGAAGGCCGCGGATCACCAGAACCGTCGCTTCAGGCATGGCAGTTCCCAGAGTTGACTGCTATTTGTCACAAGATGACGCAGCCTGTCAGGTTCTATGCCGTGTCTTGTCGCCTTTCCCTTCCTGTCTGCAGCTAGAATGTCGAGTCATTGATGTCGACATTCTCTCACGCCAGACACGAATACTTGATCGGCCGACTGTATCCTTGCCAGCTTCGGTAGTACAAGCTTGCAGATTCATGCGCTAGACAAGGCGTGTACTGGCCAGGTTGAGAAGCTGGGCTTCTCATGCGGATCTCAATCCTTGCTGCAAGATCAAAGCTTTCAACAGGAACACACATGAAACATTTGCGCATGCGCGGCCGATATCCGCTCCAGCGCATTCTGTGAAGCTTAGCCTGCATGACCATTACTCAATGCGCATCACACATCTAGCTATCTGGAACTGGCAGACTTTGAGAGCCACAAGCACTTCGCTTCTACAAATCTGGCAGTGTGAGTTGGCTTTAGAGTTGGTCTTCTACGTCTCACTGCCCCGATTGAGCTTCTCGGTCGAAGACTGTTCGAGTATTGCCAAAGCTCTTTCCTATGACCAATGGACTTCATCTTAAGCTGCTGTAAATGAAACTGGCTTCGCTAGCAGATGAATTGGCTTCGCTAGCAGTCTGTGAGATTGTGAGATGTCTGTATGATCGGGGCGGAACACTGGACTGGCTCTTGAAGAGAGAATTCATCGCTTTACGCCAATAAGGATGCTCCGGAGATGATTCTTTGCTCGGTAATTCGTGGAAGCGCAAGAATGGCAAGCTCAGCCATACGAGCATTGTATCGGAGCTGCTTTCAACCAGTGTATTTTTGGCCAGCCGATCCGATATGTCAGCTTGTGCATGCTCTCCAGTGCATATTTACTTCGCGCTGCCCAGACTTTTGTGCGAATTCTCATCGTTCGCAGCGAATACACCGTACATGGCCCTTGGCTGCGTATTGCGCATCCGATCGATTCACCATTTTCTTGCGAGAGGGGAGTGCGATAGACTGGAGCCCGAACCTGGGAAGACGTTAAATTCCCACGGCGACAGCATCAGAGAAGTCTGTAAAGCCAGACGGCCCCGTCTGGCAAATGGCGTTGATGCGCAAAACATGCGCAAAGCATGAATGGAACCGGTATCGAGATGCGGTAAGAACTTTCATTGTTGCTGAGACCATTGTTGCCTCACGCTACACGTGGGGACGCCGCCTTCAAAATTGCTGCAAGTATTGAGGGTTCCTGCTTACACGGCACTTCAAACGAGGTCCTGAATAATCGGGATATTGAACGTCACCGATCGGTCGGCTTCCACACTCGAGACAAGCGGAGCGAATCATCGCAGTCGATGAAGGAAATGAAAATATACACTTTTGCGCCGATCAATGTACCCAGACGGCAAATTATTCGTGACTCCTTCAGTGGCGTGAAGAGACCGCTACACAAGCGACCCCAAGCAAGTTTCAAACAGCTCAGTATCAGTCAAGAATCTTACCAAGCAGGCGGTCTTGTTGCGTTTACCGGCTTGGTCATGGCCGTGTCAATACGCTAATATGGCACCTGGATGCACTTCAGCTGGTAGGTCGGCCTTTAACGAGCAGCCTGGCGCCGAACAGTGTATGCTCGATCTGGTATGCGCAGCAATTTTCTGCGCAGCGTTATTCAACGCCGCTCAGCTTCTAGGGCAACCTCGCACTACCTTCGCAGACCCCCCGCCCAAGAGTCACATGACCGGATGCAGACATGGGCAAGTCGCACATGGCACCAGACTGATCTGGCTTGGCAACTCTCATGGACATGATGTGTGATTATTTTAGTATTCGTGGTTTGCACGGAAGCCTATTACAGAAACGGCTTGAGATAATAATTTTTTGTACCATTGGCGATCAGCCGAGCATATTGCAGATTCATTGGTGTCAGGGCCCGATTCTCCACTCCTCGTTCGCCAGTCTGTGGGAAGTCTGATACCTGTCAGCTTCGTGACGATCTCATTTGAGCCTACCACGTCAATTGAGCATAGAATGCGAATTCAGACATTTGGCGAGCATTCTGTTAACACATATCGATGAAATTGAAAGCGCGAGCTACAACTCGCATGTTGCAGGAGCTGATAAAGCCGGATCACAACACATTAAAGCCATTATAGAATTTGCTGCTCTGAACAAGGTGTTGGTCATTGAATAGAAATTGCATACGTGCTGGCCTCAAGAAGAAAAATGGAAAGCTGTATCAGACCTTGTGGTTGTTTTGTACGACTTGATGTCAAAAATAGCTTTGCGCCCTCGAAAGATCAAGCATAAAAATTGTTCCAACATTTCTGAACATTTCTGTTCAGAGCCTTTGAAAGCCCCAGCTAAGAATGATGACTGCGTCTCGTCATGTTGCAAGATTTGTGGAGGGTTTCCGGAGCGGTGAGAAGATCGTCCATTCCATAGTGTGGCGGGCTAACCATTACGCGGGCCCTGAATAATATTCTTTGCCAGTATGACATTCTTCGGTTTTCCGAGTCTTTGTGCTTGAGCAATAGCAAAGTAAAGGGTCTCAATGCTCACGCGAAGATCTGTCTTCTTGCCCCGGGTCAGTTCTTCTTTCGGCAAGCAAATCGACAAGCATAAGTGTGACAAAGTTTATCTTGTGGCGATTGAATGCTTCTCATTGTGATTCTGCTTCGATGTAGCCAAGTTCATAGTTCGCTTTACGGTTAGCAAACTCAGATTGATGAAGCAAATTGAGAGATCACGTCCGTAGATCAGCTTGGCAGATCACAACTATGCTCTCGAACAGAGAGAGCTTTGTCCAAACCGGTTATCGAAAAAATTGCTGCGGTTTGCTAGGCTCAAGCATCATTCAATCCAATCGTCAACAATTTCCTGACCAATCGATGAGTAAAATCGCCCGTCGGTAACGCTTGCTGAATGCCGACAGCAGGGTCTGATCGAAAGTAGTTTTTCAATATCTGGCTTACGCTCCGTCATCTGCAAAAGTCAACGGAATGTCAAAGAGCCAACTTGTTTGTGTAATGAAGAGCAATATGCTGCCCTTGCCCCTGATGTTTGAACTCTTCTTCGTTACTTAGGAATGGCCTTTGCCTGTGTTTTCCATGTTATTCTTCATCAATCTCACATCATTGCAGAAAGTTTGTATAAACACGGGATAATTCAGTATTATCAAGAAGAAATCAGTCAAAATTGTTCGCTATACAAAAAGTCACAGCGCTGAGCGGGACGTCCGCAAGCTGACTGTCAATGGCGCCTTTTTGATAGACAAATTCGGAGATTTGTCGATGATAAGATTGTGCAGGGCCCGCCTGCTGTAGGTGCCTTGGACAGCACACGCTGACTGTCACGTTCACCAAGACAGAGAGGCGAGTGGCAGCGCGAACGGGTGGTTCGAAAGTTGCAACCTCTCGGCCGCTCGGTCCGTCAGTTTACCACAATGCAGACAGTGTTTACGCAGCACAAGTTAATCTTCAAAGACCCAGCGATAGACGGGCTCGACTCGCTAGTTGAGATTTCGGTTATTTGGCGCTCGACTGACTAAGACTCACCTAGAAAAGAAAAGGGCTTCGTACTGTGGTGGGCTAGCCTATTTTGTGACTGCCCACACTTGTCCCACAAAGCAGACGCGACTGATGGAGACTATGACCTTGCTTGGACTATGGCTGTACAAGGGGGCACTTCAAATGAGTGTTGGTGACT